>JANAVB010040019.1:6193215-6568054 GCA_029216955.1 Iris pallida
CTGCGCTAGCTTCAGATTGCGCTGGGTTTGGATTGCGCTGGAGTGAACTGCGCTTCGAGTGGGCTGGTAGACTGCGCTGGCTGTACAGCTGTCCTCGAGCGCTGTGCTGCACGAGAAACCAACAGTTTCCTCGTTCTTCGGGCTGTCATCTGTCAGAAGATCTGATTCTCTGTCAGGTAATGATGATACGGCCACGTCAGCTAGCGCACTTGGAAGTTTGCACAATTGAGCTGTTGCACAATCTGATTCCTGCGCAGTTCAATTAAAGGATGCACACTTTGATTTTTATTGCTTTGTCGATGGATGCAACTTGATTTTTAGGACCTACAAGACCCCCTTCAAAGTTTTCGAATTTTGAATTTATTCAAAATTTCGAAATACTTTGAATTTTGATTTGAAAATCAAGTTGCGCAAGTAATGTCTTGTCTGTGCAATTGGAGGAGTCAGCTCCTATTTCTTCGGCGCAATCCAGGGCATTTGTTACTTTTGAAAAACTATAAATAGTTCTCCTTCTTCCTTCTTTTATTCTTTACATGTTTCTACTTTGTTCAAGAGCGAAAATTCCTGAGCTCACCCCGACTCTTCTCCCTCTTCTCCGTCGACTTCAAATGGCTCCGAAGCGTTCCGCCGTCGAGAAGGGCAAAGCCCCTACTGAGTCTTCGACTCGGGCTGTGTCGTGTATTTCTCGACACGAAGTCGCTCATCCAGCGCTGCAAGGTGATGACGAACTCGATCAAAGACCCTTTTTAGGGTTCTTCGACATTGTTGCTCCTTCAAACCGATCTTTTTTTAGAGATTTGGTTGTATTGCGCCGCCCTGTTTAGGGTTTTGGCTGCACACCCACAAATAGTTTTTATTTTTATGAAAACTCTCTTCTTGCGTAATCGGTTGGAAAGCGCTGGCAAAAGTCAGCGCACTCTATCAATTTGCGCAAGTCTATCCAGCACAAACTGTTGCCTTGCGCAAGCTTGTTAGCGCAATCTGATGGCTTGCGCAAGTGAATGTGTTGGCGCAACTAGACAGTTTGCGCATGGAAGCTGCTGTTGCGCAATATGATGTTTTATAGACAGCGCAATCTGATGCTTGCGCAATTTGCTGATTTTTTTGGACAGAATCTTTGATTTTGTATGTACTGAATTCTGTCTTTCTGTTTGATGTAGTTAACATCAGAGAAGACCCAGATTATGAAATCTTTGCAGGGACCCTTGCTGAACCAGAGTTTAAGGAAGATTTATCCCATGTAATATTTCCCCAGTATGCTCTGCCATCTTTCCGTCAGGCCATCTTAGTAGCACAAGACAACGAAACTTTATTAAGTTTGATGAACGGGCAGCCTCTGCAGACCGTTGATGCTGTTGTTCATAAGAAACCTTTGTTTCAATTTGGTGAGGCTCTGGATAAGAGTTCTCAACCGAGACCTAGAGTTGAACAGAGACTCTTTCAGAGAGACGAGAAGAGGATACTTTTGCCTGAGATTTCCAGGTGCCTTCCCGTAGCTCGCTATGCCCATGCGAGTTATCCCAGGAGAATGGACTGGGATATAACTCCTCTCCAGCAGGCCGAAACAGGGAACATCTGTGTAAAGAAGGGGCCAAACAAGAAGGATATGTTCTACAGCTCTTCTGAGCGTCACAGCTCACTGCTCAGAGGATTGAAACCTGGGTGCATCCCACCAGAGAACTCCTCCCTGCTACTGCCGGTTAGAACACCGATCTTTGCAAATGAATTTACAAAGATTGAAGGAAGATACCCGGATCAGGACATCCGCTTGACAGGTCTGGTGAACCCAGATCACAAAAGATGGAATTGCATAGCCAATTAGATATTGGTTCAGTTTGAAGATAAGCTCAGGGAGATTGAGCTATTTCAGCCGCTATTCTCTACTGTATACGGCTTTCACCCCAACCCTCATCTGTTCCTAGCTTTGGCAGAGAGGTATAACTTCAGGACAGGGACTTTCATGTCACCCTGTGGAGAAATTGGACTTGCTCTTAATGAGATGAAGTATATCTCGAGCTTGCCAATGGGAGAATTCCCTTATGAGGAATTTGTTCCAACAAATGATGAATTGGACCGACTTCGTCGGAAAAATACTGAAATGGTGGATGTTTTCGAAGAACTGCTATGCCATTATAAGATCTGCTCCTTGTATTATAAGAGTGGTTCTTCTGGCACATGCTACTCGTAAAAGTGGTTGACTTATCTCTTCCTCAACCACATCGTAGAGAAGAAGGTTAAGGATCATGATAAGTGTAACCCTAGCTTCTTCAGACCACTCAGCCATAGTGAGGTGATAGGACTGATGGAGAAGAACAAAGAAATGGACATCAAGGTTGATGATAAACTTTAATATCCTCCTTTCAAGACAGGAGATGTTATTGAAAGTTTTATAAGACTGGGCTATAGGTCCATGTCCAAGGAAGCCCAGTTGGCGGGTTTTCTTACATACTGGCTTCGACGATTCGTCGTCCCTAGAGCCAGTGCCGTCGATCGCTTCCATCGCGGCGTGCTCTTTGCTGCTGTCCGGTTAGTCTTTGGCTACCGGATGGATCTGCTGTCGACGATGACCTGCAGAATAAACGCTGGTCTTCGTCTTTATGTCGAGTCGATGCTCAAGGGGAAAGGAGAGAAAGAGAACTTCCTTCGACTGGAGTTGCCCTACACTTATTTGTTCGGATGGTTGCTTTTGCACTATCCTTCATTGTTAAACCCTGATATGGGGGCAGTCGGCGGAAGCTATTTGCGAAGATTCTCCCGGAGTAAATGGATATATACTAGTCTGAGAGATTACAGACGTGCTTTGAATCTTGGAAAGGGGTGGAATTTCTACTGCGTTCCCCCTCCAACCGGCTATGAACATATGTCAACAAATCTGGTAGATCTTGGGAGGCAGCCTCTAGGTCGTGCGGTATTTGAGTGGCTGAAGACTATCCGGCTGTCGCACTTGGTTTACAGATTTGAGAAGGAATGTTACTTGGAACCTTATCTTCCCAGTCGCTTTGCGCGTCAATTCGGCTATGACCAATTTCATGTAGACAATGCTATAACTTGCCTACAAGGAAAAGGTTATCTAATTGATGGTGCCAGGACTTGGGCTTATTATAACGCTCGAGACACGAGAGCAATGTTCTCGATGCCGACCAAGAGCGACTACGGCCCCAGGATGTTATACACATATTCACTTTTCTATACATCAGCGAATACATTCGCCGAGAACTTCAGCCTTGCAGACAGCTTTGCTACAGCTGTCCGTTTGAAGAAGGGAGCAACTGTTGTGTCAGCTCCAGTTAATGACGAGGAGCATGAACCGGTAGATGCCCCGTTGGAAGCCTCAAGGGAAGCTAACTTCCTTGAGGAAGTTAACGAACCACTGCGAATTTCTTTGAAAGTCGTCAAATCTCCAGCCAAGGAGAGGAAGAGGAGGATTGACGAACCTTCTTCTCCGGTTGCAAAGAAGAGGCTTATCTTGGAGCCATCAGAGAAAGTCACCACCAGATCACAATCTCGGCAACTGGCCGAGTCAACCCAAAGAGAAGAAGCAACTACGCCGACCTCTCTTCCAAGGCAGGTCAATGTGGTAGATGTAGAGAGTCCAGAGAGACCTCTTCATAGAAAGAAATTGGCTGCCAGAAGAAAGAGGGTGGTCACTCCTTCGAGACAGATTCTGTCCTCGGTGGTGGTTAATGCTGCTGTTGGCATCACAATGTCATCTCCTACCCCTGGCCCTGAGCCTAGGCAGGAGACTCCTAGTCCAGAGCAGAGAAATGAAGCGGAGCAGAGGGATGAGGCTACAGAGTCTAGGGAAGACATTGTAGAGAGGGAGCATGAAGGTTTGCGATCTCCTTCACCTGCAGTAGAAACTACCCAGCTTCCTGCTACACCAGGAACACTTCGTGAAGAAGAGGATCGCTTAATAATTGATGAATTGAATGTTTGCGACTTCAGTCTGCAGGATGATGTCGACCAGGCCGCCGCCACTGCTAGCGAAGAAGCACCCGAAGATAGTGTAAGCAGTGAAGATACATAAACAGAAGCTGTTGATGATACTCAAAATCCGGAGGAGGACGTTGATGTCCATATATCCCCCGAAGCTGTTGATGACACACTGAATCCTGAAGAGGATGATGAGGTGCATGTATCTCCAGAAAAGATTGCAGGTGAGGAAGTAGCACTTGAGGAAACTACTACCGCTGATCCCAAAGGTATAGAATGATCTTATCAACCTTCTTTCCATAGATTAAATGGCTGACATTTTGACTTTTATTTATGCAGAAGTTGAATCTTCTCTGATTCCTCCCACTTGCACTGACATAGTGATTGTAACGAAAATAGCCAACAGAAGCCGACATTTTTCGGGCGGCTCTGAGGCAGGTAGTAGCCAGGCAGTAATGTCTGAGGCTACTTCTGCGAGGTTGGAACCCACGCCAGTAGATAACAGACCTGTCACTAGTCCAAGTCATGGTAAAATTGCCTTTACTTTTGATCCTTTTCAATTAGTTGCTAAATGACAACAAAATGATAAGGTTCATTTGATGTTTGCAGAAGAACATCTGGAAGGAGCGACTAGCTCTACATTAGCTCCCTTGTTTAAAGAGCCCCCGACTCATGTGCCAGAAGTTGAACGTCCATCTATACAGGCACCTGCTACTTCTTCGTCAATGGGAGTAGCTGCGACACCGGGTGCTATAGCTACCAATAAATTTATCATTAGCTCTTTCACCAATCTTTTCTTTAATGCGTTGGGACCCTTAGTAGATAGGGTGATATAGAAAGAGGTTGTTGATTTCTCCATTGTTAGAAGTCCAACTTCTCATCTGATCAATGCCATCAGAGGTCAAGAAGACGAAGCTCAAGCTGTCTTTCTTGAGCACATATTAGATGAGCTAGAGGCATCGGTTAAGATTTACAAAGATCTTAATCGAGGGGAGGTGGAGTCCTTGGTTCAAGCTGAATTTGAAAGGATGTCTCAAGAAGTTGCCATTGAGAAAGCTAATTTCCAGGCTTTCTTGAGCACTTATACTGCCAAGACTTCAGAATATGATTCTCAAATGGAGATAGTCACCTCTGCTGCTGGGGAGAAGGAGAAGAAAGTTGCTGAGCTGCAAGCAAAATCTGCCCATCTCCAAGAAGAAGTTACACGTCTTCAAGAAGAATTGAGACTTGTTCAGCTTACTCTGGAAGATGAAGTCACTCAACATCAAGCTGCCGCTCAATAACTGGACATCCTGACTCAAGAACGGAATGAGTATATCGCAACTCATCAGGCTGAAATCTCCCACCGCTTAGTGACCTTGCCGACTCTTAATGAGAAGTCTAGAATAGAGGAAGCTAGGAGGCGAGTGATGGAGTCTCGTGAGGAGCGACTGCAAATTTTGAAGCAGCAGATGACTAACTTGATGACTCCTCTAGCAGAATAGAAAGATCTTTTGTATCTTCTTGTTTTATGAAATATATTTTGTAATGTCTTCCAATTTTGATCAATAAAAAGATATTTTCTTTGTGGCTCTATTATTTATTGTATATCTTATTCAGATATAAATAATAGCGATAGAAAATATATTCAGAGGTGCAGGACATGATATATTTATTGATGTGATGTAGAAAATAATTATATTCATTATATCTGCTCAGAGGTAATATGGACATGGCAGAATATAATTTATTGAATATGATTGTGTCAGTAGACAACTTGATCAAAAATGACAAGTTGCTGATGCGGATGAATGGATGAATGAACAAAATGAATTGTCGAGATGAACGGATGAACCGTCAGATGAACGGGTGAACCGTCAGATGAATAAAATGAATGGGTAAACCGTCAGATGGATGGAATGAACGGGCGAACCGTCAGATGATGTAATGAACGGATGAACCGTCAGATGATGTAATGAACGGGCGAACCGTCAGATGATGTAATGAATGGGCGAACCGTCAGATGATGTAATGAACGTTGCGAAAGACGCGTCGTTTCATTATTTCAGGAATCTCTGTCTATAAATAGGATAGAAATCTAAATAGAATGATTACTCTCACTTTTCAACACAAAGATGTCGTCTGGAGATGCATCCAAGAAGGCTGAGATGATCCCGAAGGTTGAAGCGGGCACTGAGGAGCGTCCAATTAAGCCAGTCCAGCCAAAACAGCCAGAGGCGGGCGAAGGTTCGTCTGTACTGAAGTCGCCAAGGGATATCTTAGACTTCCTTCTTGAACCAGGGACGACGGAGGAAGAAGAGGCCATGAGGATGGCTGCTTGCAAGTTCCTGGTGGGTTCGAGCAAGGATGTTCTCGGCTCTTTTGTTGACTATGTCTTTGATAAGGACGGCAGTGGTCCGCGTCCAAATGTTGAGAAGGATGATAGTGATCTTCCTTGATATTATGTACTATCATTTATGATGAAATAAAATTGAATTTTATTTATGAACTTGTCTGATGATATTTACAAACAATCTATTTTACATTCATGCATAGTACTTCTTAAGGAATTTGCCATTGATAGGCATCATTGCAACTCGACCATCTAGTTATGTGAGTTGATAGGCTCCATTTGAGAAGACTTTGCTCACGACATATGGTCCTTCCTACTTTGTATCGAATTTGCCCTTGCTCACGTGAGTTATAGTCATTGGACGTCTGACTGTTAGAACAAGCTCTCCTTTCTGAAAGGCTCTAACCTTAACTCTACGATTGAAAGTCTTCGATATATGGGCTTGGTATAACTCGATGTGTTGTTGAGCTAATAGCCGCTTCTCGTCGAGCGCCTCCAACTCTTGAAGTCGAAGAAGATCATTATTCTCTGTAGTGAGTTCGTTGGCAATGGCAATCCGCAGGGATGGGATCTGAAGTTCCAAAGGTAGAACTGCTTCACAACCGTACACCAGAGAGAAGGGTGTACAGCCTGTAGGGTTATAGACCGTAGTACGATAGGCCCAAAGACATTTTCTAAGCTTTTCACTCCAATTTCGTTTGTTGGTAGACACAAACTTCTTAAGGAGTTTGATGATAGTTTTGTTGAAGGCTTCAGCTAAACCATTAGCAGCCAGGTTATAAGCTATCGAAGCGACATTGTCAATCCGATGATTGTCACAAAACCTTATAAACTTTTGGCTGATAAACTGCGGCCCATTGTCGTGAATGATTCGTCGAGGTACACCAAATCTATAGATGACATGATGTTTGACAAAGTTAATGACGCTACTGGTCTTGACTTCAGCTAAAGGTATAGCTTCAGCCCACTTGGAGAAGTAGTCGGTTATTGCTAATATGAACCGATGTCCTTTAGAAGAAGGAGGATTGATGGGACCTATGACGTCCATGCTCCAAGCTTCGAAAGGCCAGGAAGCAGCAGTCGGATGAAGGAATTCTGACGGTTAATGGATGAAATCTGCATGGATTTGACAGCTCGATATTTTCTTGCATATTCGATGGCATCTGATACCATAGAGGGCCAGTAGTAACCCATGCGTCGGATGCGATCCTGTAGCTTCGGACCTGGTTGATGTGATCCACAGACGCCATCATGAGCTTCACGCAATACTTGCTTCGCTTTATCACCAGCAAGACAGCGCAAGAGAAGACCGTCATAAGTCCGTCGATAGAGAGTCTTGGTAGTTTGATTGTAGTAGAATCGGAGAGATCTTCGACGAATACTCGTAGCTTCCTTAGGATCTTCGGGGAGTATGTCCAGCACTACGAAATCGATGAACGGAGCTCTCCAATCGTCATCGATAACATTGACTTCAGCAAGATTGCTAAATTCAATATTACGATTGTTTTCGACGCAAAATAATTCCCGGTTAGAGATAACCACCACCTGCTGTCTTTTGATAGGGATGGCTAAGACTGCTGTAAGATTGGCCAAAGCATCTGCTTCAGTATTGTACGCTCGATGAACATAATCGATGAAGAAGGCTTTGAATGATGTCGCCATGCTGATCACCTCTTCATGATAAGGCACCAGATCTTGATGACGAACTTTGTAGGTTCCTCTAACCTGGTTAACTACCAGCTTGGAGTCGCCATATATTTCAAGATATTCGACGTCCAGTTGCTTAGCTAACTGAAGGCCGATGAGCAGAGCATTGTACTCTGCTACGTTGTTGGAGCAAGGTTCATCTAGGGAGTAGGCTCTTTGGATAGTTGACCCGTCTGGAGAAACAAGAACAACTCCAACTCCTGCGACAATGGCACCATTTGGTCCGATCCTGGATGTACCGTCAAAGAATATATGCCATGTAGGAAATTCTTCAGAGATCATGTTTACTTCCAGTGTCTCGTCTGGAATTTTATCATAGAGTTTGGATGTCTCTGGAACAGGATGAGCTGCTAAGAAATCTGTCAGCGCTTGACCTTTGACAGATTTTTCAGGAACGTATACCATGTCATATTGGACTTGCAGAATGGCCCATGTAGCCAGCCGGGAATTGAGTGTGCTAGGTTTCTTCATCAGTACCCGAAGAGGATTGACTCGGGATATGACATGAATAGTTTGTCCAATGATGTAATGCCTCGTCTTTTGAACAACGAACATAAGAGCTAGGCATTCTTTCTCGACCGGACTATAACGGTGTTCAGCACCAATCATAGTACGACTGAGATAATAGATGGCTTGTTCATGACCTTCTTTGTTCTTTTGGGCAAGTAAAGCACCCAATGAGTGATCCATGGCACGGACATACATTAAGAATGGTATGCCTGAGATTGGTGGGACCAAGACTGGTGGGTTCATGAGATACTTTTTTATGTCTTCGAATGCTCGTTGACATTCTTCAGTCTAAACGAAAGATACACCCTTCTTCATTAGTTAAGTAAATGGTCTACAGCATCCAGACAAATTCGAAATAAACCTCCTGATGTACGCAAGTCGACCTTAGAATCCTCGTAGCTCTTTTAGGTTGCATGGAGGATGCATCTCTTGAATGGCTTTGATCTTCTCGGGATCCACGTGTATACCTTTAGAGGTAATGACGAAGTCGAGAAATTTGCCACTAGAGACAGCCAAGAATGACTTGGTGGGATTCATTTTGAGTTGATGTTGGCGCATAAGGTTGAAGATATTTCTTAAGTCTTGGATGTGATCTTCCTTTAGATGACTCTTGACGGCAATGTCGTCAACATAGCATTTGACAGTTTTGCGCAGATGATCTCAAAAAATGGTATACATAGCACATTGGTAAGTGGCACCAGCGTTCTTGAGACCAAATGGCATCACAGTATAGCAGTAGACTCCGCGAGGAGTACGAAAAGAAGTATGCTTTTCATCTTCAGGATTCATCCGAATCTGATTGTATCCAGAGAATCCATCCATGAAAGATATTCGCTCGAACCCATAGGTGTTGTCAATCATGACATCCATGATAGGAAGAGGAAATTTATCTTTTGGACATGCTTCATTAAGATCCCGAAAGTCGATACAAACTCGAACTTTGCCATTTTTCTTCAGAACCGGAACGACATAGGCTACCCAGTCAGGATGTTGTTCTTCTCGAATGAAGCCACAAGCTATAAGCTTCTTGACTTCATCGTCGATTGCGTCCATCATTTCTGGCTTGAATCGTCGTTGTTGTTGTTTGACTGGTTTTGCATTAGGCAAGATATTCAGTTTATGAGTAGCAACTTTGGGATCGAGACCCGGCATGTCTTCATAACTCTAGACGAAGACATCAATGTATTCAAGAATAAGAAGAATTAATTCTTGTTTATCCGCCTCTGGAAGGTTCTTGCTGATAAATATTGGACGAGGTGACCCACTTTCTCCTACGTCAACTTGAACCAATTGATCTTCGGTAGGAGGTTCTCGTTGTTCGAATCGGAGTTCCCATTGGATATCTATTCGTTGAGCCCAAGGATCTGTTTCGAGATTTTCTTCAATATCCTCGTCATAGCCTTCTGGAAGTTCGGCAGAGACCATATTAGACGATACGATCAGCCGATGGACTTCACCAATGCTGGTGTCAGAGTCCCATGATCTGGAATCAGAAGAGTTAGAGCGCTCCTCACTATCAGATTCAGAGACTACTGGGGATAATACCAGAGGTGAAGTATATTTGAGACCTTTTTTGGTCCTGCTGTAGTACATCTCTGACTTTTCTTTCGGAACAGCCGTACGGATAGGAGTTCGTCTTCCCTTACCGTAATTGAGGCCATTCTTGAAGTCATAACCCACCTTTCGGATGATGTCTTTTGATTGTTGACTATAACGACGAAGCTGGAGACGTCCCGTATTGTCAATTTTGCTATCATCCGTGTAGCTGAATTTTTGTTCTGGTCCTTTACTAAAAAGTATTGGACTGTCGCCTCTCTTTCGAGAAGGAACAACAAAGTATGAATTGTCTGGGTGTTCGAGTAAGACCTCCGTTTGAAGAGACTGTACAACTCCCATTGTAAATGACTGAAAGCTATCTAACATATCCAAATAGCACTTAGCATGATAAATGACATCAGTATACTAGAAAGTAGATGCTTTTTCATTGATTTGTACATCTGTATTTACAACAGGACCCTTAGCCTTAGCAGGCTTGGTCAAATTAATTACAAGAGGGGAAGAAGAAGAACGTGGAGGAGGCTTGTTACGAAGAAGGTCAATAACAAGTGGCTCAGAGGAGGTGAGCTCCCTTTTATCCTTGTTGTGAGATAAATCAACAGGTGGCTCAGAAGAAGTGAGCTGCTTTTTATCCTTATTACGACGTAAGTCGATAACAAGTGGCTCAGAAGAGGTGAGCTCCCTTTGACTGTGACCACCATCGGTTGGTTGCTTCCGGACTGACAAATGAATAGCCAGTGGTTTGGAGGATTGAGGATGAAAAACACGCCCTTTGACAGGTATGATGAGGGTGTCATTGGGCACTGCTTCTTGTTCTTCATCAGTGTCCATGGCTAATACCACCTTCATGAATTCTTCCTTGTACATGCGAGCATCGTTACAATATGCTTCGACGCCTTTGAAAGGGTAAAGATCTGCGACCTCCTTTTGAACTTCTCCTTTATCATCAACGTATTTGAAGCATTGATGGAGAGTCGAAGGAACAATGTTGTGTTCATGAAGGAATGGTCTCCCCAGAAGAGCATTGTAGGAACAACCATAGTTGTCTATGATGTAGAAGGTCACCTTGGTACGAAGATTACCTATTTGGAGTTTTAGACGAATCTTGCCCAGAGGCTCACTCCTTCCTTGGTTGAACCCCAAGATGGTGGTGATTGTGCCGGAAAGACTATGCACTGGGATCTTCAGTGCATCCAGCATTGTCTTTGGCATGATGCTGAGAGCTGACCCTGGATCTATCAGAATACGATCGACCTTCATCGAATCGACATATCTTGTATAGTATAGAGGACGGTCATATCTATTGTCCTCCAGCAGCATATCATCCTGTGTGAAGGTGATGTTTGGAATTAGCTCCAACACACTGTGACAATGAAGGCAAGAGACAGGCTCTGATTCTGGCTTCTTGAGAAGAGTTAAGGAAGCTTCTGCCTGCATTAGAGCTTCACTCAGAGTTTCTCGCGTCTCTTTGGAGAGGCGCAAGAGCTCGAAGATTGACAGCCTAGCCGGTGTATTGGCTAGTTGAGCCAAGATATCAAAGTTGTATGGCTTCTCAAGTCCAGAAGAAGATGACTTCTTCAAAGGTTTGTCGAAACGGACTTGTTGTTTGCCTTTGTCAGCTACCGCCGGCTTGGAGGAAATGGGTACTACAACCGGTGAGGATGCAGAAGTGATATCCTCATTAGAGACGGGTTGTACTGGAGCAGTCTCAGAAGAAGAAGCAGGATTCTCTTGATTTTTGGGAACTTCCCGTAGATAGGCTTTCCCCGATCTGGTACCCAACAGGATTTTCTCTTCAACTATGGGGTCAAAAGACACCATATTGCAGATCTTCGTTTTGCCTTTGGAGCATCTTTTCTTCTTGGAGGAAGAGGGAACTTCGAACTCCGAAGCAAGATCAGGGTGAATCCACATAATCTCACCATTGTCAAAAGATAAGGGGACCAGACCTTTACTTCGCGGAAGAGGAAGATTCTCGATCTCAAGAGTAGCTTTGGGGATAGGGATGACACCATGCAGTACCATCTATGGAGGGAAGTCACCGAACTGTACCGAAACCATGTTTGCAGTAACAGTCTTCTCATCTTGCTGTAGAGTATCAACCCCAGTATTGACTAGCTCTTGAATCTTGCCCTTGAGCACATAGCATGCTCGAGTGGGATGCCCGATGAACCTATGATAGACACAGTATTTGGGATGATCAGTCTTACCGACTTCATCAGGCTTCTTCGGGTCTGGGAGTTAGAGCTTATTGCTTTTGATTAAGCAATCAAAGATGCTCACACTGTCATTCTCATCAAAGGAGTATTCCACTTTCGGTCGAGGTTCCCTTGGTGGAGGGGCAGAATGAGTAGCAGTAGACGTGGGTGGATCCACGTTGACCGCCAGAGATTCCTTGCTCTTGAGATTGATATTCAAGGTTTCTTTGTTCTTGTGGTTGTTCTGACGATTACCGTCGCTCGATGTCTGGTGTTCATCTCGGTCTGGGTTAGACATTTGTACTCCCAACTGTTTGAACTTCTCGGTACTCACTTCAGCTACTTTTGCGTTGACAATGAATGACGGCCAGTCCTGGAATTGAGTTGACCCCGTCCACATGCTGATGATAGGCAAAAGGTTTGCCTTGCAGGTGTCTATGGTGACAGCGGCCGGAGTCCCAGGAGGCATCTTTAATGCTTCTCGGCGGAACCTTTCAATGAAACTCTCAGAGGTTTCATTTTGTCTTTGTTTGATTTTGTTGAGGGCCGACATGGTCATGTCACTGATTCTCTCATAGAATCGCTCCAAGAAGATTTGTTTGAGACCTGAGAATGAGGTGATACAGCCATCGGGCAAGCTTCTATACCAGTCGTATGCTACACCGGCTAAACAGCCGACGAACATCCTGGTAAGAAGAGCGTCATTCGGCTGAAGTTGGACAGTCATTACCTCAAAGTGATTGATGAACTGGCTCGGGGAAGTGCTGCCATCAAACAATAAAATTGTGGGAATTTTGTACTTGGGAGGAAATGAGACTTCCTTCCATTCAACTGGATAGGGTTGTTTGATCCCCAATCTCTGCAAGTTGTCCTTCTCTTTAAAGGCCTCGAATTGAGTGCGCAAGAGCTTGACCGCTTCATTAGCATCTTCCGATGATGAAGAAGGAGCATGCTGAATGATAGTGTTAGGGGAGGAACCGCGTGGTAAGCACTACCTCCAGCACCTGACTGACTGGATGTGGGTTGAATTTGTATAGGGGGTACTTGAGGATACACTACCCCCAGCCCTGCATTAACAGGCACCGATGATGCTATGATCTCAAAATTTGCAGTAGGTACGGTCGGTGGTACTGTATGTTGGGCCACAATAATAGAATGCATGCTTGCGACCATTTCAGCCATGGTCTTCAACTTGTCCTCTAGTACAGCAATTCGTTATTCTTGATTAGCCGAACTAGAAGCGTCTGGGTCTTCCGTGAAAACATAAGTTGTCACTTCTCTAGGTACAGTGGAGGACACTGTCTGTTCAGAACTCTCACTGTATGCATCATAATCGGAGAAAGAATCATCTCCCGAATGAGAAGTAGGAAGATGACCAGAAGGATCTTGGAGAAGATTCCTTTGACCGATTGTATCTCAGCTTCGGGAACGGGTATGTCGAAATACTCCTTCAGAAGATTCTTGGAGTAAATCTAAATACCGCTGGCTGGGCCGGCGAGGCTTGTCGTGCTTGGAGCACTTTCTACCCCCAGTGTCTCGAGAGGCCATGTTGACAGAAGCGTACAATACTTCGTCTTCATCTTCTGACATTGATTCGGAGGTTGTAAAGTTCAGACGATCAAAGACAGATCGCTTTGTTCTTTGGCAACAACACTGGATGACCACCTTATGATTACAATGGTGCTCAGGTGGTTGTACTGAAGATGTTGAGATATCGCTCCGCTTTTGCCTGAGGTACTCTCGGAGATCGGGAACCATGCCAGGACGAGAAGAAGTTTGAGGGATATGTTCTTTGACAACATTCGGAACATGGTTTCGATTCTTCAGATGTTTTGTCCCTTGAGTGTACAAGGAAGTGCTCACCTCATTAGCATAGGTATCAGGATTTTTGATCCTGGAAGTTTGCCTTCGATGCAGATTCGTCTTCGGCATTGGCTGTTTGCGTTTTGCCAAAGTTGACGTAGACCGAGGTCTATTGAGATAACTTCGTAGATCAGCAAACTCATCCCAGGGGTTTCCGTTTGAGACACCAGTAATTTTCCCTGTTTTGAACGGGATATCTGGAGAGTTGGAAGATCTTGGAATTCCGCTACCGGAGTAGGCAAAATACCTCTTTGATTAGTACATTTGACAGGGAGCGAAGAACTCTTGTTTAAGAGGGTTCTAGTACTGATTGGTACCGAGGCACGTTCAGATGGATCTTCCGCAGTAAAGACCGGAGAAGACTGAGAAAAGACTAAAGGACCTTTTCCTTTGTTTTGTGAAGAAGGGTTAGCTAAAGAGCGTTTTCCTCTGTTATCTTCCAAGTCGTGGAACGAGGAAGTTTGAGAAAAGACCAACGAGCCTTTTCCTTTGTTCTGGGGAGAAGGAGGAATAGCCAACAGACTACCCCAAGTGGATTGCGCTGGAGCAACAGGAAGCTTGGGAAAAGGAACAGAGTTTCTCCCCTTGCTGTGAGAAGAAGGGAATTTAGCCAAAGGGATGTCCCTCTTGGACTGCGCTGGCGCAGCTTGCGCAGCAGTTGAATTGGTAGTGGGCGCACTGGCTGGTTGCGCATGAGGAACTTTGCCAGATGGCCTTTTGGCCACAGACACCATGGTTTGCGCAGTAGGAGTTCTGACCACAGAGTGTTTGAGTTGCACTCTAGTTGCTGGAGTGGTGGATTGCGCAGGAAGAGTTGTAGCCAACTGCGCCAGAGGAAGAGGAGTCTTACATTTAGCCAGAGCAGCATATGAAGTGGCTTGTGCACTGGCAGGAGGAGCAGGATCAGACTGCGCAACAGATTTGGGAGCAGAGATCACAGACTGCACAGCAGTCTTGGCAGCAGAAACATTAGACTGCACAGCAGTCCTGGGGACCCACACTGGGCGCACTTTGCTCGTAGCAGAAGTTGTTGCAGTGCGAGGAGTGGTCCTGAAGTTGATCATTGCCTCGTAGGCCGTCTGGTTGACCTTTACAACCAGCGTCTTCTGCGTCTTTCCGATAGACGCAACGTCACATTGAGTTGTCACTTCCTCGTCGAAGGAGAAAGTCGTCCCCAGCAGAGTCGCCATTTTATTTGCAAAAATAAAAGTATGATCTTTATTTCACAAACTTTGTAAGAAGATTACAAGAATTCTGGGAAAGTACAACTATAGGAATCCGATCTGAATGACGATCGCTTTATCCCTTGGACGATGTGAACTTTGAAGACGATATCCTCTGAAGTTGAAGGCGATAGCCTCGGAAGAAAGCAGCAGCACTTGGGCAAGAACTCCTGGTCTCTCTGCTCTTGATTCTGATTTTTCTGACCTCTCTGTGATCCCCCTTAGGAAGGACTTGAAACTCTATTTATAGAGTTCTAGAAATAACTAATTTTTAGTTATTCAGGATTACGTAGGATGGATTGTGCAACATTGGACCGCATAGACCTCAGACTGCGCTGGTAGTTATTTGATCGTGGGCCAACTGTATTGGACACATGGCGTCATTTGATTGAAATGCGCATGATCGTGTACAGACGGTTGCCACGTGGTGAGCAATTGATGGCATGTATGCCACGTAGAGAATTTCAGCTGTCTTGATGGACTGCGCCACATGAACTACGCTAGCTTCAGATTGCGCTGGGTTTGGATTGTGCTAGAGTGAACTGCGCTTTGGGTGGGCTGGTAGACTGCGCTGGCTGTACAGCTGTCCTCGAGCGCTGTGCTGCACGAGAAACAAATAGTTTCCTCGTTCTTCGGGCTGTCAGCTGTCAGAAGATCTGATTCTCTGTCAGGTAATGATGATGCGGCCACGTCAGCTAGTGCACTTGGAAGTTTGCACAATTCAGCTTGCGCAATTGAGCTGTTGCGCAATCTGATTCCTGCGCAGTTCAATTGAAGGATGCACACTTTGATTTTCATTGCTTTGTCGATGGGTGCAACTTAATTTTTAGGACCTATATATATATATATATATATATATATATATATATATATATATATATATATGCCAATGACCCTCTAGCATAGTGGTAGTGGTGAGGCATGTGGCCCAAGTGGTCAGGAGACCGATTCCCGGTGGAGGCGTTCGCCAAAATTACCTTCTTTAAAAATAATAATAATAATAAAAATAAAAATTATATATATATATATTGTTAGTCTCGGGGCTTGACCAAAGATGGTAGACTCTATGTCGAGATCAGAGGTTCAACAAACGTTCACCTTATGATAATTCTCGAGATCCAAGAGGAATACTATAATATGAATCTGATTACGAAAGCAACAATAATCAGAAAGTATATCTCGCGTTCTTCCTCGCAATCGCAGTTGCTGACGGACAGAACTGAGTTACAACTCAGATGAAGGAGAAAAAAGAAGAAAGAAGAAAGAAGAAGAGGAAAGGTTATTGCTGGGGTGATTAAGATCACCGTTGCTCAAAGCAAGATTCGTCCCAACACGATCTGCTTCCAGGAACCAGCAAGTTCATGAAGAACTTCTGGAACGCTCGTAAGTCAATATTTGAGACTTGAACGGGCTTCCTGGACTTTACGGACTCCCTTTAACTTTCTTCTTGGTGCATCTTTTAAAGGAGGCCAAGGGGCTCTATTTATAGAGTGGAGTGAGACTTCACCTCTTCTCCTATCCGATATGGGACTAAAATACCAATACTCAAAAATAGAGTTTGATATTTTAGATCATCCCACAATCAGCATAGAAGTGTGACAGTCCACGCCTACCCCCCGAACACTCCCGTACATGCACGAGACATCCTGGAGTCTATATCCGAGTCTGAGTCCGCACAACAAAAATGAACTTACTTCTTGGTTGGAATTAATCATTTTTCCTTCTAGGAAAATACTCCCACATGGCACACACTTGTGCCCCACTACACCTCATGTGCACACCTCAACACAAGCAATGCATTATATTAAGATACTCACCATTTGGTGTGGCCGATGTGGGACTATCTTTCCTAGTCCAAAGGCAAAAACACCAACAATCTCCTACATATCTCAATATATGGGTTGAGCGTTCCCCACAGTGACTGTCTACCATGCATTATGAGAGATGTCGCTACGATTTGAATCTTCCCGCATAGGTTAAATAATAGCATGATACAAGAATGGACTAAGCCTTGAATTCTGTACCATAACTGCAATTCTTCCTACTCATATAATGACATCAACTGTGCTTCTGGCTGTACATTAAAGGCCTTGTGGCAGCCTGGTTTCAGTGTATAATTTTTGGGCGTCTACAAGTTTACCCTCAAGAGATGGCCTGATATCTCTGTCCATACAACTATAGGTGAGTTCTTTATAAAGAGTCATGGCATGAAGTATTGCGCTTCTTTGCGGTGCTACGCCGCTATGACATGGCTTAAAGCCGAGGCTTTACCCCACCTGGGTGCCTCATCGTAGTGTCATACTACTGTAGCATGAGGTCACAAGCCTCTTCGTAGTGCCAAACTACCCAGCATGAAGCCTTGCGCTTCTGTGCGGTGTTACGCCGCTATGACATGGCTCACGAAGCCGAGGCTTTACCCTACCTGGTACCTTTTCATAGTGTCATGCCACTGTAACATGAGGACATTGTCCTCTTTTTAGTGCTGTCTATCTCTCTTTATTACGATTATCATACAGCATTAGGCTACCTGCCTATTTGCGGTGCTGCTCCGCTGTGACTTGGCTCACAAAGCCGAGGCATTATCCCAAACCGGGAACCTCCTGGTGGAGTCATCCCACTATAGCATGGAGTTACACTCCTTGTAGTGCTGCGCTACCGTGCTTCCTGTAAAGCACTCCAGGCATTCACTCTGCCTGAGAACTCATTAAGGCATTTAAGCCAACCTTTCCACAGGATCCGTTTTTTTGCAGAAAATAACAGTAGACAACAGCGGTTGTAGGTCCGTAATCTCTCCATGCCACAGAGGACAAGTACCCACCGTTCCTGATATTCTTTCGGTTAATAGTCCTCCCTTGAACCAAAAGCTAGATGCCTAGTAGATTTCTCTTTGAACTAATAGCGTAAAACTTTATGGTAGGAATGTAATAACACAATATCAGAATGCCTTCAAGCCCATTTTACAAGCTGTGTCATCGACCAGCTGGCGCTTGAGGCCCTTGGTGAACGGATCTGCCAGATTCTCCTGACTCTGAACATCAATCACTGTAATAACACCCCTCTTGATGAGATCGTGTACTGCCCTGTGCTTCAACCGTACAGTCCTCTTCTTCCCGTTGAAGAGGTCATTTGATGCCACCGCCGCAGTCGTCTGGTTGTCGCAGTATATCGGTATCGTCGATATTTGTGCCCAAACCACTGGAAGATCATACATGAGCTCCCAAAGCAATTCTGCTTCCTCCGCTGCGGTATCAAGTGCAAAGAACTCAGATTCTATGGATGACCGCGAGAGCATAGTCTGCTTCTTCGATTTCTACGATATAGCAGCTCTATCCATTGGGAAAATGTATCCACCTGTGGACCTCTCGCTCTCCACTTCTGAGCACCAACTGGCATCACTGAAGCCTTCCACTACTGGCGGATCTTCGCTGTAGTGCAGTACATATGTCTGAGTCTTCTTGAGATATTTCATAACCCGTTTCACAGCTTTCCGGTGCTCAATGCCTGGGTTGCTCGTGAAATGACTCAGCATTCCCACGGCGAAAGCTATGTCAGGTCTTGTGGCAGTAGTAGCATACATCAAACTCCCGATTACGCTTGTATACTCCAGCTGCCTGACGCTTTCCCCTGAATTAGGCTTCAGCTTCATATCACACTTGTACGGCGTATCGATCCCTGGAAGATCCTGATACCCGTAACGAGTGATCATCTTCTCAACATAATGAGACTGTGACAGCACTAGTCCAGTGTCTGTCCGGATGATCTTGAGTCCCAAGATAACATCAGCATCCCCCAAGTCCTTCATATTGAACTTCGTCGAGAGGAACTTCTTTGTCTCCGTGACACAGCTTATATCCGTACCTAGGATTAGTATGTCATCGACGTATAGACAAACGATGACTCCTCTTCCGTCAGCAAACTTTGTATAGACATACTTGTCTATTTCACTGACCCTGTAGCCATTTGACCTTATAACTTTGTCAAACTTCTCATGCCACATTTTGGGAGCTTGCTTTAAACCGTACAAAGATTTCACCAACTTGCAGACTTTGTCTTCAAGACCTTTGACGACAAACCCTTCTGGCTGTTGCATGTAGATCTCTTCGGTCAGCTCGCCATTCAGGAATGCCGTTTTCACATCCATCTGATGTATCACCATCTTATGTATCGGTGCGAGAGCAATCAACATTCTGATGGTGGTCATCTAGGCTACTGGAGCATACGTGTCAATGTAGTCGATCCCCTGCTTCTGAGAAAACCCCTTTGGCACTAGCCTGGCCTTGAAATTGTCAATGATTCCATCAGCTTTCATCTTCTTCTTGAAGATCCACTTGCATCCGATAGGTTTTGCTCCTTCAGGTAGATCAACCAACACCCAAGTATTATTGGAGGTGATTGATTCAATTTTATTGTCTATCGCCTCCTTCCAGAAAATAGCATCTCTGGTCTTCATCGCCTCATCATAGGTAAGCGGATCTGCTTTCACATGATAGGTGATGAAGTCATCTCCGAAGTTCTTCGGCCTCCTCGCTCGCTTCGACGACGGCTCAGCGAGTTCTGGTTCAATCGTTGTCTCCTCAGTAACAACTTCATCTTGGACAACTGGCTCATTGAAGATCACAGTCACCTTTGCACCTTCATCATTCTTCGGAATGTCCGTTAGAATAATGTTCTTGTGCCTTATAAACTTGTCTTCAAAATATTCAGCATCGCGAGATTCGATGATATGATTTGACTCAACATCAAGAAATCTCCGAGCATCACTCTTCTCGGCATACCCCATGAAGATCGTCTTCGTAGTCCTTGTCCCCAGCTTTTGAATCTTCAGATCTAGGAGCTTCACATAGGACAGACACCCCCACACTCGAATGACATTCAAGTTAGGTCTGACTTTGAACCAGAGTTCATGAGAAGTTACGTCTGAAGTTGCATACGGCACTCTATTTAGAATAAAAGTGGCCGTCAATGCAGCTTCTCCCCAGTAGCATTTAGGAAGACCCACAGTTAGCAGCATTGAGTTCATCATTTCTGTCGACGTTCTGTTCTTCCTCTCCACTACTCTGTTAGATTGAGGAGAATATGGAGTAGTAGTGTCGTTTATGATTCCATGTTCTTTGCAGAATAATGTGAATTCATGAGACCGATACTCTCCGCCTCGATCACTTCTTAGCCTCTTGAGTTGTTGTCCAGTTTGCCGTTCAGCCTCGGCCCTGAACTCCTTGAACTTCTCGGACGCTTCTTCTTTAGACTTGAGCAAGTAGACGAACGCGTACTTTAAGAAGTCATCGATGAAGGTTATGAAATACTTCATCCCGGCTTTTGTAGAGAATTGCTTGAAGTTATAGATATCGGAGTGCACTAACTCCAGAAGATCTGTGCTTCGATTGACCCGATGAAAGGGTTTCCTTGTGATCTTTGTCTGAGCACATACTTCACACTTCTCTACCTTACCCCTACATTTAGAGATAAGTTCTAAACTGGACATTTTGTTAATTCTTTTACAGTGAACATGTCCTAGTCTATTATGCCACAACTCAAGAGAATAATCAGAACGAGCGATTGTATTGATTACATTTGACTGGTTTACAAGCTGAATTTTGAACATCCCTTCGATTTGAAAAGCTTTTTCGAAGTATGTTCTCTTCTTGGACATCACCATCTGGCCAGCATTGATGTCCATCCTCAAGCCTGCGTTGCTAAGCAGGCTTCCAGAGATCAAGTTCTTTGCAATCACCGGAACGTGCTTCACACCTTGAAGCGTCAGAGTGTTCCCGGATGTGAGTTTCAGCTCCACAGTTCCGATCCCCAGAACTTCAGCTTGGGCTTGGTTCGCCATGATAACTTTCTCAGAAGTTGGCTGGTATGTGACGAACCATTCCTTGCCAGAGCAGACATGGCAGGTCGTACCACTGTCTATCCACCAGTCAGAGTCATCCCCCACAGCTGTGACCTGAGCAATCATAACAACAATTTTAGAAACCATGAAAATCTTGCTAGGCTCACCTTACTCAGCTTGTTTGGTCTTAGATTTGCATTCACTCTTATAGTGGCCCTTCTTGCCACAGTTGAAGCAAGTCACGTGGGACTTAGACTTCTGTTGCTTGAACGAAGGACCCTTCACTTTCAGATTAGTGGAGTCCTTCTTCTTGTGATGAGAAGCCACATGCTTCCCCTTGAACTCTTTTGTCTGCACCAAGTTGGCCTTAGCCAGTTGGTTGGACAGAGAGTCCATCTTCTGTTGAGATCGTATTTCATCCTCAACGTGGATCTCTTGTAGGAGATCTTCCAAGCTAATGTCCAGCTTCTTCCGATGCATTCTAGCATAGAAGTTGCTCCAACCAGCAGGAAGTTTTGAGACTATCCCTCCAACGACAAACTTGTCGATGAGGGGCATCTTCTCGTCATCTAACTTCTGGCGCAACTTCAGGAATTCCATCACTTCAGGTAGCATCGTCATCTCATCTTCGAAGAGCCACTTGTGGTACTTCTTGACGATGAAGATTTTGGACCTGTTCTCATCATCTTCATATAGCTTATCCAAAGAATCCCAGATCTCTTTGGCCTTCACCTTCTTGGAATATGACTCTGCCAGAGAGTCTTCCATAGAATTGAGAATCAGCAGTTTACATATGTTGTTTTCTCTCTTCTATTTTCTCTGCTTGACGAGTGCAGCAGCAATAGCATCGACAGTTCCTCCTTCTGGAATCGTCGGTTCATCCTCAATCAACACATGGTCTACGTCCACGAGTTAAAGATTAAGGGTGAACTTTCTCTTCCAGATTTGGAAATGTTCTCCGTCGAATTTCTCCAACTTGTTAAAGCTGGTATCGATGAGAGAAGCACGAGAGTTTTCCATCTACAAGGATCTTGCTTTGAGATTGTTAGTCTCGGGGCTTGACCAAAGATGGTAGACTCTATGTCGAGATCAGAGGTTCAACAAACGTTCACCTTCTGATAATTCTCGAGATCCAAGAGGAACACTATAATATGAATCTGATTACAAAAGTAGCAATAATCAGAAAATAAATCTCACGTTCTTCCTCGCAATCGCAGTTGCTGACGGACAGAACTGAGTTACAACTCAGATGAAGGAGAAGAAAGAAGAAAGAAGAAGAGGAAAGGTTCTTGCTGTGGTGATTAAGATCACCATTGCTCAAAGCAAGATTCGCTCCAACACGATCTGCTTCCAGGAACCAGCAAGTTCACGAAGAACTTCTGGAACGCTCGTAAGTCAATATTTAAGACTTGAACGGGCTTCCTGGACTTTACGGACTCCCTTTAACTTTTTTCTTGGTGCATCTTTCAAAGGAGGCCAAGGGACTCTATTTATAGAGTGGAGTGAGACTTCACCTCTTCTCCTATCCGATGTGGGACTAAAATACCAATACTAAAAAATAGAGTTTGATATTTTAGATCATCCCACAATCAGCATAGAAGTGTGACAGTCCACGCCTACCCCCCGAACACTCCCGTGCATGCACGAGACATCCTGGAGTCCGTGTCCGAGTCCGAGTCTGCACAACAAAAATCAACTTACTTCTTGGTTGGAATTAATCATTTTTCCTTCTAGGAAAATACTCCCACATGACACACACTTGTGCCCCACTACAACTCATGTGCACAGCTCAACACAAGCAATGCATTATATTGAGATACTCACCATTTGGTGTGGCCGATGTGGGACTATCTTTCCTAGTCCAAAGGCAAAAACACCAACATATATATATATATATATATATATATATATATATATATATATATATATATATATATATATATATATACCAACACAAAAGTGCATCATTCAAGTGTCATTCATCCATGTGTCCATGTCCTCATCCGAGTCTCCAAATGATTTTATCCAAGAAATGGTTGTTGGCCCAATGATTTATCATATTTTTTAATATGGTTAATCAATTAAGTTTAGCATTTTATCACCACTAATGCTCATGCTAATCACCATAGTATTACACTTAAACTTAGCATAGTCTTAATGTGCATTAACTTGATCATACTTGCTACTATGTATATTGCTTTGTTCCTCTAACATGTATTTGCAGAAAAGCAATAAGCAAGATCAACATGGACGTATGAAATGAAGAAATCATAGTGGGCCAAAGACAATAGCATCCTATAAGATTTTTCTGAACCACCAAACGACATCTCTAGAGCCACGCACTCGAGGGTTTCGCTGTCCAGTCAGCGGACGGGGGTCGAGGCGGCAGCGCCACCCACGGGGGTTCGAGGGCGAAGCCTACGAAAGGTATTCAGATTTCACAATCTGAATATCTTTGGACAACTGCCGTCAAGGAAGAAGTCATCATCTATCAAGTGGAGAAGCCAAGTCATGCCATCATCATTTCAAAACTCTTAAGAAGCCTGCACCTGCTCAAGTATATCTGGAGTCTGTAATGAGTTTTAGGAATATTTGTAAACACAAGAAATGGATGGCAAAATCGAAAGCTATGATAGAAATTAGTTCAGGATCATTTTCGGATGGAAATTGGCATACCGACGGTACACCGGTTCGTACCGACGGTATACCAATTTTATATAAAATCGGCTCTCGACCTAATGAACCGATATTTTGACGGTACACCGATTCGTACCATCGGTATACCGTTTTAGTAACATTGAAAATCTAACGGTCGGATTTCGAGCATTTAATGATCCCAATGACTATATTTCTAGCCGTTGTATTCCAGGTCGGTATACCGATGGTACACCGGCTCGTACCAACGGTATACCGATCGCTGATTGAAAAGTTGCATTTGAGCTCTTTTCAATGCTTTGGTTATAAATAGCCTTGAACCCTTCATTCAAGGTTGATGCTTTGAGCCTAAAAATTTCTAAACCACCAAAGCCTATCCACAAACAACTCTACAAAGCTTTCATTTGCCATCCACAAATTGTGTTAGAGTTATTGAGTTGAAAAAAAGAGATCTTCATCTTGTTGTAAGAAGATCAAATGTTGAAGTTGGAGAGTTTTCGGATAAAAGCTCTCGGTTTAAAAGCACTCAGTTTGAAGTCGGAAAGGCTTCGGATAAAAGCTCTCGTGTAAGAAGTTGGTGAACCTTAGCAACCGTTTAGTGCTCCCCCCCCCCCCCCCCCCCTGTGGTTTTCACCGAAGGATTTTCGCCGATGAAGTGGTGTAACACCGGATTATTAATGAACAAACTTGGCAAATATACTATTTGTTATATTATATTATTTATAATTATATTGTATTATTGTTTTTCTTGTTGACTTATTATTTTATATATGGGAATAACAATCTAAATATAACATTTGAAAATCGCATATATGATTTTTATTACTATTTATAAGTTTATCTTCTTCTTTTTTACATTTATGTTGATATTTTATCTTAATTGTTTTATTATAATTATGTTAGTTTATTTCATTTAATCATTGAGAAAATTAATTTGAATGTATTACTTTCAGAATAATCATATCCCTCTTATAGATTTAGTAATTATTTATTTACATTAGTGATTTGGATGCAACGAATTGTGTGTGCAACACCAAATCCCTTAGCGCATCTTCTGTAGAGCTGTTTGACGTTGTCCACGTCATCGTCACGAAAGTTGAAGGGGATCACACTGTTCTTCTTCGTCCACGTTCTCCTAAGCAACCCATTTGGAATCGATCGACTCCATGCGCATTGGGCTCATCCCATTCGCTGCCGTCACCAATTGATATTTTTTTGTGGAGATAAACTTGAATGTCAATTTAGTTTAGGAGATAGAGTGGAATGGATTATTTATGGTTTTAGACTAATATGAAAGTTTGAGTTAGTGGGTGAGTAAATATTTTTTTATCCATAAATAATAATATATTAGGCAAGTGTTACACCGAAAAAGATGGTGATACCTTAATATTTGGGTTATATATTAGGGCACATATAGAAAGTAAAAGCATAACAATTTACTTTGCAAAAAATCTCAACTGGCCTGTGTATTTATAAACAATTTCGTTTGAAAATTGGGAAAATTGCTGCATTTTAAAATCAAATATTTAAAATTCTGGGCTACGCATTTCTAGACCATCTATAAAGAAGAATAAGATTATCATGTAGGTTCATGAGTTCATAATTTCCGTTGATTTCCATCCATTATGGGTCGATCTATGGAGGCATGGTCGACTTTGAAGATTAGGTACATTGCTGCATTTTAAACTTATAAAAAATTTGCATTACAAAAACAAATATACAAGCATGTACATGACCCCGATGAAGAACTGAACTAGGCTCATGGTTGCCTGGGTTTTCTTGGAGAGGCCAGAGGAAGGAGAAACAGTCCGTTGATTTTAAGCTTCGTTTGGTTCGCAAAATCAGGACATTGAGAAAGGAAAAAAAAAAACCGCATTATTATTCTATATTTGGATGTCAAAAAAAATGAACAAAAAATAAAAATAACTTCCTAAAAAGATACTACAATTTTTCAAAAGAAAACAAAAATTGATTTACTTTCATTTCCTTCCCTTTCCGCGAACCAAACAAGGGATGGTATGGGATGAATCTTCATATGACAAAAGGGTCATAAAACGCCCCCAAAAGGCAAATAAAGAAATTAAGAGCATTGTTCTGCATCTAACCCTTTGTAGTGAAAACCCTAAACCAGTGCAAATAAAGAATTTAATACTGCTCGGCCACCAAAGGCTTAGACGAGGAAGGATAAGTACTGATCAACCTCTGTTGCACCCGTAAATATAAATATGGAGTTGACACTACTTTTAGGCCTCGTTTGGTTCACGGAAAGGAGATGAATTTTCTTGTATTTTCCACAAAAATGGGAAAGAAAAATTTGTCACATTTTCTTTCCGTTGTTTGGTTTAACAAAAAAACTACCTAGGAAAGGAAAATATAACAATATTCCAATAATATCCTACCTTTTAAAATAAAAATAATATTATAAAAATAACATTAATGGTAAAATAAGTAATGACACATGGTTACTTTTGTCATAACTTTTATAATAAATGTTGGGAAAGGAGGGAAAATAAATCCTATGGGTCTCGAGTGGAACCATATTTCCACCAATTTTTTTCCTTGTCAGGAAATTGATTCCCAAGTTTGTTGCTACCAAACAAAGGAAAGGAACAACTTTTCTTTCTTTGTTCCTTAAATCCGTGAACCAAACGAGACCAGTGTCACTGTATACATTCTCGACATTAAAACTATCATCAGCAACGAATGCAGTCCGGCAATAAGACTAACTGTTCCATAAGAAAGAAGAAAACAGATTCGCTATCCTCTATACAATGTCAAAATGCTTCAATTTCATATTGCTTCACATCACAAGCTTTATCATGTAGAGCCAACATTTATGTAACAAGCTTCAGAAGCACACTTCGCATGTTTGAAACCAGCATAGTTAATTCATAGCTCCTGATAGCATGTTTAAGAAATGCTCACAGGAAAAGTAGTAACATTTTCGGCAATGAAAGTCTTAACTTTTACAGTACAGGGCCTGTGTTTTTCAGAAATTTTGGGCATAGAAAGCGTTCCTCAACTATCCACAATCGAGCCAAAAAATCGTGTATTTTTTACAGAACAGATGCCGTATATGTACATATATGACCAACTAATCTGAATATTTATGGATGTTGTAGAGTTTCTTTTGTAATATTTAGCGCGATTTTTCATCTGTATCATCAAACCTGTATGATAGAAGCTTAGGTGTATGGCTAATTACTTTTACGTCAGCTTGTTGTTTCTCCCATTACAATGTTGCTCTGGAGAAACCTTCCTCAATGTTAGAGTCTGAGAAAGCATTCCTTGATGTCATGATGTCAATCCATGGGCACCAATTCACAGATGTCAATGGTATCCTCTTCTAGAATTCGGGGGCAGCTCATCTGTTGGTGATAAAACAACAGTTGGCTAAGATAATGCAAGTCCAAATAGAAAATAAAGACTGGAATAAATGCGTTATGACTTTACCTGTTACAAAAGCAGGAGTGGGTCAAGGTTACTTTAAACGATAGTATATATATATAAGAAATCGGGCAACAAGAGAAACATAAACCAACTCCTACTTAACAGTATGCGAAGGCCAACAGGTTTCTGCAATGGAATTGATAAAGATTCCTGCAGCCAGAGTGACTCATCTTTTCAAATAAGATATTAGACCCCAATTTCTTGTGCTCGAGCCTTGACCTATCCTACATGGCCATGCAAGCCGTCCACTTCATTACCCATTATCGCACACTAGATCCATCAATACTATATTTCACAGTAAATTACTACAGAACTTCTCATATATGTTGTGTCCTATCAGCAAGATTGTTTTTTATTAGCATCAGCTCTCTACTTCGCTAATATTAACCATATCCTAGACACCCTCCTTCCATAACTCAGTGTCCTGGTCTTTTGACAGGATTCCCCTTTATAACCTTTGGCTTATTTTTTCTGTTGTTGTTGGAGGGGGCGTATCTGTGTATGTTATATCATCATCAGCATCCTCATTCAAGCCTTTTCTCCCACCATTAGAATGGGGTTGGCTATGGAGCACAAAAGAGCTCCACAAAAGATTCAGTCTTTACGACCAGCTAATGAATGTGACAACAAAACTTTATGCTGGCGACAAATTTCTAGCAAAGGTAGCTGTGTTCAAGAGGGGGCCTTTCCATATACCTAGAATGCCGATAGGCGAGTCGGTAAACCTACCATGCCAGTCATGCAGTTTAAGACCATCCAACAATGGAGCCCCCTCTAAGTGCTCTAGATTAGAAAAGAGACTAGAGCACAGACACAGTAAGATGATACAATTTAATATAATCTCTACGAAACAAACGAGTCTAGATAAAGAGTAAGAATGATAAGGTTTCCTATAGATGGTTGCATTCATCTCCTTGAGCATTCAGCCAAAGACCAACATTCTTCCCTGCATTTTTTCATGCTACTCGTTCATTGAAACATAGTATTAGTTCATTTTTAAACTATAAACAATGACTAGTGGGAGCTAATGTTACACAGTTCCACACTAGGATATATCATTTAATGTCCACGCCGTTGCAACATGTAAAATATAATGCGGACTGAATCTTACCTGGATCATACTCGTCATCGTTTTGTGATGTAAAGAACGGGGTGAGATAATTTCTATCCAATGCAGTGAAAGATGCAGTGCTGCAGAGGTAATACAAAATTAAATTTGGTTTGCATGAACATAAAATCCTAGCAAGTAAATAAATGAGGTAGATACCAATAACAAACAGGTAAGAATACCTTTTATGGAACTCCTTGAGTTTCATCTTCAACTTGCTCCCAGATGAAGTTCCCTCTTCATAAGATGGTGCAATGTAGCCATTGTTCCCTTCAAAGCTCTGCTAACAGTTAAAGAACCACCAAATTAGGAAGAGCAGAGATGGATGACGTACGAGTATATATTGTACTTTGCTGAAAGATAAACATGCAAGCACGAGGTAAAAAGAAGCCGAAAATTATTTCATAGGTGTCATAATAAAGAAAACAAATGAAACAAGGGTGAGCAACTTCTGATGTACGGGAGTTTTTCACTTATAATCTATCATGTATCAGATAAGAAAGCAATAATAAAGGTATCCCCATAAAATTTTGTGAGCTTTATCACTGATGAGCTATGGCATGTAAAAAAAAAATTAAAAATAAAAAATCTGCAATTGAAAATTAGCAGGAGCTTTATGCAGACCATATTATCTTATGTCTTCGTCTAAACTTTATCTGGTCTAGGGGACCTTGAGGATGCTCCTTGGTTGGATGAGCTTGAAGAGCATGATAAAAGAGGCAGGTCAACCTAGTGGCCTTCTAGGTCTTATGTGAAGGCCTTCTCTTGCTCATAGCTAACTGGTTAGGAATTTGATACAAGCTCAGAAGGTTAAAGTCAGGTAGACAACCAGCCATAGAACTTTGTCAAGTTATTTATGGAGCTTCCTCATCCTCCGCAGCCAGCACCTTAAGATGGGTTAAGGATAAGGTGATGATGATGAGATACGACACAAGCACGTAGAAGAAGCCACACATCAACCATTTCCAGGAAGAATAAACAAATAATTTACAAACATATAACTTGGTTTTGTATGAAAAAAAATCTCATCGAGTTCATTAGTATAGGAAAGAAGAAAACATCAACATCATATGTGGGGAAACAGAAAAAGAAGACCATGATCATTCATCATCAATTCTACAAATGTTTTTTCATGTTCATATCTTATATTTGCCCATTTTTAGCTCTAGGGAAAGTATGAGTTCTCCTCCGTCAATTGCTGAACAGTTTGTTCATGCAGGTTTTTATTTAAATAAGAACACTTCCCACCTGGCAACTAGTTTACTCTGGTAACCAGAGCCAAGCTCGTATCTAGAATTTCAAGAAAACTAAGCCAAAGCTAGGAACTTACTTCTCCAAGTGGAACGTTGTGACCATCCCCGACAACGTCTAGAGCTTCCAGCATTGTACCTGTTGAACCCCCAATCAATAATACCTGCACAATTGGTCCCATGAGATTAGGCTGTGTTTGATTGGACTTTTTTTCCATGAAAAAATTTCCATCACAAAATTTCCACCAATGAGTTTAACCTGCCAATGGACTTTCCTTCCTGCTACATAATTTTTTCAACACAGATATGTAATAGCTAATAACCAGGTGCTGGTGAATCTCGCATTGCAAGTTTCTAAAAGGGAGCTGCCTCAGAACTTTAATGTCTCAAACCAATTATTTTCTGGAAGTCATAATGTTACAGCTATCTTTATAAATTTCTTCCAGTGATGCATGCTACTGGAAAAGTCATTAAAAGTTCAAACACAAACTCTAATATGTTTTCCCACTCAAGTGTACAGCAGACTTATTTAGCATTTTATCTTAATTACTTTGCTACAAAAGCCTAACTATGTGGGCACATGATTCCATTTGGTATTTGAAACTTTGAGCCGGTGGCACATCAGTTTAAGGAGAAGGATGTGAAGCTACGAAAAAAAGGAGCTTGACATGGTACAAATGAAAAAGAATTATAATTAATGACTGGCTTATCTCAAAGACAAAAGAGAGGGTATACTAGAAATATGAAGAAGCATAAGGACTAGTATGGAGAATTAGTATCTTCTCAAACGACAATTGAAACAGTATCTGACCTACTTCTCTCTCTCTCTTCACGCACCTACCCCACACACACCCACACACACACACCCACCCACTGCATCTGAGATCAGCACAATACTATCATTTAACTATGTAGCATTTTAAAAAAAATTCCTAGACCACTTCATGCAACTTTCAATGCTTCAATTTTTTATTTCTCAAAAACAAGATTGTCATGCTGAATGATTTGACTTTTGATAAACAAAAAATGACCAAGTTCTAGACATGCAAACTCCTACGTTTATCTCCACCTAAAGTTAACATTGTGGTAAACAATGGATTTATGAAAGTTTCTGTATTCATAAATGGCATTCTAAGAATAAGGAAAAAAAACGCCAGCTTAAGATGTATCAATGTCATATTGCAGCTCAAGTCAAAACACCAATAAGAACACTTACTGTCAGAACAACTATTGCAGTGGTAGCTGTGAAGATTGTTTGGCCATGCCCCTCAGGAAGATCGTGTATAGATTGGAGAGCAAGCGCAAAAGCCATCGCACCCCTAAGTCCTGTTTGTCATTAGAAACATCAAGTAATACAACTAATGACAACAAGAAGTTCAAAGTTGACATTATTTTATAAACTCACCACTGTACCAAAGTGCCTTTTGATGTTTAATAGGTATTTGACGGTTTGCCGGCCTAACCAAGTTAACCAAGTAAGAACAAGAGAAAACATTCGCCGCCCTTCAAACAAACATGACATTTTAATATTTGGTAAGACATGGGTAAGCAACCAAAATACTGAAAATTTAAATTGAACGGGTTGTTCAAAGTCAATACCTTGCAACTAATATAAAAAGCTGTTATCCAAGAGGGTTATAGCTAAGGAATTGGCAACTAAACATTTCAGAAAAAAATAACATATGTAAATGAATGCATCTAATAGGATACAATTGAGAAGAAGATGAATCCGATATGTGACCAGCTATGTTGTTCCATGGCAATATCAAAACCCATGTATATAAATCTGCCAAGAAACCAATCAAATCAGAGGACAAATCATTATAGGAATTACATAAACATATGAAGAGAGCATTAGTGTCTACATTCTCTTACACAAAGGTTTCTGCTAATGAAGAAATCAAATGGAAAAATGCAGAAGCAAATCGTTGGGAATTTTCTGACAAATTTGAGAATGCATAGTGCTTCATGACCTAACAAACAACACAGGAAAGTATAACCTTGGAAGAATGCATATCAGATTTCTGTATAAATAAAGGAAAAAAAAAAAAAGCTAATATTTACTTACTATTCCAGTGAATAATATCGAAACAATACCAGACAGTCCAAGTCCTTCAGCTAGCATGTACCTAAAGAATTTATCTATCATTACCTAAGATTTAACTTCCACATGAAACAAATCCAGAAGGAAATAAATCTGTGTAACAGTGGCTTACGAAAAGTAAGGGAAAAGGACAAATAGACAGCACTCCAGATTCTGAAGGCTGAAAGATGAAGAAATCATATGTGGGTCAAATTTATTATCACTGTTATTTGGTTTCAAGCTACACTACACAGAACGGAGTTAAAAAAATGAAAGAAGATAGCAAGCAATACTTACTTGTCAACATCCAAACCCGCATACTTGAACAGGTATTGAGTAGTTAAGGATTCTCCAAACATTTAATAGAGCATATAAGAGAAGAAGAAACTTACGTCTATCTATTTTCATTAGAAGCTTTATGAGAAAAATTGCTGATTCAGCACCCAATACAAGCTTCAAGAGACATTACTTATGAGCTAGTCTTAGGTAAACGAGTATATTTGATTATAAAGTTAACAATTATGTGCAACTATACAGTTCTTGTACTTAAAATAACCATCCAAGAGGGCTGAGTTTCAACCTTCTTACAGGAAATGGTAGGGCAAGTCTTCTTTGTAACTATATACATGTGGTGCGTGCGTAATAAGTGAAATTTATGGACGATACAGAAATAAGAGAAGAGAGTGCAATGGCCTAAAACACTAAGTTGCATCTCATGTATATTTATATTAACATATGATGATAGATACACCAACAACTACTCTCAAACTGGAACATAGATATCCGACATGTCCAGCTTGCTACATAATCAGAAAATGGACAAGTGATTCTCATACCGGACGTGGAGCAACAATTTGTTTCTTCACCACGAATAAAATCACAATCCACCTCGATACCGAACATGTGGAGTGACAATTTGTTTCTTCACCAACAAATCACGAATAAATTGACAATCCATATCGATGTGTTTAGGATGGGTTGGTCAATTAGGATTTCAGAATCATAGGGTGTTATTTTAAAATCATGTTAGTAAATTATGGTTCCGGAAAGTGGTTTCAAAATCAGATGTTAGTCAATTACAGTTATTAAATTATAGATTTCAGTGTTTTCAAATCACACCTAACAACTTCCCATCTATTTTGGTCGGTGGGAACCGCAACCCTCATCCATACTGTTTCAAAATCTCATTATTTATTTGGTTATATCAAACTTTCTTTTTCTATTCTCGTACTTCTTCCTCCCCACTACTTTTTCTTCATGAATATTCATATCCTCCATCTATCTATTGGAAGCCTCCAATCAACTTTTTGATTAGAATCCGTCAAACCAGTTATTGGGTTATAGAAACTTATAGTTAGAAATTTCTTCCATTGGATTTCTTTTGCTTCTACTTTTAGTTATTACGTAACCCTAAGATTTATCAATTTTTTACTATCAATCATCTTTTTGTTAGGATTTCGATCATAAGATGTCCTTCCGTCTATCTTTAAACTTAATTTTGCTTTAATATTATTTATTTCTTTAGCTAGTAGTATGATGCATTAGATTTCATTAAATAAGATTTTAGAAGAAAGAAAGAAAGAAACCCTATTTATGGGCTCCGAACTCAATTCATATGATTTTAGAAGAAATAAGTTTAGTTAGGACTCCAAACTCGAACACAAATCTTGGTCAAACAATATTTTTTATCATAATCTACATTGGCTATATCCTATGGTGATCAAGTGATCTGCCAAATTTACATCCAATAATTCTTGTACCATCTTTTAACCAAAATTTGTTCTTAGATCAAATATTGAAGTATGTTATTTATTTTTAAATGGAATAAATAAAAAATTAAATATATCTTTTTGTTTATTAAGAAGGTAGATGAACAAATCCATATATATATCCAACTAATAAATCAATTATATATATTAAAAGTTATCGCAATATCAATAAATATGTAATAAACTATTCTACTAAGTCATCATATTTATTATAATGCAAACTTAAGTTCATATTTTTAATATAATTACTACTTTAAACAAATATTTAATAATTTATTCAATATAAATGTACACATTTGTTTATACGACAATAAAAAAATCATTATTCCATTTTTTTGGAGTCAACTACATGTGTTTATCTAATTAACAATAATCAGACTTGTATGTAGCTAACAAAAACAATATTTGTATTTATTTAAATTTAAAGCAATAAATGTATTTTATTTAAATTTATTTTAGTTGATTAAAACTAAATCACAATTACTTGTATCTATATGAAACAAAAAAAAAGTTTATAGATAGTGAATATTAGAAACACAGAGCAGGTATGGTTTGAGAATCACAATCACAGTCACAGACATTCATTAATCAGTGTGCTTTGTCTGAAATTACTGCGGTTATGATTCTGAAATTATACCCACATTGTGTTTCTGAAATCTGGATTGACTAACCCCCTTAGTGCGCTCATGAAACACGGAGTTCCTCGAGATCAAAATTGTTGACATATTGTCATAATACATCTCCATAAATATAGAAACATAATTTCGATTACATGAAGAAAAAAAACACACCCACATCATCTCAGAAGATGTATGAGCCATAACACTGTATTCGGCCTCTGTACTGAACGAGCCACAACACTCTTCTTCTTACTACACCATGTCACAAGATTACCCCCAACAAATGTACAATTACCCAAAAGTACACATATTATCACTCTGACTACCTTCCCAATCAGCAATTCAGCATCATTGAACCCGTCACCATAAGAGTATGATGGTTTGTACAACAATTCCTTTCCTAGTACATCTTTTAAGTAATTGCAAAATACAAGGCATGTTATCCAATGTAGTTGCTGAGGAGCATACATAAACCGACTTAACTACTTCAATTGCATAGGTGATATATGGTCGTGTAACAGTAAGGTAGATAACCTCCACAACCATCGTCTGTACAGTCCAATATCCTAAAATAAGTCCCCCCACATCAACATCAAGTTTGACATAATAATCATGTTTGAGTTATTATTGTTATTTATCTTATGAGGGTACAATAGCAATTGTGAGTGTATTGCATATCAATATAAATATACATGAGATGCAACCTAGGATTTTATGTCCTTGCAATCTCCTTTCTCATATTCTCTCTCCTCTCCTCTCCAAACTTCACTTGGTATCAGAGCATCTTTTGAAGGTACTGCACATACCATCAATGACTTTTCATGAATTGTGTTCGTCATTCGTTGTTTATGATCGTTCGTGGTTCATTTATGAGATCTAAAATTTCTACATATCTCCGTTGGTTGTTCGTCGTCGGTTGTGGTTCGTTGTGAGATCTAGGATATCGAAGATCTCGTCTTTCTGTTGCATCTGTAAGTATGGTGGGGACCGAATCTTCTGGCGAGGTTAATAGTAATGGTGGTGGTAGCAGAGGTGTGTCTCCTTTTACTGTTATTCATAATAATGAATTAGGAAAATCGATTACAACGGTAAAACTCAATGGGACGAACTACCTTGCCTTGCCTGGTCCAAGTCTATCAAAGTAGTATTGAGGACGAAGAAGTTGAAGTTTTTTATGGAAGAACCCCCGCCTAAAACGTCCACTGAGTATGAGGATTGGATGAGTGCTGATACATATGTTATGACGTGGTTGCGACATAGTATGGAGCCGCACGTCGCTTCTAATGTTCAGTGGTGTGAATCCTCCAAACAGATTTGGACATCTCTGGAAGAATCATATTCGCAGAAGCGGAATGTAGCCCATATGTATAAGTTGTAGGAGTTATTGTTTAATATAAAGCAAAATGGGAAGACTGTGAATGAGTATTTGGCTTCAAAGAAGGCTTTGTGGAAGGAATTGCTACAACATCATCATGTTACTATTGATTTGAACGAAGCTCAGTAACAGAAGAAAGAGTTTTATGTTTCACTTATTGAGTTTTATGTTTCACTTATTCTAGCCGGCTTTGATCCTGCGCTCGAACATTATAAGGTTCATATTCTTATTGTAGAGTAGTTACCTACGGTGGCAGATACTTTCTCCTGTCTCAATCATTCCTTTCTAGGACAAAGTTATGTGGTGCAGAGTAATGACTCTTCTGTCCTAGTTACTAGTGTTGCTGGTCGTGGTGATGGTGAACGTGGTGGTAGAGATAGTGACAATACTTTTGGTCGAGGAGGTGGTCATAGTGGTAGAGACAATAGTCGTGGTGGTGGCCGTGGCGGTGGTGGTAGTGGCTAAGCACGAAAGTATAACTATTGTGGACTGTTCGGTCACATCGAAGACTATTGTTGGGACAAGTGGGATAAACCAGAATATGCATATCAAGTGCATGATGAAAATATGCAGTCTCAAATCACCACTTCTGCTCCTAGAGATGACACTGCATGTTTCAATCAGACTTCAGCGTCCGATACCTTATCTCCATCTGAACTGATCCTCCAGAAGTTGAGCGCGCTTGCTAGTACCACCTCCCAACCTGATGCAACTATGACACATATAGGTAATCCTGCTTTTGTGGCAACCTAATCACCATCCACCTCTTAGATCATCGACTCGGGAGCAAGTTCTCACATGTCTTGTATAAACTCTCTTTCACAATTGTAGTCCTGTAAAACATAATATTATCTTGGCCGATGGATCTACTTACCCTGTGCTTGAGAAATGTGGCATTCATCCTACTCAATCACTGTCATTATTTGATTCATTATGTGCCTGAGTTTTCTTTCAGTTTGATATCTGTGAGCCAGTTAACCAAATCACTTCAATGTTCTGTAATATTTTATTCTAATTCTTGTTTTTTTTGAACCTCGGGACGAAGAAGTTGATTGATTTGGGACATGAAAGAGATGGACTGTATTACTTTGATTTACCTAGAAAGGCTTTCATTTCTGTTTCTACTTCCCCGTTGCAATGACATTATCATTTGGGTCATTCGTCTTTGACTAAGTTGTGTCGAGTTGTTTCTAGTTTGAGTCATATTTCTGTTCTTGAATATAAGGCTTGTCAGTTAGGCAACCATCACCGTAGTTTTTTTATCGTCGTGTTGAGAGTCGTTAGTTGCAGTCTTTTGAGCTTGTTCATTCTGATAGTTGGGGTCTGTCCAGAGTCAAAAGTCTAAAAGGATTTCAGTATTTTATTATTTTTATTGATAATTATTCCATAATGACTTGATGTTATTTAATGAAAGAAAGATCTGAGTTTCCAAGTGTGTTATATACCTTTTATAATGAAGCCTATGTTAAGTTTGATAAACGCCTCAAAGTTCTGCATTCTGATAATGCTTTGGAAGTTTGGAGTACGCTCAATCTTCTGCGACTACTTTCCGTGTTGATCGTAGCATTATTCATTAAACCAGTTGTGTCCACACCTCTCAGCAAGATAATATAGCCGAACGCGAACATCGACACATTTTAGATATGGCTTGAACTCTCGTGTTTAATATGCATGTCCTAAATAGTATTGGACAGATGCCCTAACGAGGACGATCGGTTCTGCGAAACCGAGACGTGACATCTTGCAAATATCTCATCCATGTCACCAGCAGACAGCATGCAAATACACAAATTTCTCAAATATGCCTTACAGCAGGTACCAATTCAAATTTCAATGACAAAACTACCACCTACCACACATTCATAGCATCCCAATAACTGGCATTTTCATCCTCAATAGTAAAAATTCCCCAACTTATGCAAAGTCTTCCCCTTGGGGGAACATGGTTCACATACTACTGCGCTGGCATGCACCCACGTGACGACCAGCCATTGCGCCCCCCCCCCCCCTCCCCCCCCCCCCCCCCGCTAGCACGGGCCTACCCCGGGCCGGAGGCCAATGGCGGCACGCCACATGGCCTCGGGCCGGCACATGCACAGCGGGCAAAATAGCAGCGTCGATCTTACTACAAGAAATACTACAATTCCATTACGTATCGGTTGATCCCATACAATAAATAGGTTAATGGGTAGTATTAGTTTTTTTACTTCAATCATGTAAATGTATAGTTAAGAATTTGGATTTTAGAACTAAATAGACCTGTAAAGATGAAACAAATAAAAAAAATAAAAGATTATGTTAAAACATGTAACATACGATGCACGATATGTATCGTGAGTTGACAACCTAGCCAATTTGATATGTTTCCCTATCCAATATGATATAAATAATATTTTTACCATACCACTTGTCGTGTGTGTGTGTGTTACATGCACACACAAAACACAAACACACATCCACATGCACACACACCGCAAGTGGTATGGTAAAAATATTATGTATAGTATAAGTCAACCTGACCTGACAAAAACTCTGAACTGACTCCCATTAGTAAATTTTACATGCCTCTGACCTAACCAACTCTAACCCTTACCTGCCGTGATAAAACATAATAATCCCAGTTAGAGAAAGGGTCAGGGAAGTAAGGAGGTAAAGCTAAGGAATGCGAGCTGTCAGATCAATTAAATTAGATTTATCAATCGAGCCATTCACCTCCACCCCGTCACACACACACAAGACAAAAGAAGAAGAAGAAAATCCTATTTAAATGATCAGGAAAAAGGAATAAGAAAAATGGAGGTAAGCAGCAAGAGATATTGCTGACCATGACAAAAAAAATGAGGGGAACACAGCTACAAGGGAAGTTAGTTCATTGATATAAATTTGCTACTAACAAACTAATAATAACATGAAAAGGATATAAGAGCAGAAATGAACCCTACACCAACACCTGTACAAGCACAAACATAAAGAATTGTTAGAGAGAGAAAATGAGGTCCAATAACCATATTAATGGAAAGCAGATATTTATAAACAGGATACACTCTCATCAATAGTCTATAATTATAGCATAAAGTAAGAATCAGGTAAAGGGAGAACCTATTCTCAATACAGATACTGAAGTAAGCAGGGACCATTACATATAATGGTTATTGTAATAGAATTATTGTACAACATTAGCCAAAACCTGTTGGTTATTCTTTAGTCGGGAAGCTGTGTAATCTAGTAATGGCAGTAGCATCCTTCTTCAATACCATTTATTGCAGGCTATTAAAATTCAGACTAAGCTGAGACAGAGAGGCCATAGATTATATGAATCCTTGATATCCTTGGGCCCAGAGCACAAATCCAGTCCAGGAAGGAGGTGAGGTATATACAAATTACACAATCAGTACAGTGGGTGTAGATGATCTACAAATTGGAAAAGTGGAGAACCTATCACCGTATGACAATTTCAGATAGATTGAGATGCTAATTTTACAGTTTTTCCTATACTGCTATGTCATCCTTTGAATCAGGAAATTGTTTTCTTTTGGATAGACAAGTAAGCAAACAACATATGAGGACTTTCCACAAATACTCTTTATAGACACGCTAAATATCAAAAACACCTAATATAATCATCATCATCGCTTCCTCCCACAAGACGCAAGGTAAGGTTCAGAGTCCCCCAATGCCTTTTAGATTAGAGCCTTGGTTCTAAAAATTTAATATATCCCTTGAGAACCACAGCTGTTAAATTTGACTAATCATATCTTGAGATGATGGCTCTTAAATCTCTTCAATAGAGTAAGTTGGTGCTACTTTTTCTAAACTCTAAGGCCTCGTTTGGTTCACGGAAAGGAAATCAATTCCCATGTATTTTCCATGGGGATGGGAAAGTAGAATTCCTATTGTCACTCCCCGTTCCCGGAATGCGTATTTTTATACATGTACAGCTCATGTGTATTTATTTAGTATTTATCATGTATTATTCTGTATTTAAATTCCTTTAGTTTCATGTTAATTAATTATCTGCTCTTTAAATTTTCATGTTAATTAATTTTCTGCAATTTTATTTCTGCAATTATATTTCTGCAATTTTATTACCTGCATTTTATTTGCTGCCTTAGTCTTAGTGGGTTTCGGCTTGGAAGGATCTGTGCAAACCCGGCCCATTACTCCCACCTACCACCCCTTCCTATTTAAAGCTTCCATCTTTTTCTCTCTCCTCATTACTTCATTCTCACCATTACTTCTTCTTCCTCCCATTACTCTTCACCACCTACCAGCAGCAGGAGAAGGCAAGTGCAATCTTGCTTCTTGCTTGGAGAACCATTTTTGTGGTTCATTTCCCTTCCTCTCATGATTCTGAGAGAGATTAGTTCTTAACGTTTTTTATTTCTGTGGCTGGTTTCTCCTAGATCTAATTTGTTATATTCTCGGTTGTCATGGGTTTTTGATCTCCCAACTTAGCGTGTATTTCTGGCACTGGAACGAAGGCTCCATAGGACTTGGAGTTCGGGAAATGTTGTACGCACACGTTCTTACGTGCTCGCGTAAAACATCAGCCCAGTCACGCACACGTCCTTACGTGTCTGCGTGTATTTTAGTCACGTATACGTCTCTACGTGTTTGCGTGAATTTTTGACACGCTCATGTTCTTACATGTTAGCGTGTATTTTCAGACACGCTCATGTTCTTACATGTTAGCGTGTATTTTCAGTCACGCTCACGTTCTCATGAGCGTGCGTGTATTTTCAGTCACGCTCACGTTCTCATGAGCGTGCGCGTATTTTTGTCACGCTCACGTTCTCATGAGCGTGCGTGTATTTTTGTCACGCACACATCCATGAGTGCGTGGATTTTTGTCACGCACACATCTTTGCGTGCGTGAATTTCTTGTCACGCTCACACTGTGCATGAGTGCGTGTATTTTTAGCCACGCTGTGCGTGCGTGTATTTCTTCTCACGCTCGCTGTTCACGCCCATTTTCCACGCTCACCCCAGCTAGACTTAGCATGACTTGTTGGTCTTAAGCACAGACTTCTTGCGTGACTTTTGGCCTTAGCATAGACTTGTTGGCGTGACTTCCTGACCTGGGTGTTTTTATTTATTCCTCAACCTATTCATTTAATGATGGCATGATAATTCTTCTATTATATCCTTACGCCTTTTTGCGTGAATTTCTTGATAAATCATGATATGTTAAATTTGTTAAAATGGATTGTTATGTAAAATGCGCCTTGTGTCCTGATTGATCCATGGATACCCAGTATGACTAGGACCTAACCCTGAGAGTTATGGACCCGACTCCATGTAATATTGATGGACTTTCATGCCTTGTCACCATTGATAATGATTGTGACATGGACTAAATATTGATCATGCGTTCCTAGTTGGAACTAAGAGACTGGCTAGTCGTCTTATTGAATTGAATGAATGAGACACGTTCATGTAATGAACTATTATACTCGATTAGCCAATCCCGAATATTGGCATACAGGCACATGCAGGTTTCAAATTATTTATTTATCTATTTTACAAAAACAGCATGTGTACTTTATGGTCAAGGCATGATTACTCCGTGGTTAGACTTGATTGTTGCATCACGCTATGTAAAACCTACAACCTAGCCGCACGGGTATCGTTGTAGAGTTGCGCATATCGTACCCCGTACGAAAGTACTCATTTGAATGACCATGATCCACGGCATGGAACTTCACGCAACGTAGAGACCATTAAGTCAAATAAAATAACGATGGCATGGAGAGAATGGATTTCCGAGTTCTTACATGGCAGCCCCCTTGGGACTATTAAGTGCCCGACGGGCCGGCTGGTTCCCACAGATACGGTAAATCTGTCACACGGGCAGGGAACGGTATCTGCTTATATTATTGTACATGCTATAACGGCGGGCGTCCCGCTGGGACTCGCCTAACTACATGATTGGCGCAATTGATTGATTAGATAGACTAGCCTTGCTTGCGCATAGTAAGAACTGAGGAATCCCTATATTGCATAATTCCAGGATAACTTGGGACTCACAATAGCAAGCCGTAGGATTTGATTGGCCGTTCAAGATGATTTGTTTGTGTACTGTACTACTCTGTTACCTAACTGAGATGATCAGAATGTCAGGACATGACGGGCTAATTTCTGTCCTTGTTTGGTTGGGAGGTTGGTTCGAAGTGTCGTGATGTTTTGTGAATCCTAGTGGAAAGCAGAGATCTATTATTATATTCTCATACTTACTGGTTTAGTCCTTCATATCGTCCTTCCTTGTGGTACTTGCTATTAGAGGTCTAACCTCTCTGGTTTTGCATGGCCAGATTTAGAGCCGGTCCCCGAGGATCCAGCTTACTTCTACCTCCAAGATGGTCAATACTAGGGGCATGATTGCAGGAGGACTCGAGTGGGTTTCCTTACTTCACCGCTCGTTTTGTCATTTACTTTATACTTAGCCGTTTGGCACCGACATGTTGGTCGGATCGTCTTGTACTTACTTTTGCATGATTGTAATTAAGTCAGACTGCAGCTGATAACAATTGTGTATACTTGCTATATCATCTGGCTATGTTTTGTAAAGCCAGATCTCAAAGGACATTTTGACTGAGCGTTTGGGACGCCTTACTGCTTATTCTTACATGTTCTCTATTTTCCTGTTTCTTGTTTGAAGGATTGAGACAATAGATGTGAAATGACCATAGTAAGACTTTCATGTAGTATGCACCCCCTCGTCTGGTTAGACAGCATTGATCGTATTATACGGTATCCATCTACCCGTAATACGTAGCTGGCTGAGTCATTCCCCCGCTCTCCAGTATTCTGGTTCTGGGGCGTGACACCTATCAAATTTCCTTTCCTATGTTTGGTTGGTGTAGGAAAGGAAAGAAAAAATATATCATTGTTCCAACAATATCCAATGTCAACATAATTATAATGAAGAGTTAATTGGTAAAATAGGTAATAAATCAAGGCTATTTTTGTCATAATGTTTGGTAATTAATGTTGGGAAAGGAGGAGGAAAAATGAATCCCATGGGTCATGAGAGGAACCATTTTCCCTCCTATTTTTCCCCATGTCAGGAAAGTGTTTCCCAAATTTGTGGCTACCAAACAAAGGAAAGGAACAAGTTTCCTTTCCGGATTCCTTGAATCCGTGAACCAAACGAGGCCTAAAGCCAACCACTTTATTGTATTAAGGAACACCTTCTCATGCATTGAACTGATGACTGGCATTCCTATCTCCCCCTGCTTCAAGCAACCTACAGGGAAATGTAGACTTTTATATGTGTGTAATTGTCTACGCCACGTCGGCATCAGTGTTTATGGCCATAATTGTTAGGGTTATATACTAAAAACATCACTTTTGTAGTAACCTTATTTCTTTAAATTTTGAATGAGAATCATATGGACAAATGTTTGCATATTGTATTTGTTGCAAGTGTTAATGCAAATGTCTGATATTCTATATTGTAGATAATATGGTGTGTGGTGTCACACAGAAGATCATATTATCAGTTCCCTATGGAGTATATAAATAGTTCACAACCTAGATGGACTTGGACAATCTATTAGAAAGGTTGTAGTGTAATCTGGTATTAGTCTATCTTGACTATAGGTTTACACTAGTACACTTTGTGTGTATTGAACAGGACCACTTGAGGTTGTTCTCTTTGTACTGACTACATAAGAGAACAAACACCTCTGTTATTATGGATGATTGTGCTCTTAATCCGGATATAATAACGGACATGTATATGCAGTATGCATTATTTTGACTTGTAAAAGAGTGAGATTCATTATGGATCAACAACCTCTATGAATTGGGTAATAACATTGTATGTATGATGGACTGTTGATTATAAATGGAATCCATGTCCCGATACATCAGGTTGATGATGTCCCCTTAAGGAGCTCATAAGGATTGTCATGTAAACCCTGCAGGTGGATTATATCTGACATGACAAATAAAGTTGAGCGGTACTACTTAAGGATAAAAGATGTCGAATCAATATAGTTGTCAGTAACTTAATTTGATCAACGGACATACGATATCTTAACATGGGAAGCCAAACGAGCATATAATAAAAGGAGCCCACAAACATAATTTGGGATTAGGGAGGTAGTGCAATAATAGCTCATTAGTGGACCGAGCTATTGTTAATGGGCCTGCATTGTGTGTTCGGGCTGAACACGGGATATCCAGATCCGTTAGGAGACCTAACCCTAATTTCTCCTCATGGTCCCTGCCGTAGCCTATATATATCCTCTATTCTCTGGCCGCCAGATTACCGATCAAGAATCTGAAACTTTCTCTAAATTCGTGATTCACGTAAGGAGAGAAAGAGAGGGCTGCCAAGGAGAAGAAAAGGTTGGGAGATCGTCGCCCACACGACGTCCAACTCGAGGAAGGAATACGTGCAGAGATCTTGGGGTCGTCCGCTCGAGATTGCCAGGAATTACGCGTCTCCTTCCCGCCGCAGGTATAATTCGTGAACCCTAGTTTCCGCCTATGAAGGGTTAGAACACGTATTAGATCTGTTTAACTTTCTATCGATCAATACGCACACCAAAGGAAGGGTCCTGGGAATCCCCAGTTCCATCAATTGGTATCAGAGCATCCTTTGGTTCTACGTATTGATTGATACGTCAATGTTGTCCAATAAAACCTGCGCTGTGTAATAGTCGGTAGATTTAGATCTGTTCTAACTCGATTTTGCAGGCATCTTAGATCCAACTATTATGGTCCAATGCATGTTTTTGATTGTAATGTTTAAACCACGGACATGTCGTGGATGTCGTTGTTGCTGTGGATGTAATTAAAATCACGAGGGTTGATCGTGCTTATTATTTTAATTTTACAATCTAGATTATGTGTGAACTCCTTCGGGAGGCATAGGATTGATGTAATTTTAATTATTTTTGATCAATCGTGATGGCGGTGGTGGCTGTTTCTGAAGCCGGACGAGATGCTGGTTTTAAGCATTCCAGAGGCATACAGATGATTTTCGATGAAGGAATCGACAGCCAAAACCTTTAAAAAAAAAAAATCGGGACGCTGCCCCGAATCCCGCGACCTGACCGGGCAGGTCGAACCCCGAATAGATCTGCGCAGCGCCAGATTTGGATTCGGATAGTTGAAGACGGAGCAGCAAAGATGACCATAATAGTTGGATATTTTCTCTTATTTTTGTCATTTTGCCTTTTCTGATTATGCATGTTTATTATTGTGTGGTTGTTTTTTTTTTTGAAAAACCAAGCCTACATTAATAATGGACAACATGGACATAATATCAACTAGTAGAAAAACTCTCATTGTTAAATAACTAAGTGGGAGAGGATATTTATTTAGTTTAAATCCTATGGTCTCCATTACTGGTTTGTAGGTGATGTAATTATACTTGCGTGTTGGCTATAGTGCTTTCCTCCATATCGGATGAGTATAATTATGGATCACTAGTACAAACTTCCTTAGGGATAATTGTAGAAAGTTACCTAGTATGTGTTCACTTCTCCATCTGAAGGAACTCATTACAAGGTAATGGACTTAGTATTAAGTAATAGTATACACTTAGATACAAATAATGGTATCCTCCCCATCGGAGTCACTGCTATTATTTGTATGACCAGAACAAGACCAGCATATTACTTTTATTTGTCATAAAGTTATGTTGACATGATAGTAAAATTAATAAGAAAAATCTACTTGAACAAAGTTGAATTTGTATACGTCTGCACTATCGTGGCATGCTAAATTCATGGTGTTCAAGGTGTTGGTGAATTTTTTATTATTGTTTTGAGGGAATCAATATTTAGTTAATTCAAAAAAAGTTTTTTTTGCCCTACATAATTTTATTTATGTGATTCTCAGGATTTCAAAAAATGGGTTCTTTCAGTCCAGTTATGGTGATTTTTAAAAAACAAACTTACTGGACCTAATTATATTGACTGGAAACGTAATTTGGATATTGTTCTGACTGCTGAGGAGTACAAATATGTACTTGTTGAGGAATGCCCACCTAAGCCTGATGCTAACTCTGATGAAGAGGTCAAAGAGGCTTATAAGAAGTGGAAAAAGGCAGATGAGATGGCACGGTGTTACATTCTGGCATCTATGTCAAATGTACTGCAACATCAGCATCAGGCCATGGCCACTGCTTATGACATGATGTATAACCTCAAGGAACTCTTCGGACATCAGAGTAGAGCAGCTAGGCAGTTTGCTATGAAATGTTTGATGAATACAAAAATGGCTGAGGGTACACCAGTAAGGGATCATGTTCTCAAGATGATGGGTCATCTGAATGAGATGGAGATCCTTAGAGCTTAAATCGATGGAAAATCCCAGGTCGATATCATTCTCGGGACTCTGCCTAAAATTTTTGACAATTTCTGCCTTAATTACAACATGAACAAAAGGTTGTATAGTTTGGCAGAACTTGCAAAAGAGCTACAGGATGCTGAATCTCTCTTTAGGCAGAGTGGTCATGTTTTTGTTTCTGAAAAGGCTTCTACTTCTAAGCCAAAAGGCGGTAAGAAGAAGAATAACATTAAGAAACAGGCAAACTCAGCAAAGAAGGGCATGGGACCTCAAGGCGCGGTGAAAAAGCCGAAAGGCAAATGTTTCAAGTGCAAAGGGTCAGGACATTGGAAGACTGATTGTCCACTTCTCAAACAAGGGAACAAAGAAGGTATATCTCATTTACTAGTAGTTGAAACATGTTTAGCGGTGTTATCTACCGGCACCTGGTGTGTAGATACAGGAGCCACTAATCATGTCTGCAATACATTGCAGGGGTTCCAGGAAACCAGACGGCTCAGTGATGGAGAGATATGCTTGTTCATGGGTGATGCTACAAAAGTATCGGTCGTTGCATTAGGAGATGTTACTTTATCTTTTGGTAGAAATAAGTCTTTGACATTGAGAGATTGTCTTTATGCACCTTCACTTAGAAGGAATTTAGTTTCTGTTTCTATGTTAGTTAAGGATGGATATTCAGTTTATTTTAATGACAATATTGTTATTAGAAAGAATAAAAAATTTATCTGTTCTGGTGCATTGGTTGATAATTTGTATGTCATTAATCCTATTTTGCCCACAATGCAACTTACAGAAATGAATAATATGTCATCTAACTTAAATAAGAGAAAAGAACCTTCTTGTATGAACCAAACATATCTTTGGCACTTGTGATTGGGGCATATTAACCTAAGAAGGATTCAAAGACTGGTTGAAGATGGACCTTTGAGTTCATTGGAAGTGGAGACACTACCAGTCTGTGAATCCTGCTTGGAAGGTAAAATGACCAAAAGGCCTTTTACGGCAAAGGGGTATAGAGCCAAAGATGTGTTGAAATTGGTTCATTCTGATTTGTGTGGACCCATGACTATCCAAGCTAGAGGTGGCTTTGAATATTTTGTCACATTTATTGACGACTATTCAAGGTATGGATACATTTATTTGATGCGCCGTAAGTCTGAGTGCTTTGAGAAATTCAAAGAGTACAAGGCTGAAACGGAGAAACATCATGGAAAATGTATCAAGTTATTACGATCAGATCGTGGTGGCGAGTACCTCTTTGGAGAGTTTAGGGATTATTTATCAGAGACTGGGATTGCATCCCAATTGACTGCACCTGGAACGCCCCAGCAGAATGGTGTAGCCGAAAGAAGGAATAGAACTCTTATGGAAATGGTTAGATCAATGATGAGTTATTCGGATTTGCCAGATTCGTTTTGGGGATATGCCTTAGAGACTGCAGCTTATATTTTGAACTTGGTTCCTTCTAAGTCAGTACCTCTTACTCCCACAGAGTTGTAGATTGGGCGTAAGCCTAGTCTGAAACATGTTCGCATTTGGGGTAGTCCAGCACATGTGCTGAATGAAAAAGCAGATAAGTTGGAATCTCGTACAGAAGTACGCTTGTTTGTAGGCTATCCAAGATGAACGAAAGCAGGTTTATTTTATAGTCCTAAGGATCAGAAGGTCATTGTTAGCACCAATGCCCGATTCTTAGAGGAAGACTATGTGATGAACCATAAACCCACAAGTAGAGTTGTTCTAGAAGAACTGAGACGTGAGACACCAAGTACTTCAGTACCAACAGTACAAGAGGATGAACCACAAATAACTGCACAACGTGTCACAAATGTTACACCACAACCGATAGTGCCTCGTCGTAGTGGGAGGATTGTGATACAACCTGATAGATATATGTTCTTGGGAGAGTCGTCAGACTTCGTCCCTGAGGAACAAGATTATGATCCATGTACCTACAATGAAGCACTCCAAGATAAAGATGCAGAGTCTTGGCAAAAAGCAATGATATCTGAAATAGAATCTATGGATTCTAATTAAGTCTGGAAGCTTGTAGAACCACCCGTTGGTGTAAAAGCCATTGGATGCAAGTGGGTCTATAAGAGAAAAAGAGGATCAGACGGTAAGGTTGAAACCTTTAAAGCTCGGCTTGTAGCAAAAGGTTTTACTAAACGAGAGGGTATCGATTATGAGGAAACCTTTTCTCCTGTAGCCATGCTTAAGTCTATCCGGATTCTTTTATCTATTGCAGCTCATCTCGATTATGAGATTTGGCAAATGGATGTCAAGACAGCTTTCCTTAATGGAAGTCTTGAGGAAGACATCTATATGAAGCAACCAGACGGGTTCATTGAAAAGGGCCAGGAGCATCTTGTTTGTAAGCTCAAGAAGTCCATTTATGGACTTAAGCAAGCTTCCAGATCTTGGAACATATGTTTTGATCAGGTGATAAAATCCTATGAATTTGATCAATGTCAGGATGAATCATGTGTATACAGAAAGTGTGACGGAAACGTGGTGGTGTTCCTAGTACTTTATGTGGATGACATCTTGCTCATTGGAAATAATGTGAAGGTGTTATCTGATATAAGGGTATGGTTATCCAAACAGTTTGATATGAAGGACTTGGGAGAAGTAGGTCACATCCTTGGGATCAAAGTTCTACGAGATCGCAAGAAAAGGATGTTGGGCTTATCCCAAGCTTCCTATATCGATACTGTACTAACTCGTTTTAGCATGCAAAATTTTAAGAAAGGTTTCTTACCTTTTAGACATGGAATTGCTCTATCAAAGGAGCAGTGTCCGAGGACACCTAAAGAGATAGAGAACATGAAGGCAGTTCATTATGCTTCAACAGTAGGAAGCTTAATGTATGCAATGCTATGTACGAGACCAGACATCTGCTTTGCCGTAGGCATGGTCAGCAGATATCAGTCTAACCCAGGACAAGAGCACTGGATTGCCGTAAAGCATATTTTGAAGTATCTGAAAAGGACTAAAGAGTATATGCTAGTTTACCAGGCAGATAGTTTAGTTTCCTTGGGGTATACAGACTCAGATTTTCAGTCAGATAGGGATTCCAGGAAATCTACCTCATGTTATGTGTTTACTTTGGGAGGTGGAGCCATTGTGTGGAGGAGTATCAAGCAAAAATGTATTGCTGATTCCACCATGGAAGCCGAGTATGTGGCAGCCTCTGAGGCAGCCAAAGAAGCGGTTTGGCTCAGAAACTTTCTGTTGGACTTGGATGTGGTACCTAGTTTGCCTAAGTCTATTACACTTTATTGTGATAATAGTGGTGCAGTTGCAAACTCGAAGGAACCACGAGCCCATAAGACAGGCAAACACATTGAGCGCAAGTACCACCTGATACGAGATTTCGTAAAGAAAGAAAAAGTTGTTGTGATCAAGATAGCATCAGCCGACAACCTAACTGATCCCTTTACAAAGAGCTTACCAGCTAAGGCTTTTGATAGTCATGTTGAGGGAATGGGAGTCAGATGTGTATCAGCATAGCTTTAAATATAAGTGGAAGATTTGTAACAGTATACTGAAAAGCAATGCTTTGAGTATAAGTGGGAGATTGTTAGGGTTATATACTAAAAGCATCACTTTTGTAGTAACCTTATTTCCTTAAATTTTGAATGAGAATCATATGGACAAATGTTTGCATATTGTATTTGTTGCAAGTGTTAATGCAAATGTCTGATATTTTATATTGTAGATAATATGGTGTGTGGTGTCACACAGAAGATCATATTATCAGTTCCCTATGGAGTATATAAATAGTTCACAACCTAGATGGACTTGGACAATCTATTGGAAAGGTTGTAGTGTAATCTGGTATTAGTCTATCTTGACTATAGGTTTACACTAGTACACTTTGTGTGTATTGAACAGGACCAATTGAGGTTGTTCTCTTTGTACTGACTACATAAGAGAACAAACACCTCTGTTATTATGGATGCTTGTGCTCTTAATCCGGATATAATAACGGACATGTATATGCAGTGTGCATTATTTTGACTCATAAAAGAGTGAGATTCATTATGGATCAACAACCTCTATGAATTGGGTAATAACATTGTATGTATGATGGGCTGTTGATTATAAATGGAATCCATGTCCCGATACATCAGGTTGATGATGTCCCCTTAAGGAGCTCATAAGGATTGTCATGTAAACCCTGCAGGTGGATTATATCCGACATGACAAATAAAGTTGAACGGTACTACTTAAGGATAAAAGATGTCGAATCAATATAGTTGTCAGTAACTTAATTTGATCGACGGACATACGATATCTTAACATGGGAAGCCAAACGAGCATATAATAAAAGGAGCCCACAAACATAATTTGGAATTAGGGAGGTAGTGCAACAATAGCTCATTAGTGGACCGAGCTATTGTTAATGGGCCTGGATTGTGTGTTCGGACTGAACACGGGATATCCAGATCCGTTAGGAGGCCTAACCCTAATTTCTCCTCATGGTCCCTGCCGTAGCCTATATATATCCTCTATTCTCTGGCCGCCAGATTACCGATCAAGAATCTGAAACTTTCTCTAAATTCGTGATTCACGTAAGGAGAGAAAGAGAGGGTTGCCAAGGAGAAGAAAAGGTTGGGAGATCGTCGCCCACACGACGTCCAACTCGAGGAAGGAATACGTGCAGAAGATCTTGGGGTCGTCCGCTCGAGATTGCCAGAAATTACTTGTCTCCTTTCCGCCGCAGGTATAATTCGTGAACCCTAGTTTCCGCCTATGAAGGGTTAGAACACGTATTAGATCTGTTTAACTTTCTATCGATCAATACGCACACCAAAGGAAGGGTCCTGGGAATCCCCAGTTCCATCAATAATATTATCCACCACTGCACAAAGTACTACGTAAAGCCAGGTAGTGAGGAAAGCATTATGCAGTTAAGGTAACTTATGATCATCAGGTACCCATTAACCTCACATGCAACCCTGTAATCCTTTCTTTTGCATCCTCAAAAAACCATGAGACTATCAATTTTAAAGAGCCATATTGTTTCTTGTAATGTATATTAGTGACGACTTCATCAATTTGGTTACTGAAATTGCGAGAGAGACAAATAATTACAAGCTATCTACAAGTTGATCCTTTCTAATGCAAGTACGAGAAGTGGGTTCCTTGGTTCTCTGTAAGCTGAAATATTGAGGGCATCAAAACTGTTGATACCTGAAGACAGTGAACCAACAAAAGTCTCAAGAAACCTGAAGACAATCCAAAAGAAGTTCTGTCCTCCAGAAGTGTTACTTCGTACTGATGACATGGTCCTGAGATAAAATCATCAAAGTGAAAACTCATATAAAGTAAGGCAGGATGGCAAAGACCTACTTCAAGCTTTTAAGACAAACCTGTACAAGGAAATCGCCATCTTCAAAATCACAAACATAGACAAAAGAAATAAGTCAAAGCAAAATACAGATATCATGAGGCAATCAGTTTACAAATACCCAAATACATACTGCATCATTTAGAACAGATTCTCCGAAAACCAACGCATAGAGATTCATATCAGTGCCAAGTTCCTGTGAACAGCAAAAAGAGATAAACCGACATCTAGAGGAAGAACCGTATAGGATCTTTAAAATACATAATCCATCATTAGTTGTATATGTTAAATATAATATTCAATACATAATAGACCATTATTTATATAAATGTTTAATTGTTGATTATAGGATATTAATCAATATATACCTGGAAAATGGATAGCACAGTGACAGGATCAGTTGCTGATATAAGAGCACCAAACATTAGGCATTCGACCAGTGGCAATTTGTACGTAAGGAACATTAAACCACCAAGGTATCTGCAAAGGAAAGAATAAAAACACATCACAGAGTAATAAAAACTTCTCAAGAAGCTGCTTTTTCACATTAGAAGTGATATGGTTAAAGAAATACTTACACCAAGACACCTGTAACAATTGACGAAATAAAAGTTCCAAAAATAGCGAATGTAATAATAGCTCCAAAGTTTGAGAAAAATGGTTTCTGTCAAATCAAATGCAGAGGTCAATTAGGAAAAGTCAATTAGTCAACTTCAAGACACCTGGAAGCTTAATTAAATACAAATGACTTACCGGTGCCAAGCTGAAACCTGACTGAGTAGAACTATGTCAAGTGAAACAATATGCAATATAAGACATCATTTTTCTTAATGTTATTGAAGTAAAATATAGTAAGTTTTAGGTAAAAAAATTATCACTGGAAATCCAAATTCAGGATATAATATAATCGGGGGTAACAAGAAGAGGAAGAAAAACTCCTCATGGAAATTGAACCATCCCCTGCAAAGGATAAAAAAATACAGTAAAGAAAAACAGAACACAATGTCTGTAGGAAGGAAATCAATCACAAGATACATAAATAAGCACAAACCTAATGTTGTTTTCCGTATTTGATACGTTGGCAAGTCCACCAACAATTAAACCTGCGATGGAGAAAAAAAATGAGATTCTCTTCTTTCCCAAACAAATTCTGGTATTAGATATCATTACAAATAAATTTATATGAAATAGAGATGCATGTTAGCATGTCATCAAATCAGACAGTTTGTCATGTATAGATTTGCAGATCTAAGCTGGAGATGCTGCTCTAACTATGAAGAATAGGTACCGGTACGAGTGCACAGTACAGTACGTACCCGGTACGTATAGGTACCGGGTACGTACCGTACTACTATGAAGCATAGGTACCGGTACGAGTGCCCAGTACAGTACGTACCCGGTACGTTGATACGGCATCTTCGTACTTCATAAGAGTAAAACTAAGAGTATAGATTTCTTCATCAAAGTCATCAAAAGAATTTTAGGCTAAAACTATGTAGTTTTAAGATTGAAAATAAATAAAGCTTGGTTTCTTTAAAAAAAAGTATGAAAGCTACATTTTAAAAGATATCCAATGAGTTGTACTAGAAAGTACCCACAAAGTACCAAAGAAGTACCTAAAATCAAAAAAACAAAAATACATATAAAAAAAAATTTGGGTACTTTGCAGTAAGTACCCAGTAGTACCCAAGTAGTACCCAGTACCCAGTACCCAGTACATGTAGGCATTCCTAGATGGAGTACCCGTACTCTGTAGTGCTCTACCATTTGTTTCAGGATGAAAAAAAAAATGTTTAAAAGCTTCATTCCACTAGAATGTCACATTCAAATCAAAAAAGTACATAGAAAAGGGAATTTGTAGCAGTACAGGTACGATAAAGTGATGCTTAAGTAATACAATTACAGCCACGTCGGATGAAATTTTTGATGCAGTCTTCAACTGAAACTGTCACTGAGGTTGCGCATAGAACAATATCCATAGTAATAGAGTACATCATATGAGAGATGTGGGTTAGGTTTGGTTTCAAAATATACCCTGAGTTTCTGTGCTCATTGATAAAATATGCCAAGTTTATTTCCAGCAACAGAGAGGAAGGTTGTTTTGAATTCAATGTGATCGATAGATATCTTTCGCATTTTAGACCGACAAGACTGCACAAATTTTGATAGTCTTTCAATTGGTTGATAATATTTGCAGATGGCATGACTACATATGTTTTTTTCACATTAGATAAATCACAAACCATGTAGTACTGTGTAGTAAAACATGAAAAGATACAATTATTTTTATCTTAATTCATCATCATCATCATTGGCTATGGAGCATAAGAAAGCTCTATAAAGGATTTGACAAAGTTTATGATTGATTGTCTACTTGACATCAACTCTCTATGTTGGTACCAGATTCTTAGCCAAGGTTGTTATAAGCATGAAAGGGTTATGTCATAAACCCTACGGGGGGCAGTTGACGGGTAGGTAAACCTATCTTGTGGCTATGCACTTTAAGCTCATACAACAAAGGAGCACCCTTCATTTTCCCTAGACTATAAAGAGTTTAGACGAAGACGAAGAGGTAAGATGATACAATTTGCTATAGGAAAGGGCATTCACCACATTGACAAATTAAGCCAAAGAGTGAAAAGAAATGACAATCCAATAACATTGCCCACAGATCTTTTTAAGAAAACCTTACTTCTTGAGAGATTTTTATAACTTCGGCACTGAAATTATTCCAAAATCTATTTGTTGATAAAAGATTTGATTATTGTAGTATTAGTTAGGAGTAGAAAACTCAAAGCTATAGTATATGCCTTTTTAACTGCATCATATTGCATTTTAACTTACTCTCACCTTGTTTCTCTTGCATTCATGATGCTGAAGGCGTATCAGAGTGCACACTACTTGTCTTGTTCAAAGACAAAATGACACCATCTAAGGCTCCAAACCCAACTTCACACCTTATCACTACAGTGTCCAAAACATTCAGTGTAAGATAAGGGGCAGATAACAGCCACACTGTGTAGCAACTGTTTGTACGCATGATACAACAACAAAATGTTTATCCCAAAAATATTCCGGGTCGATTACATGGATCCTTATCTTACATTGATCTCACTTAAAGGTGATCTAATCTCTAACATTAGCAAAATGCAACATCCTTTATCACGGCCTTAATTTAAGTTTGTTTAGGTTTATCCCTGGTTCTAGCATCCCTTCAACTAATAACTAATTCACTCATAATTGGTGCATTTGTTGGACTCTATTGCACATACCCGAACCATCTTTGACAATTTTATCTTACTTTGTTCTTGATTGACACCTTGATAGCTTCTCAAAGATGCACTCATTTCTTATCCATTCTCTAATATATTGTCAACTCATATGTCTCGGCATTCTCATTTCAGCTACGCTCATTTTATGTATTCACATAAATGATATTTTATTTTATTTTTCGTTGATATTAATGTAAGTCATATAAGTTGTATTATAAAGATCTAGTTGGAAGAGAAAAACATATTAATATATGAGCAAGACATCACAGATTGGTCGCTCAACATCAACTCAACACCACCACCACCAACACCCCACCACACACACACAACCCTCCTCCACTTCTGTTCTCCTCCGTATCAACTCAACCTCCTCCTCCCCACATCCAACCCTCCTCCTCTTCCGGCCTCCTCCTCCTCCTCCATGCCTCCACCCACGCCGCCTCCAGCTCCCCCCACCACCACCATACTGAAAGGACGGACATTTCAAGAAGTGTCATGTCCATTTTGCATCGTATCGAACACATATTGGACACCCCTTAGACACTCCAAAATACACACTGACCAACCAAAATGTGCAGTGTCCATGTTGCCTTGCCACACCCATGTTGTGTCGTGTCATATTTGTGTCCATACAACATAAATAACTACAAATCAACGCAATAGATATTTCCATGCTAAACCAAACTCAACAATATCCAAACTCTTCTCTCTCATCACTAACTCATTAAAAAAAATATGAGTTTGGAACAATGGTCTCATCCCCAGTTGTCAAATTCCAAATTGGTAAAAAAATCAAGCAATTGCGCGACATCCACCAGGACCAAGAATACATAGGTGTTGAGGTAACCGTCTCAAATTCAACAAAATTCATACTTTAAGTCACTCATCACTAAACCTAAGGATTAGGAACTATAATTTTGTCAAAAATCCATATTAGTCCCAAAAAATAAAATTGCATGGTATTAACGTTGTGAGATTACCAATAAAGAGAGCGGTACTGGCTTCGCAGAGGTAATATAACTTACTGGGAAGTTCTAGGGCCGACCCTACGGCAAGCCAAACAAGCCCATTGGCTAGGGCAATCCCCCAATCTTTGGGCAACCACCACAAGGTCGGGCTAGGGGCAGCAAAAATATTAAGTTGGAAATTCTTGGGCCCTGGTGGCCAGTGTTAGTAAACTAACAAATTGGCAGCAGAGCCACCCTAATACTTGACACACCTATTAAATTTTTTGAAATATCTCCCTATCTAGTCATCCTCTCCTCAGGAGTTGGGGGCATAGCCACATACATCGTACTCTCCCCTGCCCCCTGGTTTCTCTTCGTCCGTCCGCTCCAGGCCTCCACTGCTAGCCTGCAGCTCTCTTCTGCGGCTAGGTGCTCTCTCTCTCTCTCTCTCTATTTATAGAAAATTTGTATAGTATTTAAAGATCCAATTACTCTCTCTTTGGACCTATAACAATTGAGAAATTATTTGTTAACAATTTAGTCCTCATACTCACCTTTTTGGAGTTGGACCTATAACAGTTGAGAAATTCCAATCTAGAACCTGACAAGATATCATGTTCGTGGAACTTGGCATTTAATCAAAATGATACTTTGTACAATATAATAAACTTTTATAATATATATATAGGATTTAATAAGGGCCGAGTGTTAACTGTGTTATAGTCTTATAGATCAAGATTTTACTTTTTTTTGTTGTTATTTTTGTTGGATTTCTTTTTTGTTGTTATTTTTGGAATCAAGATTTTATGCTATATTTCAAGCTAAAAGCACAATATAATCTTGATTTTAACAAAACCTTTTATCTATATGTTTTATATCTTTTCTCATTTTTTCGATCATTTTCTTCTAGTTTGCTTACTTTCTCGTTGTATGCTGCTCTGAAAAATGATTTGTAGAAACATGCATCGAAGATTCTTTTTCCTTGTATACCATTTTTATTACATTTAGTTCTTCAACTGAACTTCAGGAATTTATGGTAGCAAGAGAAGCATTTCACATATCTTTATACCTTAACTTTTGCTTGGACACTTTTAATATACTTTATAGTTATTTTCAAATTGGGTATGTGATTGTTTTTGGTTACTAAGTGTTACTTCATAGACTCGTAGTATATAATAGGATGCCAAGCTATATTGAATTGCTGCAAATCCAACAAGAAGGGGAAGGAGTTAGGTATGAATAAGGGTCAAGGGGCAAATTGTATAGGTGATTTTATCAAGGCTAAATTACAACTTGATACCCGCAATTATCCAAACTGTTCAACTTGATACTCTCAACTTTGTTAGGTGCTAACCTAACACCCTAACTATATAATAATTTTTATGTTGATACCCAAAATTTTAAAAAAGACAAAACTACCCCTCCTTTTCTAACCCACAATACCTTGTCCCCACCCTCCTCCGACAGCAACCCTCCGGCCGCCGCCCTACCCCTCCGCGACCGCCCCCCACACCCGCCCTCGCGTCCCCCAGCGAACCCCACGCCACCGTTTGCGCCGTGCCCCCGCCTCCGTCTGCTTCCCATGCCCGCAACCCCGGCCCCGTGCAGCTCCGGGCCGGCCCACTCCGTGCCCACCTCCTGCAGCGTGTCCCGCCCCCCGCGCGGCCTCTGTCTGCTGCCAGCGACTCGCTACTCAATGCGGCTCTAGGCTGGCCGACAGCACCGCGGCGGGGGGGGGGGGGGGTTGTCGCCGACGGCAGGAGGGAGGGAGGGGAGGGGGACGATCGCCGGTGGGAGCCGAGGTGTTTTTTTTTTTTTTTTTTTTGGGGGGGGGGGGGGGGGGGGGGGGGGGGGGGGGTTTGGGGGGCGGAGGGGCAATTTTGTCAAAAAAAAAATCAGGGTATCAAGTTAGCACATATCAAAGTTTAGGATATTAAGTTGAAAAACTGAGATAGTTGAGAGTATCAAGTTATAATTTAGCATTTTATCAAAAAAATAATAAATAATAATAATAATAATGAAGGTCAAGGGGAATAAGCTCCGGCTACGGCCTGCTGGGAACGTGTCTGTGTGCGTGTCCATCGTACACGTATCGATGTTGTATCCTTGTCGCCGTGTCCATATAGTCTTGTTTCGTAAATATAAGTCATTATATATAGAAAATTCAACAAAGATTCAAACTTTAACTGATTTGTCATTTATCATCAATAGAATCAAGGGTTTGACCCTATAATTTTGTCAAAAATTCAAATTAATCCCCCCCCCCCCCCCCCCCCCCCCCCCCACATCAAGAATTTCATGGTAACGGAGGCGGTGAGGTTACCGATCAAGAGGGAGGCGCTGGCTTCGGGGAGGTAGTAGACCTTGTGGCGGCGGAGGACGTGGCCGAGGACGAAGGAGAGAACCAGCATGGAAATCTGGAGGAGGATACCCACTCCCGCCGCCTGCTGCTCCTTCCCTGGTGGTGGCGGCGGGCCCGCCGCAGGGGGTCCGGTCACGTTCATCTCCATTTTTCGTGGAGAATATGCTCAGAGCCCCCTCGTATTCTTGAAAACTCAAACTTCTTTCTTTGGGCTTTTTCTTCTTCTACGACGGAGTGAAAAAGGAGAATGTGGCTTTTGGAGAGAGTTGCGGGTTTGAACCCGACCCGATAAAGTGGATTGTGGAGGATAGATACTATTTGCACCGGTATCAATAGGGCTGGACATATGTTTTCAGGATCCGCGGTTTCGATCCGGTCCGAACTGTCAAAAAGAAGTCGATTTCTAAAATTTAAAATTTAAAGGATGCGGGCCGAAACGGATCGTGTAACATTAACGGGTCGAGATGGTCCTATTATTAAAGTAAATGGGATTCGACCCGTTTCTACGGATATGTATTTTTTTATCAATTTCTGAAAATTTGTGTTATTATAATCTATAGTTAATAGAATATGTTATTGTTTACTAAACAAATTCTACAAATTTAGAGAGACATTTGTCCTTATAGATAATAGAACATATGTAAATGTTTATTATTATAGCTTCTAAATAAATACTTTTTTGGGACCCGTTTTGACCCACGGGTCAGCCCGGTTCGTACCCGTTTCGAACGGTCGAGTCCGATTCGGTTCTAATATTACACGTCCCATCACGCTCCACTAACTACGGGTCCGGTCCGAGTCCATCAAATTTTGGCTTGGCCCGACCAGCGCCCAGCCCTAGGTATCAGGTGTTTACTAAGTGGCCAGCGCTTGTACCTCGTGTGGAAATCAGCACAGACACGAGACGGAACCGGCATGATTCGATTCCCAAATCGCAAGGACGCATAAGTGTGTGTGGGTTGTAATTAAAAAAAAGTAGTTACTAAGTAAATTCATGTAAAATATTCTTTTTTCTAATATTTATTAAAAAATACTTAAAATATATTAATATATTTAAATTAAGATTTGATATATATATATATATATATATATATATATATATATATATATATATATATATATATATATATATATATATATATATATATATATATATAAACGTGTTGAAAATATATTTATATTCTAATTAGACTTTGTTATTGATATATGTCAGTTAGTTAGGTAAGATCATGTATTTAAGTTATTAGTTAGGGTTTTTTCCCCTTAATTTTCAATTGTGATGACACATTTAGTATAATTTTTAATTACGATTAAAAGTTAGGTTGTGTGTGTGTGTGCGCGCGCGTGTGTAAACTTGTTGAAAATATATTTATATTCTAATTAGACTTTGTTATTATATATGTCAGTTAGTTAGGTAAGATCATGTATTTAAGTTATTAGTTAGGGTTTTTTTCTTAATTTTTAATTGTGACGACACATTTTATATATTTTTTAATTACGATTAAAAGTTAGGTTTTGAATAATATTTTTTATATTATTTTAATGAATTGACAATATGCCTACGACTTAGACGGCTCGTTTTTTAGCATTTTTGAAACCATTTTATAATAGTAGAGATATAGTTCCAGTATCGGACACACTTGTTGCATGTGCAATATATTTTTTCTCATTGGATAGCATCACATGAAAGGCAATCAAGAAAACATATGATAAAGTCAGACTTCACGTATATAGATTTAGTATATAGATTTAGAAAGCCATGAACAAAATTAATTGAGCACCCAAAAAGAGACTTACACTCTAATGCTAAACTCTAAATGGTATCATTTAAACTGCGGAATATCCTCAATGTACGATTTATATAATCTTTATAAAATTTACATAGAAGATCAGGTTAGTAATAAATAGTTGGCTTCTTTTTTAAGAACAATGAAGGTAAGAAATCAAATATTTAATTAAAATTATATTTTACTATATTATTTATGGTCAAGGCACATATGCTATGTCTATAACATCCTCGGGTCCTCTGGACACAACTTTCTTCAAATAAGTTGTTTATATTTGTAATGTAAATATGGCCCATAACCCATAAGCCCAAATGTATACACTATATATATTTTAACAAATCATAGCAATGAGAACAAGGCATTATTATTTCCTACATGGTATCAGAGCCTTCATAAAAACCCTAGCCACCATATTCCCCATCTTCTATGTGGCCGATCCGACGCCCGACCACCGTCTGTGCCAGCGCCCGACCGCGCGGCCGATCCGTCAGCGCCCGACCCGTCAGCGCCCGACCGCCGACCCCGTCAGCGCCCGACCGCGCCGTCGACCCCGTCCGCCTGACCGCGGACGCACGACCCCGACCCCGTTCACCTACGCGCCAGATCCGACCGATCCGTCAGCGCCCGACCCGTCAGCACCCGTCAGCGCCCGACCGCCGATCCCGTCCATCAGCGGACTCCGATTTGCCGCTTGTTCGACCGATCCGTCGGAGTTGTACAAAATTTTGTACACCCGATTTGTTTTCCGTTGACCTCATCCATCAGCGGCAGATTCGTCGAAGTTGTACAAATTTTTGTACATCCGACATCCGCTCGCCCCTACGCGCCAGATCCGACGCCCCTGATCGCGGTCGATTCACCGCCGACCCCGTCCATCAGCGGCCGATTCGTCGAAGTTGTACAAAATTTTTGTACACTCGACATCCGCGATGGTAGATGATGTTGTGTCCAGCTACTCCGTCGCGACTGGCGGTGGTGGTGCACACAACCCAAATTATCCTAATCCGAAGGATCCATATTTTCTGAGTTTTGTTGATCAACCAGGAAATATCATTACTCCTATTATTTTTCGTGGACCGAACTATGCTGAGTGGTCTCGGTCGATACGTCTCTCCCTGATCTCCAGGCGAAAGATCACTTTTCTGGAAGGTACTGAAGTCAAACATGTTAATGATGCTAGTAAATTGCTTGATTGGAGATGTGTGCAAGCACTATTGGTTCAATGGATTCTTAATACCATTGATCCGTCTCTGAAGAAATCTTTGCCGTACTTTGAGGAGGTTTATCCATTGTGGAACTTGTTGGAGAAAAGATTTGTTGTTAGCAATGGCACTCAGAAGCAACAAATTAAGGTGGCTTTGGCCGAGTGCAAACAAACGACGTCGATGTCTGTGGAAACCTACTTTGGAAATTTACAGTCTTTGTGGGATGAACAAGCTGTTTATTTCCCATTGCCTACTTGTACCTGTAGTGAACTTGCTGCAAAGCTACAGGCTATGAGGGATGAAGACCACTTTCAGGACTTTATGTATGGGTTGAATGCTGAGTTGTATGGTCATACCCGATCTAATCTTCTGGCTCAGGATCCTCAGCCAAGTTTAGATCGGACATACCAGGCAGTCCGTGAGGAGGAGGATATACGAAAATCTTAGGTCCAATCCGCTGCTGAGGAGGTGATGGCGCTGGCTATCAAGACTTCACCTCGTATTTCTACTACTTTTAATAGTATAACCTCAAATTCCAGGGATAAATCAGGTATGATCTGTACTCATTGCAAGAAAATAGGTCATGATGTTACAACTTACTTTGCCAAGATTGGCTATCCAGAGTGGTGGAAGACTCGTCCTCGACGTGAGGGCGGACGTGGTGCTGGTGGTGGCAGAGGCCCGGCACCACAGCAGAGACGTGATGGGGGACGTGGTGCTGGTGGCGCAGGGGTTGTTCATCATGTCGCCGCTGCTGGTCATGGTGTCTCTGCTGGTCTTGCTGGGAGTTCGACGGATATGATGCATGGAGGGTATCCTTCACCACTCTCATGTGAACAATGGCAGCAACTGATGAGCTTGCTGGGTAACGACAATCCTTCCAACCCTGGTACTTCAAACTCTGATCGTCTGATGGGTAAGAATTCTTCTGTCATTTGGATATTCGATACTGGGGCTACTCTTCATGCGACATGTTCTCGTGATTGTTTAGTTGATTGCTTTGAGGGCCCTGTCTGTCCTGTGACTTTGTCTGATGGGAGCACTATTGAGGCTGTTCTAAGATGCAAAGTATTCTTGACTGCTTCATTGGTGTTGACGGATGTTCTTTACGTTCCGACATTGACTTGTAACTTGATCTTTGTCTCACAATTGATTGGTGCCAGAAATTGTGATATGTTATTTACTCATGATTTGTGTTTTGTTCAGGACCGAAGTACGAGGATGGTGATTGGAGCAGGTGAACAAAGGGGTGGACTTTACTTCTTGGGGGAGGTTTCAGCTTCTTTGGCTTCGATGATCCTGGCATGCAGAGAGAGTGATTCCGAGGTTTGACATAGTAGACTGGGGCATCCTTCAGATAAAGTAATACAAACTTTACCTTTTCTCTCTGGTAGTAGTGTGTTTTCTCATAAGGCTTGTGATATTTGTCATCAAGCTAAACAGACTCGTGATGCTTTTCCTGATAGTAGTAGTCGTGCTTTGAGATGCTTTGAACTTATCCACTGTGATCTGTGGGGACCATATAGTATTCCGTCGTCTAATGGGGCACGATATTTTTTGACTTTGGTGGATGATTTTTCTAGAGCTGTTTGGGTTATTTTATTGAAGGATAAGTGTGTTGTCTATTCTATGTTTCTTAAATTCATTGCTACGGTGAAGCGTCAGTTTGGGGCCGATGTACGTCGTGTACGGAGTGACAATGGCACTGAATTTAATTATTTACGATATTATTTTTCATCTCAAGGTATATTGTTCCAAACATCCTGTGTTGGGACACCTCAACAGAATGGAAGGGTAGAAAAAAAATATCGACATATTTTAAATATCGCCAGGGCATTGAGATTTCAGGGTTCTCTTTCTGTAGATTTTTGGGAGGAATGTGTTCTGGGTGCATGTTATCTGATAAATAGAACACCTTCTAGTATCTTGCATTTTAAGTCTCCTTATGAAGTTTTATATGGTTCGGCTCCTTCGTATGATCATCTACGTATTTTTGGTTGTCTGTGCTATGCGTATGATTTGAAATCCCGACATGATAAATTTGCTAGCAGGAGTAGAAAATATATCTTTGTTGGGTATCCACTTGATAAAAAGGGATGGAAACTGTATGATTTGGAGACTGGTAAATTTTTTGTGTCCCGTGATGTAACTTTTTATGAAAAAGAATTTCCTGGGTGTGGCTCTGCTAGCGAAATGTCTTCTGCGACACGCCATATATCTGTTGAGGTGCCGAAAGACGATATAGAGACTTTTGGGGTGGTGCCGGCTACGGTGGCTGAGGCCGGAGTGGTTGCTGGTGGCTCGGCACCAAGTAGCGAGGATGCACAGGTAGCTGCAGAAGTATTGACAAGAGAATCCGCTGGGGGTAATGCGTATACTACTGATGACACAGGGGATACAGTGTTGCCAGAGGTGCCCGACGAGGTAGTATTGGGAAGAGGAATGAGAAAGAAATCACAGCCAGTGCGATTACAGGATTTTGTGACGAATGTTGTTCGAAGTAAAAGTCCCCCCTTCACCACAGTTCATCTGTTCCCGTCACTTCCTCAGGTACTTCGTATCCTCTAACATAATTTCTAAGTTATGACATATTTACTGCTGGACACAGAGATTTTCTTGCAGCCATCACTGCAGGTGTTGAGCCTACTTCATATCGCCAGGCCTCGCGAGATTCAGACTGGCGCGCGGCTATGCAAACTGAAATACAGGCTCTGAAAGATAATGGGACATGGAGTCTTGTCGATTTGCCTCCTGGGAAGAAAGCATTGGGAAGTTGATGGGTGTACAAAATCAAGTACAAATTCGACGGAAGTATTGAGCGCTTAAAAGCACGGCTGGTTGTGTTCGGTAATCATCAGGTTGAGGGGATCGACTATTCAGAGACATTTGCCCCGGTAGCTAAGATGCCAACAGTTCGGGCGTTCTTGGCTGTTGTAGTTGTAAGAGGCTGGACTTTGTACCAGATGGATGTGCATAATGCTTTTCTTTATGGCGATCTGACAGAAGAAGTATATATGAAGTTGCCGCCAGATTTTTTGCATAGTGAACCCAATAAAGTGTGTCGCCTGTGTAAGTCTCTATATGGATTGAAACAGGCACCACGTTGTTGGTTTGCTAAGCTTGCTGCTTCTCTAGTATCCTATGGATTTGTTCAATCTCATTCCGATTATTCCATTTTCTCTCTTTTTAAAGGAAAGGTAGAGTTGCATGTTCTGATCTATGTGGATGATATGATTGTGTCTGGTAATGACTCAGGTGCTTTAGATGCTTTCAAAAAGTACCTTAGTTCTTGCTTTCACATGAAGGACCTTGGTGTGTTGAAGTACTTTCTTGGTATAGAGGTGCCTCAGAGTGCAGAAGGAATTTTCTTGTGTCAAAGGAAGTATGCTTTGGACATCATTTCAGAATGCGGCTAGATGGGGTCTCGACCTGCTGGTTTCCTATGGAGCCCAATCACAAGCTGGCAGAATCGACTAGTCCAAAGATGGAGGATGCAGAGCCTTATCGGAGGCTGGTTGGGAGGTTGATTTATCTATCATTTACTCGCCCTGACTTAGCCTATGCTGTGCATATCTTGTCTCAATTCTTACAGGAGCCTCGACAAGATCATTGGCATGCTGCTTTGAGAGTTGTCAGATATCTCAAACATGCACCGGGACAGGGTATTCTTTTGAAAGCTGATTGTGATCTCCGTCTTTCTAGTTGGTGTGATTCCGACTGGGCAAGTTGTCCCTTGACTTGCCGCTCTGTTACGGGCTGGTTGGTGTTTCTGGGGGGTCTCTTATTTCTTGGAAGACCAAGAAGCAACCAACTGTTTCCCGATCTTCCGCTGAAGCTGAATACCGATCTATTGCTGCACTTGTTTGTGAGTTGAAATGGTTGAAGGAGTTATTGGTGTGTTTGGGCGTTCGCCAGGAGTCTGCTATGTCGGTATATTGTGACAGTTAGTCAGCCCTGCACCTGGCTCAGAACCCGGTATTTTATGAGCGCAGTAAGCATATTGAGGTGGATTTGTATTTTGTTCGCGATACAATTAGAAATGGCACCGTAATAGCCTCGCATGTTCCTACTTCTACTCAACTGGCTGACATCTTCACTAAGCCCCTTGGAAAGCATGTGTTTGATTCTTTCCTTCCCAAGTTGGGCATTTATGACTTGTATGCTCCAACTTGAGGGGGGTGTTAGATTGTTAGATTATATTTGTAATGTAAATATGGCCCATAACACATAAGCTCAAATGTAGACACTATATATATTGTAACAAACCCTAGCAATGAGAACAAGGCATTATTATTTCCTACATAAGTTGTAATTCAAGTCTTAGCTATGGATCCATGGTTAACCCTCATGTTTGCAATTCATAATATCTATCTTCATAATTGTTTTAGAAGAAGATAAAATGTCTCAGTAATGTCGTAGAAGACCTAGCAGCTATAAAACGAAACCACTAAATAAAAATCCATCACAACAATTATTGAAGACCTGACATTTTCAAGGAGCAGAAAATATATAAATTGTCTGTTGCATACATGCTCCATATAAAAATTTTCTTCTTATGAGACTTTAATCCGTTGTAGATCCTTCATAAAATTCATGCTCTACTGACAACTTCCAGAGGCTTGTCTAATATAAATGCTCTTATATCTTACAGTCAAAATAAAGCACACCAAGAAAGATGATTGTTGGTCTTTTACATTTATCTTTAGGAAGATCCCTTGTATTAAACATAAATAAACTTGAAGAAATGCTACAACTATTCCATGAATTAAATGTATGTTTTAAAGGCAAAAAGGATAATCCCTTCCCGCCATCATGGTTGGCGAGCCCGGTCTTTCCACTCGATTGAGGAGAAAAGATAATCCTCCACCAGTCGACGAATCTGGTGTCACGTCTTGATCCCGTAGGACCGGAAGTCGTTACTAGCGTGACATCGTGGAAGTTTAAATTGCATTTGTATAAGGCAAGCACCAAATATAAATGCCAGAATATCTCAGCGACAAGTAATTGTATCAAAAACAGCATAAAAGTCGATAGAGACAAGATATATGAAAAATAATTCTCTTTATTGATATATTACAACAAAATTACAAGTGTTCTAGGCCAAAGAAGAACTCGATTACAACACGGTATCTCAATACAATAAATGATATCACAAGGCTTATAACTCATGAAACTAATACAATCAACATTGTTCCATATATTATGTCATTTATAAATACACACAAAAAACTTCGGTTGTACAGCTTCAAGCGTCAACCGAACTCCAACGCCTTAACAAGTCCAAGCAAATTCTTCCACCTGTAGAGTTGGGATGTCAGTACATTGGAAATGTACTACTGGTGAGTGGCCCTAAACCAACTCACCTAAAATCAACAAGTTGATTAAGTGAGTACAGGTAATATATGTGGTCTTTCTAATCTTTCCTTAGGAACAATTATCAATTCATAATATGCATGTGTCTATAAGCATAGAAGTGTCACGCAAAATAGTTGATCTTACACGATACTTACCATCATTCTCTATCAATACAACGATATCATTCATAATATATAAGTGTGTCATAAGAATATCTCTGCATAAGACATTCATTAACCTTCATGAAATACATAAACGTGTCAAGTACCCATTCCTGCAAGCAAATGACACTAACATATGGTCTAACTATATGAAGGTCGTTGGCACCACAAATCATCTTGGACTATCTCAGGTGAGACAATTTCCTTTCAGTACGGGTAGCTAGCCTCCACTAAAAGCTTCTGAATCACCATGTATTGCTCCGCACCCTTCCTGTAATATCCCGTTCCGCATGGTGTATGTGATAGCTTGTTGGCTTAAAGGTTCGTTTAGACTCGGTTGCATAGAGAGAAATTATTCAGAGATCTGCTCGACGAGGCAGATAGGCATGTTTTCATGGTGGGTGATTTTGATTTTTCTTTCGTTTACCTTCACACTTAATGAAATTGAGCTTAATTATCTTTTTTTCTATGCCATGAGTTCGTTGAGTGCTAATAAAAAGAACAAAGATAGAAGATAGTAATTATTTTGTTGTCAACTTGGTGTATAGAACATGAAATAATAACTCGATACGATAGACACATATTTTCGTACACTACTATAGACATGGATTTTATTGTATTGCCATGTACATGAATATAGTGTTGTAATTATGCTATCATGTAGAGTATAGTTCTATGGTTATGATATTATGCAGAATATAATGTTATTGTTGCACTGTGATGTGAAGTATAAGTGTTGTGGTCTCAAAATAATGAAAACATGGATTTGTTTGGAACCGTCGAGTCACCAAGGTAGAAATCCTAGGAATGTGGAAAGAATGGAAGTGTCTGCGATGGCTCGAGAAATGTGGTATTGAGTAGAGATCTGTAATGTTTTGTTTCAGATTCTATACCTTATTTGATCTGAGCTCCAATGCTTCGGCACGTCCAAGCAAATATTCGCACATAGGGAGTTGGGTCAGTACATTATCGTGTACTAGTGAGTGGCCTCTAGCCAACTCAACTAAAACCAATATGTTGATTAAGTGAGTGCATGCAAACATATGCGGTCTTTCTAATCTTACCTTAGGATCAGTTAACAATTCATTACCATATAGGTGTCCATAAGCATAAAAGTGTCACGCAACAAAATTGATCTTATCCAATGCTTACCATCCTTCTCTCCTAATACAACAATATCATTCGTAACATAAAAAATGTGTCATAAGCGTTGTCACACCCCGATCTCGTAGAGTCCTTTCGTCCTTGCTTTGGACTCTGATGAACCATTCGTTCTCACTTAGACGTGATGCCGTGCAAGCCTAAGTTTCACTTGCACAAGGCCAAGACCTGTACAATGACAAAATAGACAAGATAGATAATAATGCAGTAGGACATAATTGCAGAAATTGAAGCAACAACAAACATATTGCAGAATATAATTAAACACAAGGCAGCAGTAACAATGTTTCTTTATTGATATCTTTTGAACATATTATAAAGCTCTTATTATCTCTCTGATACATGTCATACTTGGTTTACAATCTCTCAGAAACTTAGCAGATTATATATTATAATGATCATGTTTCATACATTATATCCCTTTATATACAAAATCAACTATTTGAAATAGATGGTCGTCTTAAACCGATCTCTTTACATCTCTTCTGATTTTTGGCTCCTGAGGATGTATCACGACCCGCACCCGTCTTTCGAGATGCGATGCGTGCGCAAGTCCAACCTACGTCGCGGTATCGACGGTAGAACGCTATCTAGCCTGCAATAACAAAATGCTCATAAAATAATCATTTTATTTTCTCATTCAAAATAACTAAATCATTTACAATATTCACAAGTTTATATTTGATAAAAAAAATACAATGTCTCATAAAATAGAAAAAAACAACAACTAACTCAACTATCTAACTAGTCTATAGGTTTTGGCCTCCAAATACACTCGTATCTCCCCAAAGATCCAATGCAAAGAGTAGCAGCGACTAATCTGAAAATTGGTTTCAGTCAGGAATGGAACAAGTACACATATGACAAGCTATTCAAACATGATAGAAATTTCAAAAACATGAAATAACATATAGGATATAAGCTGACAGGTAAACTGACAATATGACATAGCAAGAAAGGAAACATATAAACTCTATAACAAGATGTAACAACTAGAAGAAAACATGTAAATATGATAACATGGCAGGTGATGACGAAAACAAGATGAATCAAGTGAAATGACACCTATGTACGTGTGTTAAAATATCGTGTTCGATATATGAACGGCTAATAGATAAATCTGGCCAACCGTACGTGTCGTGTGCAGCTGCTATTCTTCATGAAAGGCCATAGGATGGAAAGGGTAGTTCACACGTCTACTAAGAAGTTTGAGATATTTTCTCGCCCGACTAGCACTCATGAATTCAAAATAGGTCACAAATACGGTAATCATGTAAATACATTAGTCACGAACATAGTAGTCATGAAATATAACATGTAAGAAATCCATAATATTAATCCCGTGTAACAAGCGTGTCATCAAAACAGGAGATGCATATGTATAACATGTAATAAAAAAACTATCAAAATTGAAAGCAATCAGTATATGTACTCGTACGTCGTCTTGGGCTGGTAGAACAATAATTCTATTCAGTCCCGAATCGTTTAATTTGAAAAGGTTGATATGAAGAAATTTAGATTTGCAAGAAAATAGGAATATTCAATTAGTCATGATTGGGAACAAGTTAATCTAAGAGAAAAATTGCTTAAGAAAGGTAATTCATATTTAATATTCTTAGAAAAATATTTATAACTTTATATAAATAAACATATTAGAAACCATATTAATTCATTAATTATTTTTAGTTAAAATAATATATAGTTTTAGAAAGTAGTTATAACCCTGTTTTAGAAAGTAATTATAGTTTCTTTTATTTACTATTGCCCAAAACTTATTTATAATACGATTAATTGGAAATAGTAAATAAAAGAAACTATAAGTCCAATTTTTTTTTAAAAATAAATTATTTATTTATCTATACATATAGGCCTTAAGGGCCTTATATATTTCGTCCCGACCCAATTATATATTTCAAAGTCCATTAACATATATACACAAATCTTTTAATGAAACACAAATAATATATTGATTGAATCCCGAAATTAATACTTGGGCCCAAACTAAAGCCCATTATTATTTAAGCCTAAAAATATATTAAAGAAAGACCTTATAAGTTGTTTAGAATTTATATAAAATCTTTCTAGAATAGTTCAATACGTAGGTATAACAACAATTACTCCAAGCCCAATAATCAGGCCCAAATATTATATATAGGCTCAAACAATTACTTAATTACTTAGATAACATATTATTCAATAACCCCATAATATGTTTAATGTATATAAGCCCATATCTACTAGATAATATTTGGCCCAAATTCCAAGTTTTTCCAAAGTAAAGTTATAGGCCCAAAATGAAGCCAAACGAACCCAATATTAATTTTGTTGCTTTTAACCAAAGTAAGATGATTTAATAATAATAGTAAAGAGCAATAAAAGGTTAAAGAGAGAGAGAGAGAGAGAGCACGGATAAAGCGCAAAAAACCCTTCGTTATATTTTCGCTTTTTGTACTAAAAGACCCCTTGCTCTTAAAATTTCTAAAAGTATCAAATATGCTCATTTTGCCCCCAAATGACAATTTTACCCCTCCCCCTCCTTCCTCGGCTGTTTGGGCTGCGTTCGCCGGCGAGGAGGAGGAGGGGGGTACACTCGTCGGCGAGGGAGGAGAAGGGGGTGGGGGGTCGGGGGGGGCGCTCGCCGGCGAGGAGGAGCAGGGGGGTACGCTCGCCGGCGAGGGAGGAGGGGGGTCGGGGGGGTGCTCGTCGGTGAGGAGGAGCAGGGGGCGCCGACGAGGGAGGAGGGGGGTCGGGGCTGGTGAGGAAGGAGGAGGGGGGTGGGGGGATCGGGCAGGGGGTCGGGGGGAGCGCTCGCCGGCGAGGAGGGTGGGACTGGGGGCTCGCCGGAGAGGGGGGGGATCGAGGGGGCTGGGGGCTCGCCGGCGCCGCCGCCGGGGGGGGGGGGGTTAGAGGAAGAAGTGGCATTTTAGGTATAAAAATTTTAAAATTTGGCTGGAGGGGCCTAATCGAGCAGATTTATAATCTAAGGAGGGGCAAACTACCAAAAAATTCTAAAAGGTCTTTCTACGCAAAAGGCGTATATTTAACGAGGGTTTTTTTGCACTTTACCCGAGAAAGCACAGAGAAAGCGACCGAGAGGGAGTGTGTGGAGGAGAAAAATCAGAAGGGAGTGGAGTCAGAGAGAGATGCTCGAGAGAGAGGGTCTGCTCACCGGAGAGGAGGCGCGCACACGCGCTGGTGCTGTACCGCTGGGAAGGCGCGACGCAGAAAGTCGGACGTCTGCTAGTCCGAATCTTGTCGGAGCTGATCATGGAGAACCTGGTCAGGCGGAGGCGGCGCCAGTGGGACTCTAGGTAGTTTCCGGTAACTAGCCCGCCAGAGGATACCAATGGTGCCTGCTCGGTGGAGGAGCACTCACCGACTTCTAAGTCGAATGACGCTCGCTCGATATTTGGAGCAGAGTCGACTGCCGGATCGTGGCGGAGGGGCACTCTTGGGCGCTGTGCACAAGGAGGGGCTTCTTCGGGCAGCGCTACTACCAGTCAGTACTGTCCACGAGGAACTCGAGGCTGTGGATTTGGGGTCGGGGTTGGCTAGGCGGTATTATTTGAGCAGAGACCCACGCCGCTCGATGAGGCGGTGTCGGTGACCGAGGCGCTGGGTCAAGGTGAGTTGATTTGGTGGTGTTTATGGTGGTGTTCATGGCGGGGGTGGTTTTATAGGAAGGTCGACTGGTGGAGAAGTCTGGTGGCTGTAGTGGTGGCAGAGAAAGGAGATGGGAGGTTCCGGTGATGTGGTTGGTTATCTGGGGAGTCGATCGGGGATTCGGGTCGAGGGGTCGAGGCCGCAGATGGCTGCGGGGTGGTGTATGATGGCAGCGATCGGTAGAGGCTTGGGAGATGATGGTGGTTGTTGGTGGCAGTAGAGGTGTAACAGAGAAGGGGGAGATGGCCAGTCGGGTTTGTATTGACACAAGGGCTAGCGTCTGTGGGCGTGGGTTGTAACAGTAATAGAAAGTGGAAGAAAACAAATGCAAACACGGACACTCGGGGTCGGACCCGAGGATGGTGGTAGACACGAACACGTGGACACGAAATTGTGATTGTGTGATGTTGATGATGTAGAGAAAATCGGTGGTGGCTGGACTTTCATTTTGGGTTTGGAATAGATGTTGATGATGTTGATGATGTAGAGAATTATTTTGGGTTTGGAAAAAAATTTAGCTCTTCTTAAATAGATGACCATACCCCTAATTAGATAAGGATTAGAATCCTCCAAGATAAATCTTCCCCTATTGGTTTAAATCGAATAGACTTTTAAATAAAAACTAATATAACCTTAATCTAATAAATTGATTAAGACAGTAGTTCAAATTAATATTTAGCATTATCGAATAGTTTTAAATCGTACAAATTCAAATCTTAAGTCCATAATGATTTACAAAAATTATTTAAATCTATATTTAATATTATAAAATAATTCAAATCATATAAATTCAAATATAATCAACTAACTGATCATCATATTAATTAAAATAATACTCGATGTCATCAAATATTGTAAAACATATTTTTGTAAATCCAAAACCTTATTTGAATAAATGGAAAACTCCTTTTTTTATTCAAAAATATTTATAACTTTTAAAACTAGTTTAGAAACCAACTTTTGAATAACATATTCTATAATTCCAAAAATTCGAGAACATATGTTTTTATAAAAAAAAGTAAATAACATTTTCAAACAATAAATTTTAACTAGTTTTTGAAGTACAAAAATAATAATAGCAAAATAACCTTTAAACTTTCATGATATTTAAATAAAACAAATAGTTAGGAAAATAAAAAATTTGAAAATTCGGGAAGAGGGTTATAGGATGAGGCTCGGGATATCACTTTGGATCATTCATTTCGTCCTAATTGAACCTGCAGCCAAGCTTGTGGTAGGTCAGTACTTTAACATACGGGTGATATGAACAAAGGCTACACCGTCTGAAACGATCACTAAGTAATTTAGCGATAAAATATTTCGTATGAGATGATCTTGCTACTTTTACCTATTTTTATTTTATGCAGCACATATGTCACGTCCCAGAACCAGAATACCGGAGAGCGGGGGAGTGACTCAGCCAGCTACGTATTACGGGTAGATGAATACCGTATAATACGATCAATGCTGTCTAAAAGACGAGGGGGTGCATACTACATGAAAGTCTCACTAGGGTTACTCAACATCTATTGTCTCAATCATTCAATCAAGAAGCAGTAATAAAGAACATGTAAGATAAAGCAGTAAGGCGTCCCAAACGCTCAGTCAAAATGTTCTTGAGATCTGGCTTTACAAAACATAGCCAGATGATATGACAAGGTATACACAATCGTTATCAGCTGCAGTCTGACTTAGTTACAATTATGTAAAGTAAGCGCAAGACAGTCCGACTAACATGTTGGTGCCAAGTGGCAAAATATAAAGTAAGTAGTAAAACGAGCAGAGAAGCAAGGAACCCACTTGTGTCCTCCTGCGATCATCCCTCTAGTATTGACCATCTTGGAGGTGGAAGTAAGCTGAGTCCTCGAGAACTGGCTCTAAATCTGGCCATGCAAAACCAGAGAGATTAGACCTCAAATAGCAAGTACCACAAGGAAGCACGACATGAGAATTAAAACCAGTGATAAGAGTTAAGAATATGATAAATAAGTCTCCGTTTGCTACTGGGATTCATACCACATCACGACACTTCAAACCAACTTTCCAACCAAACAAGGACAGAAGTTGACCCGTCATGTCCTGACATTCTGATCATCTCAGTAGTTAACAAAGTAGGTACAGTACACAAATAAATCAATTTAAACGGCAATACAATTACTACGGCTTGCTAACTGTGAGTTCCAAGTTGCCCTGGAAATATGCAATAAGGGACTCCTCAGTTCTTACTATATACAAGCAAGGCTAGTCTATCCAATAATCAATTACGCCAATCATGAATTAGACGAGTCCCAGTGGGACGTCCGTCAACAATATATAGATAGATATAAACAGATACCACTCCCTGTCCGTATGGCAGATTTGCAGTATCTGTGGAAACCAGCCGGCATGTCGGGACACTAATTGTCCTGAGATGGCTTCCATGTAAGAACTCGGGAATCCATTCTCTCTATGCAATCGTTATTTTATTTAACTTAATAGTCCCTATGTTGATTGAAATCTCATGCTGTGGATCATGGTCATTCAGAATGAGTACTTTCGTACAGGGTACGATATGCACAACTCTACAACGATGCCCGTGCGGTTAGGTTGTAGGTCTTATATAGCGTAATGCAACAATCAAACCTAGCCACGGAATAATCATGCCTTGACTGTAAGGTATACATGCTGCTTTCATAGTAACAAGCTGAAGTCTGCACGTGTCCATATGCCAATTTTCGGGATCGGCTAGTCGATTGCAATGGTTCATGTTTAATATAAACGTGTCTCATTCAATTTCAATAAGACGACTAGCCAGTCTCTTAGTTTTAACTAGGAACACATGATCAATCATTAGTCGAGGTAACAATCAATGTCAATTCGTGATAAGACATGAAAGTCAACTAGCATTTGGTATGGTCGAGTCTATAACTCTCAGTGTTAAGTTCCAGTCATTCTGGGTATCCATAAACCAATCGAGACACAGGGCACATTCCACACAATAATATGTATTAAAATATTAACATATCATGATTATATCAAGTTCATGTCAAAAAGGCGTAAGGATATAATAAGGGGTGCCATGCGCCCAAGGAAGTAGAGTTACGCGTAAAGGAATAACACTTAAACATTACGCGTGAACTTGTACGCGTAAAGGGAATAGCATTACGCGTGGATGAATACACGTAAAGAAAATATCATTACGCGGGAACTTGTACGCGTAAAGGGAATATGCGTAAAAGGGTAGAGTCACGCGTGAAGGAAATAAAGCTTACGCGTAAAGGGAATACGCTCAATAAAAAATAAAGTTGCGCGTAAAAACTCGTCTTACGCCAAGCCAGAAGAATACACGTGAAGAATAATGTTATGCGTGGAGGAAGTAACGTTACGCCTGAACTTGCACGCGTAAAGAGTTTAAAGTTTACGCAGGAATGAATACGCGTAAAGAAATAATATTACGCGTAAAAGAATATGCGTAAAGAAAATAGGAAATCATGTTACGCGTGAATTAGGACGCGTAAAGAAGTAACATTACGCGTGAAGGAATACGCGTAAAGGAAATACGCCAAGCCAGAAGAATAGACTTGCATAATTTCAGATGCACGCTGACACGAATGATCGTGGGCGTAGAGCTTGATAATACGCGGGCACGTATAAACGTAGGCGTAGAGCTTGATAATATGCGGGCACGTATAAACGTGGGTGTAGAGAACCTCTCGAACTCTAATTCCATGAAACCTTCAATCGAAGCCAATAATGAGACTTCCATGGATCAAATTGGGGTATAACACAAATCTCAATAACCTGGAATGCTCAAAATTTGGAAATAAGGGAGTTTGAGAGATCAAAACCATTAAAATTCGAAAATAGCAATTTCTAGATCTACAAAAATAAAACTCTCAAAATGGAAAATGCTAAGTTCTAAACTATCTTAGAATCATGAGAGGAAGATAAATGAACCATAAAATGGGTTCTCATGTGGAAGCAAGATGCACTTGCCTAAGCTCTTGGTAGGTGGAGAGAGTTATGAGGAAGAAGAAGGAGAGTAAATGAGAATGAATGAAGAGAGAGAAAGGATTGGGCTTTAAATGGAGATGGTGGTAGGTAGGGGGTTGGTTGGGTTCATGATGAACTATCCTAAACCAAAATAAACCAACCCAAGCCGACCCTAAGACAAAGCAAAAGCAGAAAATAAAATACAGAAAAAATAATTAGCATAAAATTAAAGGAATTAAATACAGAACAAATACATGATAAATATTAAATAAATACATTCAAGCAGTATATGCATTAAAATATGTATTCTGGGAACGAAAGTGACATCTCTACCCTCCTTAGAAAAATTTCGTCCTCAGAATTTCAAATCCAAGCAGGATAGAAACATCATAGCTAAACTAATCCAAGTACAAGTAATTTTAGCGAGCAAGCAGTCATCTTACAATATCAATAGCAAGTAATATATCTATATTTATCAATCGACGACGTCCAGCAATTTCTACTCATAGGGCGATAAGCATGAGGAATCAAGAAAATCAAGGTATACGGAAAGAAATATACCTTGTGAGTCAAATAGGTGCGAATACCATGATCGGATATCATCCTCACGTTCCTACGTTGACTCTCCTAAGGAGTGATGACCCCAAGCAACACGGACAAGGCTAATTGTTCGGTTCTTGAGTATCTTCTCCCTTCGGTCCAAAATGGACACCGACTGTTCCTCGTAAGACAGGTTGGTACCAACAACCATCTCAGAATGATCGAGGATATGGCTTGGGTCCGATAAATATCTACGCAACTGAGATACATGAAACACATCATGCACCTCTCATAACGAAAGTATAAGGGATAAACGATAAGCAACATCGCCTACCCTATCGAGGATAGCAAATGGGCCTACGTATCGCGGACTCAACCTCCCGCGAATGCCAAATCTAATGACCCCACGAGTAGGTGAGATCCGTAAGAACACGTGGTCTCCAACAGAAAAAACTAGCGGCCTACGATGCTGGTCTGCCTAATGACGATGCCGATCTTGTGCAACTCGAAGTCGCTCCCTAATCCCTTTAACCACTTCAACCGTCTGAACAATCATCTCTGGGCCTAACATCTTTCTCTTCCCGATATCATTCCATGCCAGTGGCGACCTACACTTCTTACCATATAGTGCTTCGAATGGCGCCATCTGGATACTGGCTTGATAACTGTTGTTGTACGAGAATTCGACTAAGTGTAGGTGACTCTTCTAAGATCCTCCAAAATCTAGGGTGCAAGCTCGTAACATATCTTCTAAAGTCTGAATTGTTCTTTCTGATTGTCCGTCCATCTGGGGGTGGTAAGTCGTACTAAATCTTAACTTGGTACCCAGACTATGATGTAAATTCTTCCAAAAATATGATGTAAAATGTGTATCTCTATCTGATACAATACTGACAGGGACCTCATGCTGCCTGACTATCTGCTGCATATACAACTCTGCCATCTTCTCTGTAGATTGCCCTACTCTAAAAGGAAGAAAATATGCCACCTTCGTAAGCTGATCCACTATCACCCAAATAGTATCCTTACCACTTGGTGATCTCAGTAAACCGGTCACAAAGTCCATTGTAATATGCTCCCACTTCCATTTCGGGATAGGAAGCAGCTGTAATAATCCAGCTGGCCTCTGTTGTTCTGTCTTCACTTGCTGACATATCAAGCAATAAGAAACGAATCTAGCTATCTCCCTCTTCATCCCGTTCCACCAGAAGTGCTGCTTGATATCTTTGTACATTTTGGTCCCTCCTTGGTGTATAGAATACTGAGAACTGTGGGCTTCTGCCATAACCTCCTGTCTGATATCCCCTTGGCATACATAGACGTGATCCAAACCTAAGTGTACCATCTTCGTGAATTCTTATCTCCTTCCTGAGTCCTGACTCACATTCTGTCCTAAGCTTCTGAATCCTTGGGTCCCATGCCTGAGCTGCCTTGATCTTGTCTACCAAGTCGGATTGAACTCGTAGACTTGCCAGAATTCCTATATCACTAGGAAGCATAACGTCGATGCCCATCTCTTGAAGATCTTCTAAAATATGTTTTTGTGATGTCAACATAAATGTGCTACCTCTCCTGCTAAGAGCATCTGTTACCACATTAGCCTTGCCTGGATGATACTGAAGCTCTACGTCGTAATCCTTGATCAACTCTAACCATCTTCTCTGTCTCATGTTCAGTTCCTTCTGAGTAAAGATGTACTTCAGACTCTTGTGGTCTGTGTACATGTCCACTCGATCACCGTACAAGTAATGTCTCTATAGCTTCAAAGTAAATACTACTGCTGCCAACTCCAAGTCATGAGTCGGATAATTCTTCTCGTGGTCTCGGAGTTGCCTAGATGCATATGCTATCACCTTCCCATGTTACATTAGGACACACCCAAGTCCCTTCCCTGATGCATCACAATATACAGTAAAACCTCCGGGTCCAACCGGTAATGTAAGAATAGGTGCCGTGATCAACTTCTGCTTCAAATTCTCAAATGATGCCTGGCACTCTGCCTACCAAATGAATGGCATATCCTTCCGTGTCAAGCGGGTCATGGGTGCTGAGAGTCTTGCAAAGTCTGATACGAACCTTCTGTAATATCCTGCTAATCCCAAGAAACTTCGTACATCTGCTACAGTCTTAGGTATTGGCCAACTCTCTACTGCTTCTACCTTCTTGGGATCCACTGCTACTCCATCCCCTGATATGATGTGCCCCAAGAATGAAATATGATCCATCCAAAACTTATACTTGCTGAGCTTGGCATACAACTGGCTCTCTCTCAGAACCTGCAACACTTTTCTGAGGTGATCTTCATGCTCTTCATCACTAGCTGAGTATACAAGAATATCATCGAGGAACACAATGACAAATTGATCCAAGTATGACATAAAGATACGGTTCATCAAATCCATAAATATTGCTGGAGCATTGGTCAAACCAAACGGTATTACTAAGAATTCGTAATGCCCGTACTTTGACCTGAATGCCGTCTTGGGAATATCCTCTTTCCGAACTCTCACTTGATGATACCCTGATCGAAGATCTATCTTGGAGAAAACCCTTGCTCTACTTAATTGATCAAACAAGTCGTCGATCCTTGGTAGTGGGTACTTGTTCTTTACTGTTGCCTGCGTTGAGCTTTCTGCAGTCAATGCACAATCTTCATGACCCATCCTTCTTCCCTACAAGTACCACTGGTGCTGTCCATGGTGATTCGCTAACTCGAATGAACTTCTTCGCCTTCAGTTCCTCTATGTGCTGACACACCTTGGCCTGCTCTGAATCTGCCATTCTGTAAACTCGATCTGATATCGTTTTAGTTCCAGGTGCCCATTCTATACTGAACTCAATATCCCTAACCGGTGGTAGACCTAGAAGTTCTTCGGGAAATACATCTAGAAACTCTTCAACTATCTTTGGGGCTAGAACTTCTTCCATTGTCGTCACTACTCTTTGTTTATGCTGGTATATCTCTGATCTGACTAAGGTGAACCGCTTCATGCCTGGAATATTAAAAGATACACTCCCTCTATGACAATCTATTGTCGTATGACTGTCTTTCAGCCAGTCCATGCCTAAGATAACGTCGAAATTTCCAACAGGAAATTCTATCAACCTGGCGGGTAAGGAACGCCCGCAAACTACAACGCTACATGCTAGAATAACTCTACTAAATCCTACGAGCCTATTACCAGTGAGTATATTCAACCTCCCTGGCAATGTCTCGAATTCCATTCCTAGTCGTGTCGCAAATTGTGCAGATATAAATGAGTGGGATGCTCCCGAATCAAACAATGCTACTGCGGGATATGAGGCGACGAGAATGTTACCTGCCACAACATCTTCCGATGCCAATGCCTCTTCCAAGGACAGATTGAATGCCTACCCTCGGCCTCCTTGTTGGTTCCCATACTGTGGCCTAGCCTGGTGTTGATGTTGGCCCCTGCCTGGGTGATGCTGGGGTGGTCTTTGTTGTTGTTGCGACATCAGCGGTCCCTGCTGCCGAAATATTTGAGCCTGTGACATCAACGAACATTGTGCCAACGGTCTTACTGCTACCGTTGGTCCTTGATACTGGCCTGCTCCTGGTGCTGGCAGCACAGAAAATTGTTGTACTGGTCCTCCTGACCTCGAATTCATAGGACATGTGGAAACCCGATGATCTGGACTTCCACATATTAAACATTGTCCGTTCAATGCCTGACACACACCTCTGGTGTACCCTGCCTTCCCACAATAGGGGCAGCCCGCTAGGGGTTGCTGGTTCTTCCTCTGCTGCTGTTGCTGCTGTCTTGCTGGGGGTACTGGCCCTCGCATTGCCATATCGTGGATGCGAATACCAGGGGGTTGTGCTGTAACTCGGGGCGCTGCTCCCCCTCCTCCTTCAATCTGATTGTGAGATCTCTTCTGACCTCTAGTCCTTGATGTGATCCTCTGGATTATGATCTCATGCCTTCGAGTTGCCGTCAATACATCATCGAAAGTCTGGTAGTTATGCCCTTCTATTAATTGTAAGAGTTCAAGATTGAATCCTTGCTGAAATCTCATAGCCCTCTGGCTCTCAGTTGCTACCATCTCTGGGGCAAACCTACTCAGTCTGCTGAACTCTGCTGCATAAGCATCCACTGTCTTGCCGGCCTGCTTGAGGTTGATAAACTTCTGTTGTAGCTCGAACGGTGCCACAACTCCATAGTACTTCGTCTTGAACCTTGCAGTAAAATCATCCCCAAGCTATGGGATGTCTGATGCCCACTTCTTCTGATTTCCACCAATCACGTGCGAGGTCCTGAAGTAACAGCTTCACTTGATCCACACGTTCTCCCGTCGGTACCTTAGCCGCTGTCAGAATAGCCTCGATGTCCTTAAGCCATGCATATGCTGAAATGGCATCTTCCGTGCCCTCGAAATGATGAGGGTTGTACTTGCAGAACCTGGTTGATGCTCCAGGATCAGTCCTCACTCTCCTTTCTAAAGCCGTTTGCAATCCTTGGTTGAGCAATACATTCTGCTCTTGCAGTTGAGTGTGCATGTGTTGCTGGGTCAACATCTGATGTTGCTGAGTAGCCATCATCCCTCTTATGATTTCCAGAAGGGCCGGTGTGTCTACTGTCATAGGGGTAGGCAGAACTGTTGGTAGTGTTGGAACCTCCGGATACTGCGGTCCAGCTGTTGGTTCTACTATCACCTCTTCTTGGATGGTCTCTTGAGGTAGTACCGGCCATTGTTGCTGACCAACATTGTCATGTTGTTCGTGTTGCTCTTGTTGCCCTTGTTACCCAGCTCTGACAGATGCGGACGAGGTGCTCCTAAGAAAAGGCACAAGAGAGCAATCAAACGATCGGACAAGAAAAATCAATGAAGTCAAAGGATACCGGAATATCAAGCTAGGGTCGGGAGTAACGAATCTTGAGATCAAGGGAAAACATGTGTAATTGAGACATCCTATAAATTAAAATACCCCACAAGTCTGAAATTAGACCTGCATGGGCCACCACTAAAACCTTGTCACGCCCGAGAACCAGAATACCGGAGAGCGGGGGAGTGACTCAGCCAGCTACGTATTACGGGTAGATAAATACCGTATAATACGATCAATGCTGTCTAAAAGACGAGAGGGTGCATACTACATGAAAGTCTCACTAGGGTTACTCAACATCTATTGTCTCAATCATTCAATCAAGAAGCAGTAATAGAGAACATGTAAGATAAAGCAGTAAGGCATCCCAAATACTCAGTCAAAATATTCTTGAGATCTGGTTTTACAAAATATAGCCAGATGATATGACAAGGTATACACAATCGTTATCAGCTGCAGTCTGACTTAGTTACAATTATATAAAGTAAGCGCAAGACAGTCCGACTAACATGTCGGTGCCAAGCGACAAAATGTAAAGTAAGTAGTAAAATGAGCAGGGAAGCAAGGAATCCACTCGTGTCCTCCTGCGATCATTCCTCTAGTATTGACCATCTTGGAGGTGGAAGTAAGCTGAGTCCTCGAGAACTGGCTCTAAATCTGGCCATGCAAAACCAGAGAGGTTAGACCTCAAATAGCAAGTAACACAAGGAAGCACGATATGAGAATTAGAACCAGTGGTAAGAGTTAAGAATATGATAAATAAGTCTCCGCTTGCTACTGGGATTCACACCACATCACGACACTTCAAACCAACTTCCCAACCAAACAAGGACAGAAGTTGACCCGTCATATCCTGACATTATGATCATCTCAGTAGTTAACGAAGTAGGTACAGTACACAAATAAATCAATTTAAACGGCAATACAATTACTACGGCTTACTAACTGTGAGTTCCAAGTTGTCCTGGAAATATGCAATAAGGGACTCCTCAGTTCTTATTATGTACAAGCAAGGCTAGTCTACCCATTAATCAATTGCGCCAATCATGAATTAGACGAGTCCCAGCGGAACGTCCGTCAACAATATATAGATAGATATAAATAGATACCACTCCCTGCCCGTGTGGCATATTTGCAGTATCTGTGTGAACCAGCCGGCATGTCGGGACACTAATTGTCCTGAGATGGCTGCCATGTAAGAACTTGGGAATCCATTCTCTCCATGAAATCATTATTTTATTTAACTTAATAGTCCCTATGTTGATTGAAATCTCATATCGTAGATCATGGTCATTCAGAATGAGTACTTTCGTACATGGTACGATATGCACAACTCTACAACGATGCCCGTGCGGTTAGGTTGTAGGTCTTACATAGCGTAATGCAACAATCAAACCTAGCCACGGAATAATCATGCCTTGTGTAACGCTCCAGAACCAGAATACTGGAGAGCGGGGGCATACATAGCCAGCTACGTATAATAAAATAGAATCCACCTCACTATACGGTCATGGTTGTTTAGATATATGAGGGTTTAACTACAATCCAACTGTCTCCTATGGTCATGAGCAAGCCTATTGTCTCAATCTCAAGCAAGCAATAATAGTTACAAGATGTCAGAGCACCAAATATATAATAGCAAGGCATCCCATACATTATATATCGGATGATCATGAAGCTAGTCGTTACAAAATGTCAGGACTAGCAAGAGTTTAGTCATACATGATCAACCCTAGGATCTGCCGATCATGTTACAGCCCGTAGGCAGACAGTAAATAAAGGTGCAATACGAGCTAACACGTGCTCGCCGGCTAAATGCCTCAAAAGAATAATTTTACAATAATGTGGGAGGACAAAAAGAAACCCACTCGTTGCCAGGGTTACGCCTGGTGGTCACCATCTGGCTGGAAGACAGGTAGATCCTCTGGTGCTGCTCCGATATCTGGCCACACAAAACCAGCTGGGTCAGACCCCAGAAAGAGCAAGTGCCACAAAGGAGGCTTCACTTAGGAACTAAAACCAGCATATCACAAATAAATAGTAAAGGTAATTAAAAGATACTAATAATAACTGAGATAACAATAATATATTGAGCACGGAGAAACCATTTAAGTAGCCAGACTGCAACCCTTAAACCAAACAAGGACCGGGGTTGCAATCCTTCGCCTGAATAGAAATCCGCCTCAATTACTATTGATAAGGTAACAAGACAATAAACGAAGAGAGGACACAGAACTACTCCAGGAGCCAGGTTACAACCCTTAAACCAAACAAGGACCGGGGTTGTAACCCTTCGCCTGAACAGAACTGGACCCCTGATCTTTATTGTTAAGGCCAGTGTAAATAATCATGATACTGAAGTAAGGTAAAACATGACGAGTAGGGCATGAGGAGCAATAAGACAATAACAAAGAGAGGACACAGAACTGCTCCGGGAACCAGGTTACAACCCTTAAACCAAACAAGGACCGGGGTTGTAACCCTTTGCCTGAATAGAACTGGTCCCCCGATCATTATTGTTAAGGCAAGCATAAATAATCATGTCTTGTCACAATCTTGCACAGGATCAGGATTAGACTAAGCTGAAATAAACTCCATCCAATCAATCACGGCCAATCAAGAGTACAACTTGATAATTTAACTAACTAGGGTTATCACAGGCCTAGTTACTAGCAAGATGCAATGAGATTATCCCAACAGCCACAAGCCCTGCAGACCGTCTAGGTTATCCGGGTCGAATGTTCGTTTATGAAGGATGCAACACGTAACAGTGTGCTGGAAATGTGCCCTACTCGTCGGTAGGCTACAAGTCCACTTAGTGCGCCCAGATAACGGGATTGCCTGTAGCTGGGAAATCTTTTCATGACTACTGAATTATTCTAGTTTATTAGCCTTAGTCAATTACTGTAGGTATCCCTGACCGTGGTACTCAAGGATCTCCATCCTAGACATGATGCAAGACAGTGCCAGTTTATTTGTACAAAAATAATCGCCCACGGTGTCCAGGTCATTCATACTTGTCATGTCAGGCTAGCCGTCGTAACGGCTTGTCGAGATATATCATGTCAGTTTACTTGTTAAGAGTGCGCCACGGCGGGCCACTATCGTGTTCTATTCTTACATTATCATGAATGAGAGAAACTTGCATAAAATAATTAGTGACATATTCTTGAAGCCAAGGAAAAGATCTACAACTTTCATGTTTTAAGTTTTTCAAGATTCTAGCTACAAAACAACTTAAACAGGCAAAAATAGTAAAATAGAGCAATTCTGGCGCATGGAATTCCTGCACAATCGGCGCATGGGATTCCTACGCAAATTGGCGTATGGGATTCCTGCACAAATCGGCGCATGGGATTCCTGCATAAATCGGCGCTTGGGATTCCTGCACAATCGGCGCTTGGGATTCCTGCACAATCGGTGCATGGGATTCCTGCGCAAATCGGCGCATGGGATTCCTGCACAATCGGCGCATGGGATTCCTGTACAATCAGTACATGGGATTCCTGTACCAATCGGCGCATGGTATTCCTGTACAATCGGCGCATGGGATTCCTGCACCAATCGGCGCGTGGGATTCCTGTGCAAATAGGCGCATGGAAAACTCACGTTGCGTCTTCAGTACATGCGCGTAGGAAACCTACGCGCATGACACGCTCGGAGTTAAGGGATGCGTTGTCGGGACTTCACGGCGCATGGACTCCCGGCGCATGGCCTCCCGGGCGCGTGGGGTTCATCGTCCACAAACAGCAAGTTCAGCCATGAAAGTTCTAAAAACTTGTAATGGCCATAACTTACTCATCCGAAGTCGAAATCAAGCGAAACAAAAACCAAAACTGCATGAAATTGAATTCTCTACAACATAGAACCATTAGTTTTCGAAAATAAGTAATGTTTAGAGATCAAAACCAAGAAAACCGAAAAGTTACAAACTTAGATCTACAAGAATCCATCCATCAAATCCAAAAATGCCAAGTTCTAAAGAGGCTTAGAATCAAGTAAGGAAGAGAATAGAACAATAAAACTTGAGATCCATCATGAAGCAAGTTTGCACTTGCCTAAGCTCTCTCTCTCTTCCTCCTGGTGGTTGAAGAAGTAATGGTGGAGAAGAAGAAGTAATGAAGAGAGAGAGTGTTTGGTGGAAATATAAATGAGGGTGGTGGTGGTAGGTGGGGGTTCGGTCCACCTAAAACCAAGCCAAGCCGAACCAGCAACAAGTCGGACCGAACCAAGAAGGAAATGCCAAAATAACCATGCAAGAAAATATGCAATACGAGTCAAGAATACGTACACGTATACCAAGATACGTAATACGAACCACAGGTATTACAACTCTACCCACCTTAAAAGAATTTCGTCCTCGGAATTTAATTAAGAGGCTAGAGATGTTGGGACAAGCTATATTAATCACAAGCAAGTTCTAACTAGGCAACCATTCAAGCAATCATTCATGCAAGCAAGAAAGTTGAGGGTGTAGGGCATAAGAAGGACATTATACTTTACGAGTCAAACAGGTCGGGATATCGCGATCGGATATCATCCTCACGCTCCCATGTTGACTTACCCAAAGTGTGATGACCCCAAGCAACACGGACTAAACTAATAGTCTTGTTCTTGAGTATCTTCTCTCTCCGGTCCAATATAGACACGGGCCTCTCCTCATACGAAAGGTTGGTACCAACAACCAATTTCGAATAATCCAGGATGTGGCTCGGGTCCGGGATATACCGTCGTAATTGGGATACATGGAATACATCATGTACCTCACGTAGCGATGATGGAAGAGCGAGACGATAGGATACATCACCTACTCGCTCCAGAATATTGAACGGCCCTATATACCTAGGACTAAGCTTTCTCCGCACGCCAAAACGAATGATGCCATGGTTAGGCGAAATCCTCAGGAATATATGGTCACCGACCGAGAATTCAAAGGGTCGCCGATGAGAATCAGCCCAATGATGCTGGCGATCTTGGGCAACTCGAAGATGATCTCTGACTCTCCTGACCACTTCAACGGTCTGAGCAATCATTTTTGGACCAAGTATCTGTCTCTCTCCGACATCGTCCCATGCTAGCGGGGATCGGCACTTTCTACCATACAGTACCTCGAACGGTGCCATCTGGATACTAGCTTGGAAACTATTATTGTACGAGAACTCTACCAGGTGCAGGTGATCTTCCTACGAACCAACAAAGTCGATTGTATATGACCGCAACATATCTTCAAGAGTCTGGATTGTGCGTTCTGACTGGCCATCAGTCTGCGGATGATAAGCGAAGCTGAACTGGAGGCGAGTTCCCAAACTCTCTTGCAAGCTACGCCAAAAGTGCGACGTAAATCTGGAATCTCTGTCCAAAATGATACTGACTGGTACACCGTGGAGCCTGACGATCTGCCTGAGGTATATCTCTGCTAGCTGAGCCGTCGACTGACCAACTCTGAACGGAAGAAAATGAGCCACCTTTGTGAGCCTGTCTATAATAACCCAAATAGCATCTCTGCTAGCCGGGGATCTAGGTAATCCAGTCACGAAATCCATAATTATATGCTCCCACTTCCATTCTGGAATTGGCACGGACTGAAGAAGTCCAGGTGGCCTCTGATGTTCAGCTTTAACTTGTTGGCAAACCAAACATCGAGAGACAAACCGGGCTATCTTCCTCTTCATACCATTCCACCAAAAGTGCTGACGGATATCATGGTACATCTTCGTACCACCGGGATGAACGAAATAATGCGAACTGTGAGCCTCTGTCATGATCTTCTGTCTGATATCTCCACTGGGTACACAAAGACGCTTACCATGTCGAAGTGTACCATCTTCATGAATGCATAGTTCTAGTCGTCGTCCTGCTTCACATTCTGCTTTAAGCCGCTGAAGCTTAGAATCAGAGGACTGAGCTATCTTGATCCTCTCAACTATAGTGGACTGAACTTGCATGATGGCCATCAATGCCACACTGGTAGGAAGGACAACTTCTATACCCATCTTCTGAAGATCTGCTAACAATTTTGGTTGCTCTGTCAGAAAATAGACTCTGACTCTCCTGCTCAATGCATCTGCTACGACATTGGCCTTCCCTGGATGATACTGCAAATTGACATCATTATCCACAAGAAGCTCCAGCCATCTCCTCTGACGCATGTTAAGTTCCTTCTGAGTGAATACATACTTCAGGCTCTTGTGGTCGGTGAAAATCTCTACCCTATCTCCATGCAAGTAGTGCCTCCACAACTTAAGCGCAAACACTACTGCTGCCAGCTCTAAGTCATGGGTTGGGTAATTCCTCTCATGATCACAAAGTTGGCATGACGCATAAGCTATTACCTTCCCATGCTGCATCAGAACACATCCTAGACCTCTGCCTGAAGCATCGCAATACACTGAGAATCCTCCGGTTCCATCTGGAAGCGTGAGAATAGGAGCCATCATCAAGCCTCGCTTCAACTTCTCAAAAGAATCCTGGCACTCTTGTAGCACCCAGTTTTCCAAATGAGGGTAATTTCAAAATTTTATGTTTATATTTATTTTAATAATGATATTTAATTTATGATATGATTTTTGGTGATTTTAAATCATTTTAAAATTATTTAAATCAATGACTTGTGGTTTTGACGTTTTGCTAGTGAAACCCTAGAGACTGTTTGACCTAGAGCCTAACCATGTGATTATGATATTTTAATGTTATTTTTGGCCTAAGGATATTTTTGTATTTGACCTCTTTGAATTATTTTGATATTATTTTATTATTTATGATATTGTTTTGGGGTTATTTGAGTCGGGTTCGAATTTCAACTCAATCCGACTTGAAACGGGGACCCGGGAATAGTTGACTCTAGTGGGACCCATACGCTAGTTAGGCATGGCCCATATGATATTAATTTTAGTCCACATGATAGAAATATTTTAGTTAGAGGTTAGACTAATTATTATGGATAAGGTTAGTGTGATTAGAGACTTTAGAATGACTAATTTAGCCCCAACCAATTAGCCCTTTCCTAATACTCATAAAATAGGTTAGTGGGGGCATTTTGGACCTTACCATAATAGGACAAATAGCCCCATATGGCCAGCCACTTTGGGAGAGGATAGGCTCAAGTTCATTTCATTATTCTCATCCACACTCTCTCTCTTGTTCTTCCCCAAATTCCTAGAGAGCAATCCCTAGCAATTTCTCCACCAAATCCTTCCATTTCGCCACAAAATCTTCTTTTTTCCTTCTCTATTATAGCCAAAGAGGAAGCTACCCAAGTTTGGGAGGATTCGGAGCTCGTTCGTGTCCTTTTGGAATCTCTACGTGTCGGTGTTGCTCCGGGAATGTTTTTCTTCGATTCGATCTACCGGGAGGTATAAATTCCTTCTTCTTTTTATTTTCTCATGCATATAGGTCTATTTTGAACCCATAAGAATGACTCCCATGGTTGTATCTCCATTTGTGTCCATTTTGTGTCCATTTGGAGGTCATAGGAGTGTCCTTTGTGTTGTGGTTGTGTCCATATGGGAAAATCCCAAATTTGGACACACTATGTGTTGTTGTTATGTATGAATAAATTATTACATGTTTAATCTAATATTTTTGCATTGGAGATGTGTTCTATAGTGTCTCATATATATATTAGTGTAGAGAGTGAGTTATTGATATATTATGTTATATACTTGTGTTCTTTTGTCTCAAACTACCCAAATCCGTCATAATTTTTATCCACGTTTTTAATTTCAGTCCTAACTTAGAAATATTATAACTTCTAGCTCAAAGCTCGGTTTAATCTTCCGTTTTTTTTAAAAGAAGCGTATTGAAGTTAGCTTTCCAAAAACATATATTAATAGGCCTAATTATTTTTGTAACATTCTGGACAATTATTTGAGTGTCAGCTGTACGAAAGACAAACGCGTTCTCGGTGTTTTCGCGATTCCGGGAGTTTCCGGAAATGAAAACGCGATCCGTTTGAAGTTTTGGAAAGCTAACACATAGATCTATAACATACTTTAATCCTAGATTTTAATTCATGTTAAGATGGTACAATATTGATTATTAGTAGGAGTTACTATTCGGCATATGCATTTTGTGCACCCTTGTGTGTAATATAATGTTCTATTTGATTTTAACCCATGTTAATGTATATACATTATGTAATTAAATAGAAAATGCAAGCATGAGTAAATGGTTAAATAAATGATGTATGAGGTGTAAGTATCCTATCTAATGTAAGCATGTATAAGTATGGCTTGTAATGAATACGTAGGTTCCATAGTATGTAATGTATGATGCATATAGTAGTGCAAGAGAATAAATGAATGATGAATGAATACAAGTATTAATGTAATGTAATAATAGATGTAATGTATGCAATATGCAAGTTAGTGAGATGTAATATTCTATGTTAACACAAATCCTATATTACCTCATGTACCCCTTACACTATGTTGACACTATCACACTTGACACTTTGTTCACTTACACTTTGACACTCTTTGATATGTATATACTATGTATGCCCATTTAACCCTCACTGGCCCCTTTGCCATGTTCACATACACACACATAGCCTCTTAAATAAGTATTTATGAATACAGTTAACTTAGCTATGTATGTATATTATATATATATTAGCATATTGTGTTGTAATATATAAGTTTATATAACTATTTGAAATGCCATGATTATAGACCTAATGTTGAATACCAATATATGCATGTGTATATATGTGTAGACATATATAGCTTAAAGTAATATATTATCTAGTGTATATCCAATGTGAATTCTTGCCTATTTGAGTATTGAATAATTGTATACTATATAGAGTTGGGTGTATGTTGGCTTGCATAGCCTTGTATTGATGTGTGCTTGTTAGGATAGTCTTGGTTAGGCCTAGTAAGACTTGCTGGGTTAGGACATGACCTAGTTTGACCTAGTTTGACTAGTACAGTTGACCAGAGTTGACCAAGGGTTGACTTTGGCCTAGTTTGACCTAGATTCATGTAGAATGCATTGTAGTGCTTTATATTACCCTTCTGGACATGTTGTGACTTGTATTGTTCTAATTAGGAGCCAGACACCTCTCCTCGGACAGTATCTTTACCTTGGACATTCAGATATCAGGCGAATACATTCTCTAATCATTTCATATCCTGTTAGAATTATTTTTCTGCTTTAGATTACTATACTTGATGCTATCACGTTGGTAACACGAATTAGTACTATATGGATCCTTTCTTGAGATGTTATCCCCTCAGGAAGCATTGTATACTGCATGTTCTGTGCGTTTCACTTACATGGTGTATCACTATGCTTCACGGTTCTTCGATCACTTGTGACATGTACTCTCATGATCACAGAGTCTTCCCAGAATCACCCATTTATGGGCATTCCCAGAATCACCCCATTGTGGGCATTTCCAGAATCACCCCATTGTAGGCATTCCCAGAATCACCCATTTATGGGCTATCCATGTATCACCCCTTGTGGGCCTTTGTATGGAATCATAACATAACCTGGTTGGATCCTTGTGTATTGATTGGGGGTACGGGAGAGTAGAAGTAAACATGTGAATAATATCCAAGTAGTGCAGTTCCCAGAATCACTCTATAGTATAGTTCCCAGAATCTTCTATGCCATTCACATGTTTATATTGTACTCTGACTCACTAGCCACTGTTAGCTCTCTACTTATAGTAGATATTTCTATTACAGTTCTCTTTCTCTGTTTACATACTATATTTCTTTCAGATCTTGTATCTTACTTTACTGTATGATTATATTTTCTAACCTGCTATGACCTGTTGAGATATACTGTGCTCGCTCCAGTCCTGACTGGACCCGTTGATAAATTTTACAGATAGCCTGGAGGTTGCCTGCTAGCCTAGAGGAGACAGTAGAGGTTGTATAGATAGCTAGGATTTTTGCTTATAGTTTATTTTCAGTCATCTTGAGTTGTATTTATGGATTACTGTATTTGAGTTTTGAGATATATTTTGAGTTTGTATCTTAGACACTTAGACTTCTATCTGTTGTATCTCTTTTCGATTTCATGTTTTATCTATCTTCCTTTATGCTCTACCTTAGATGTGATTGAGTATACATTCTGCTATGTCACCCCCATTCGGGGAGTATAAACTGTTTAGTCTTATACTGTTAGATGCATTGAGACCTAGGACAGCGTTCTACAGCCGACACTGCGGCGTAGGCTGGGCGTTGTTACGTTCTCATGCCCTAAATCTAGGGTGCGGGTCGTGACACGTTTTTAGTGGTGGCCCATGCAGGTCGAGATTCGCATTAGTGCAATTTCGTAGTAGCGCAACGACTTAGTTGTACTACTACGAGCCTGCTATAGGATATATAAATTAAGATGTTAGGATGAGAGGATACTCAATCACTGTTAGGATTCCTTGAGAGATTCCTGGGATGACCCTTGAGAATCTCATTTTGAATTTCGATTTAAACTCCTTTTCCTTGTTTTGATTTACCTTTTTCCTTGATTTGAATTTGATTTTGTGGATTCATTGTAGAACTTTGAATCCTGGTATTAGTTGATGATTTTGATAAAATTTTGTAGTTGTTGATTTAATTTTGTATTTAGATTAATATTTTCAAATCCAAGGTACTCAATCACACTTAGGATTCTTTGAGAGATTTCTGGGACGACCCCTGAGAAACTCATTTTGAACTTCAATTGGAATTCCTTTTCCTCTTGTTTGGATTCACCCTCATTCATTACTATTGAATTTAAGCTTGATGGGTTGCTCTCATTTGAACCGATGAGAAGGAACATATCTTCATTATTCTTTCTCGCCATTATTCCCTTGTATTCTTATTTACCTCTTATCTTAAACTCTGTCTCATTACATTAATTATCCATATCTTGTCGTCCCTACCAGATGTACTTCGAAACCCTTGAATCTTCGTATCTTTTGCATGGGGAAGGCTAAGGAAGTGACATAAATTATGTCGCTCAGAGAAGACGTAACTGGTTATTTTATGATGATCTAAAGGAAATCAAATGTGGAGTGTTCCATATGGAAACTTGAGATAGAAATGTGGTAAAGGTCTCGAATAGAATAAAGAGATGTATACTGCCAATCTGGAAACAATTACATTTAGAGAAATTTTGGGGTTATGAGATAGTTAATAGGTGTATTCAAAACTAATGAGGATATCAGAGGTCAACCTAGTTTTGAGAACTTAGAAAATCTTGATTATTGATTCTGGGGGAAAACTTTTACTCTGAGGCTATGTAGAAGGTTAGTAATGGAAAAGAGAAGTTAATTGTGTTTAATAAGGATATTAAACAAGATGTTGCGAGGAAATGACTAGGGATAGAGAGAGCACAAAGTTATGGAAGTTTAGAGATTGTTGTGAAATATTTTTAGAAGAATAATATTCAAGTGTGTATGTCGAAGAAAATACGGAAGTTGATTTTATGATGAAAGATAAGTTTTGTAAGGCCTAGAGATTTAAATTAAATAATACGAGGAGAACAATTTGAACAAGTTCAAGGAATTCGTAAACGGGATTTAGAGGTTTTGGGTCAAATTTAAGACAAGGTGAAAGAACTTGGAAATTTAAATAAATGGTTAATGTTGATTCCTAAATGTGAGGGTTGTGCTTCAAGAGTGATGTTTGGAAATTGGGAATTGCCTACGGTAGTCATGGAAAGGGTTTAAGTAAAGGTTAAATTTTCATATGGAGACTGGTGAGGTAAAGATATGATTGGCAAGTTATGACCAGATGAACTTAAGAGTATCAGAAGCAGATGACTAACTCGATCTTCATTATTTTTGTGCATTAATTACCACCTCTTGAACTCCCACTTTCTAATTGAGATCCTTGACGTTCCTTATCGTGACTTTGATATTCGGAATATAATATTAGCTGTTACCCTCCAACAAATCTTATATGCAAGACCTAGATGAGCTCACCTTCATGTAGGTATATCATGTTCCACTAAAACCCGTCTTCTTGTACTCTATTTTCTTGATATGATTTTCTGGTCAACTGGCTAAACTATAACCTCTACCATGATACTAAATTTCTTCTTATTTTAATTAGAAATTCAGCCTTGACTCAATTCTTTCGACCCGACATGTGATGGTATTCTGCTTGTTTCCTTAGATGCTTAACCTTGTACCTTATCTGATTACTTGACCAGTTGGTTAAAAAACTTGGACTACGTAATTCTTTTCATCATTACCACCCTTATATCTTGTGCTGCTAAATTAGCCTTAGTTTTGCAAACTTATCTATTCTCGATCTTGGTCATGACATATTTTATTGGGTGGACACCCACTAACATATTGTCTAATCAGAACCGGTACATGATGGTCTGATCAACCTATTACACTTTGGTTCGCTTTTTCATGTATCAATCTACGAGAATGGAGACATGGTTAAACTTGACCCTAGAGTCTCATTCGCGACAGCCTTGACAATTCTTCTTGAAATCTTTTCATCGCCTATGAACCTCGTATTCGTACTCAGTCGAATTAAATTTAATCATGACCTGAACCTCCATCATTGGATGCTCGTGCTCATACTTTGATTTCATTGATTTCCCTTCTTGCCCAAATCTCGTTTTATCCCGAAATTGATCAACTTAGATCGTGTCAAGACAAAAATCTATTTATGATTTGTTGTGCCTAAATTTTCAATTTTTGCCATTTTATGGAATAGTAACCTTTTAATAATTTCTTAGTTGCTTGTTAATGACCAATTTTTATATAGGATGGTAGACAGCCCTACAACCTTGATGATTGTTGTTCCCTTACCTTTCCAATTAGGACACCCTAGATTGTTTGTGTGTTGATACCATAGTACTGTTTTGACCTAGAATGATTAGTATACCTAGGTAAGACTTCCAACTGCTACGGTATGCCCTGACCTTGTATACTATTCCTTCAAATTGCATGATTTAGAAAAAAAAATTGACCTTGATTGTTGGGAAATAGGGACATCACCCCATTAGTATCAGTTGTAGATATATATAGGTTAGTCCTTGATGTGGGGATGTGTATCTATAAACATGTAGCTTATGAGATTTATGAGAGATTATAGTATCAGCCTTGATAGGATGTACTAGTCTTTTGGTGAGTATAAATGTGTTATGAGAGATAGGGGCCTATATGTCTTAGTAATGCATCGTTCTTATGGTAATAGAATGTATTAATAGATGGTTAATAGGAAGATAATAGTTTGAGCATACCTATAGCCTATGATCAGTTCATTTTCATTCTTAGTTAAGACCACTTTAAAATAGGTCCAGTCCCTTGGATATAGGTTCCAGTCCATATTTTATTGAAGTTCTATTACCGCCGTACAGCAGAGCAGTGTTGGAGGTATTCCTAGATTGACACTATTTAGATGTCCGTTTATTATTCCAGTGTTAGGAAGTGTTACCTTAGATATTGGGTAGGTTAGAGGCTCTAGAAGGAGTACTATCGATCTTAAATTTCGAGGACGAAATTTTTCTAAGGTGGGTAGAGTTGTAGCACCCAGTTTTCCAAATGAGGGTAATTTCGAAATTTTATGTTTATAATTATTTTAATAATGATATTTAATTCATGATATAATTTTTGGTGATTTTAAATCATTTTAAAATTATTTAAATCAATGACTTGTGGTTTTGACGTTTTGCTAGGGAAACCCTAGAGACTGTTTGACCTAGAGCCTAACCATGTGATTATGATATTTTAATGTCATTTTTGGCCTAAGAATATTTTTGCATTTGACCTCTTTGAATTATTTTGATATTATTTTATTATTTATGATATTGTTTTGGGGTTATTTGAGTCGGGTTCGAATTTCAACTCAATCCGACTTGAAACGGGGACCCGGGGGTAGTTGACTCTAGTGGGACCCACACGCTAGTTAGGCATGGCCCATATGATATTAATTTTAGTCCACATGATAGAAATATTTTAGTTAGAGGTTAGACTAATTATTATGGATAAGGTTAGTGTGATTAGAGACTTTAGAATGACTAATTTAGTCCCAACCAATTAGCCCTTTCCTAATACTCATAAAATAGGTTAGTGGGGGCATTTTGGACCTTACCATAATAGGACAAATAGCCCCATATGGCCAGCCACTTTGGGAGAGGATAGGCTCAAGTTTATTTCATTATTCTCATCTACACTCTCTCTCTTGTTCTTCCCCAAATTCCTAGAGAGCAATCCCTAGCAATTTCTTCACCAAATCCTTCCATTTTGCCACCAAATCTTCTTCTTTCCTTCTCCATTATATCCAAAGAGGAAGCTACCCAAGTTTGGGAGGATTCAGAGCTCGTTCGTGTCCTTTTGGAATCTCTACGTGTCGGTGTTGCTCCGGGAAGGTTTTTCTTTGATTCGATCTACCGGGAGGTATAAATCACTTCTCCTTTTCATTTTCTCATGCATATAGGTCTATTTTGAACCCATAGGAATGACTCCCATGGTTGTATCTCCATTTGTGTCCATTTTGTGTCCATTTGGAGGTCATAGGAGTGTCCTTTGTGTTGTGGTTGTGTCCATGTGGGAAAATCCCAAATTTGGACACACTATGTGTTGTTGTTATGTATGAATGAATTATTACATGTTTAATCTCATATTTTTGTATTGGAGACGTGTTCTATAGTGTCTCATATATATATATTAGTGTAGAGATTGAGTTCTTGATATATTATGTTATATACTTGTGTTCTTTTGTCTCAAACTACCCAAATCCGTCATGATTTTTATCCACGTTTTTAATTTCAGCCCTAACTTAGAAATGTCATAACTTCTAGCTCAAAGCTCGGTTTAATCTTCCATTTTTTTTAAAAGAAGCGTACTGAAGTTAGCTTTCCAAAAACATCTATAAATAGGCCTAATTCTTTCTGTAACTTTCTGGAGAATTATTTAAGTGTCAGCTGTACGAAAGACAAACGCGTTCTCGGTGTTTTCGCGATTCCGGGAGTTTTCGGAAATGAAAACGCGATCCGTTTGAAGTTTCGGAAAGCTAACACATAGATCTATAACATACTTTAATCCTAGATTTATTTCATGCTGAGATGGTATAGTATTGATTATTAGTAGGAGTTACTATTCGGCATATGCATTTTGTGCACCCTTGTGTGTAATATAATGTTCTATTTGATTTTAACCCATGTTAATGTATATACATTATGTAATTAAATAGAGAATGCAAGCATGAGTAAATGGTTAAATAAATAATGTATGAGGTGTAAGTATCATATCTAATGTAAGCATGTATAAGTATGGCTTGTAATGAATACGTAGGTTCCATAGTATGTAATGTATGATGCATATAGTAGTGCAAGAGAATAAATGAATGATGAATGAATGCAAGCATGAATGTAATGTAATAATAGATGTAGTGTATGCAATATACAAGTTAGTGAGATGTAATGTTCTATGTTAACACAAATCCTATATTACCTCATGTACCCCTTACACTATGTTGACACTATTACACTTGATACTTTGTTCACTTACACTTTGACACTCTTTGATATGTATACACTATGTATGCCCATTTAACCCTCACTTGCCCCTTTGCCATGTTCACATACACACATATAGCCTCTTAAATAAGTATTTATGAATACAGTTAACTTAGCTTTGTATGTATATTATATATATGTTAGCATATTGTGTTGTAATATATAAGTTTATATAACCATTTGAAATGCCATGATTATAGACCTAATGTTGAATACCAATATATGCATGTGTATATATGTGTAGACATATATAGCTTAAAGTAATAGATTATCTAGTGTATATCCAATGTGAATTCTTGCCTATTTGAGTATTGAATAATTGCATACTATATAGAGTTGGGTGTATGTTGGCTTGTACATCCTTGTATTGATGTGTGCTTGCTAGGATAGTCTTGGTTAGGCCTAGTAAGACTTGCTGGGTTAGGACATGACCTAGTTTGACCTAGTTTGACTAGTGCAGTTGACCAGAGTTGACCAAGGGTTGACTTTGGCCTAGTTTGACCTAGATTCATGTAGAATGCATTGTAGTGCTTTATATCACCCTTTTGGACATGTTGTGACTTGTGCTGTTCTAATTAGGAGCCAGACACCTCTCCTCGGACAGTATCTTTACCTTGGACATTCAGATATCAGGCGAGTACATTCTCTGATCATTTCATATCCTGTTAGAATTATTTTTCTGCTTTAGATTACTATACTTGATGCTGTCACGTTGGTAACACGGATTAGTACTATATGGATCCTTTCTTGAGATGTTATCCCCTCAGGGAGCATCGTATACTACATGTTCTATGTGTTTCACTTACATGGTGTATCACTATGCTTCACGGTTCTTCGATCACTTGTGACATGTACTCTCATGATCACAGAGTCTTCCTAGAATCACCCATTTATGGGCATTTCCAGAATCACCCCATTGTGGGCATTCCCAGAATTACCCAATAATGGGCTATCCATGTATCACCCCTTGTGGGCCTTTGCATGGAATCATAACATAACCTGGTTGGATCCTTGTGTATTGATTGGGGGTACGGGGGAGTAGAAGTAAACATGTGAATAATATCCAAGTAGTGCAATTCCCAGAATCACTCCATAGTATAGTTCCCAGAATCTCCTATGCCATTCACATATTTATATTGTACTCTGACTCACTAGCCACTGTTAGCTCTCTACTTATAGTAGATATTTCTATTACAGTTCTCTTTCTCTGTTTACATACTGTATTTCCTTCAGATCTTGTATCTTACTTTACTGCATGATTATATTTTCTAACCTGCTATGACCTGTTGAGATGTACTGTGCTCGCTCCAGTCCTGACTGGACCCGTTGATAAATTTTACAGATAGCCTGGAGGTTGCCTGCTAGCCTAGAGGAGACAGTAGAGGTTGCATAGATAGCTAGGATTTTTGCATATAGTTTATTTTCAGTCATCTTGAGTTGTATTTATGGATTACTGTATTTGAGTTTTGAGATGTATTCTGAGTTTGTATCTTAGACACTTAGACTTCTATCTATTGTATCTCTTTTCGATTTCATGTTTTATCTATCTTCCTTTATGCTCTACCTTAGATGTGATTGAGTTTACATTCTGTTATGTCACCCCCATTCGGGGAGTATAAACTGTTTAGTCTTATACTGTTAGATGCATTGAGACCTAGGACAGCGTTCTACCGTCGATACTGCGGCGTAGGCTGGGCGTTGTTACGTTCTCATGCCCTAAATCTAGGGTGCGGGTCGTGACAACTCTGCTGTCCAAGCAAACTGCACATCCTTGCGGGTCAACTGGGTCAATGGCGCTGAAATCCGAGCAAAGTCTAAAACAAATCGCCGGTAGTAGCCGGCCAATCCAAGAAAACTGCGAACTTCTGCAACTGTGCAGGGCACTGGCCATGTCTCAATGGCCACAATATTCTGGGGATCCACTTTTACTCCTCCTCTGGTGATGATATTACCTAAGTACGAAATGCGATCGAGCCAGAACTTGTATTTACTAAACTTGGCATACAACTGGTGCTTTCTGAGAATCTGGAGGACAACTCGGAGATGCTGCTCATGCTCCGCTTCACTCTTGTTGTAGACTAGGATGTCGCCTAGGAACACAATCACGAACTGATCCAAATAAGGCATAAAGATACGATTAATGAGGTCCATGAATACTGCCGGCGCATTGGTTGCTCCAAATGGCATCACAAGGAACTCCCAATGCCCATATCTCGATCTAAAAGCTGTCTTCGGGATCTCCTGCTCTCTGACTCTGATTTGATGGTATCCTGACCACAAGTCGATCTTCGAGAACACTGCTGCCCCCTTGAGTTGATCAAACAAGTCATCTATCCTCGGGAGAGGGTATCTGTTCTTGATTGTCACTGAGTTCAAGGTACGATAATCTACACATAATCTGGACGTACCATCCTTCTTTTTCACAAGAAGCATCGGGGCTCCCCAAGGCGATCCACTAGCACGAATGAATTCCTTGGTTCTGAGTTCTTCAATCATCTTGTACAATATATCTAGCTCTGACGGCGCCATCCTGTAGACTCTCTCTGACACTGGGGCTGTCCCGGGAATCAAGTCGATGGTAAACTCGATCTCTCGCTCTGGCGGTATCCCTGGAAGCTCTTCGGGGAAAACATCTGGAAACTCTTCGACTATCCGAGGCAACTGCACTGCTGCTACTGCCATCCGCAATACTAGAGGGGAAGGTTCCACTTCGCCTCAGGAAAAGAAAAACTCTGGCCCGCCTGGAATACTAAGAATAACCCTGCCGATATGGCAGTCTATCCTAGTATATTGGTCCCTCAACCAATCCATCCCTAAGACCACATCATAATCGGCCATCGGGAACTCTATCAATCTAGCAGAAAATTCTCTACCGCTAACTACGATCCGACACGAGGAAAACACCCTATCTACTCCCACAAGTCCATTACCAGTAAGTATATTGAGCCTCACTAAAAATGACTCGGGCTCTAATCATATCCGTGTCGCGAATCGTGCAGACATAAATGAATACGAGGCACCAGAATCAAATAATACTGAAGCTGGAAAGGTGTTGACGAGAATAGTACCTGCCAATACCTCACCTGGTGCTATTCCTTCTTCTTCCATGGTCAAAGCCAGCACTTGACCATGTCCTCTGGGTGCGGGTCCCCTCTGCTAAAAATTTCTCTGCCTGCTCTGGATCAGAGCTTGGGCTTGGGCATACTGCTGCGGTCTCTGCTGCTGAAATGCCTGGGCCTGCGTCGGCAATAGCCTCGAAAATGGGTACTGCAGCTGCTGCTGCTGCTGGACTGGTGCTGGTCCTCTAACTGAAGGACTAGAGAAGGCTGGGAAAGAACTCACCCTGTTCGGACAGTTCCCAATCCTGTGGTCTGGGGCACCACAAGCCAAGCACAAACCCTGTGCTCTGCGACACTCTAATACCACATGACCTGGCTTCCAAAAGTGCGAACATCCCACTGCGGAAGACTGCTTCTGCTTTTGCTGCTGAGGGTGTGTCGGAGTTGAATACTGAACCGACGTCACTGAGGCCGCCCACCTCGGAGCTCCAATGGTCAAAGCCCTGACTGCCGGGGCTGGTGCTGATGACTGATTCATCTGGCTGTGGGATCGCTTCCGACCCCCGGTCCTATCTACGATTCTCTGGGAGGTATACTCATACCTCCGGGTTGCCCTCAGCACTGCATCAAAGGTCTGATGCTCGAACTGCACCACCGCCAACAAAATCTCTAGGTGGAGCCCCTGCTGGAACTGCTGGGCCCTATCGTACTCGATTGCTACCAAGGTGGGAGCAAACCGACTAAGTCTCGAAAACTCGGCCGCATATTCGTCGACCGTCCTGCCCATCTGCTTCAGATTGGTGAACCTCGTCTATAGATCGTACCGAGCTACAACATCAAAATACTTGGTCTAGAATCTCTTTCTGAATACTACCCAAGCAATAGGGGCCACTAATCCATCGACCTGCGCTGCCCACCAGCTGCGGGCAAGATCTAGTAACTGCAGGCGCACTACAACTACCTTCTCGGCTTCTGGAGTCCTGGCTGCTTCTAGAATAACCTATGTGTCCTGAAGCCATGCATCTGCGACGATCGCATCTTCACTGTCGTTGAAGAATGGAGGGTTCAAGCGCTTGAAGTTGTTGGCCGCGCTGTTACCCTGATGACCTCCTCTGGTCAAAGCATCTGCCACTGCCTGGTGCAAGGCATCTCCTCGCCGATCCTGGGAAGCTAACAATGACCTGATGAGACCCACTAAAGTGCCATCATCAGGCTCTGCAGGCTAGACGGGCTGAACTGGTGGCTCTCCTCCGGTCGGCATGACTCTGGAGGCTACTCCTGAATGTTGGGCTTGATCTCCGGGTTGCTGCTGGTCCACGGGAGGTGCTTCGCCTTGCTGATCGGTAGGACCAGGAACAATGTCGCTGAAGAAGACGACATAGGGAACAAAAGGAAGGACCAGGACAGGTCAACGATATAAGTATGTGATCAGGTCAAGATTCCAGGGATTTAGAGAGCACGAGCAGAGATCAAGGGCGAGTACTGATTGAGACATCTATTCGGTAAACCCTTACATATCTTGATTTACAAGACCTACATGGGCCACCACTTAAACTATGTAACGCCCCAGAACCAGAATACTTGAGAGCGAGGGCATACATAGCCAGCTACGTATAATAAAATGGAATCCACCTCACTATACGGTCACGGCTGTCTAGATATATGAGGGTTTAACTACAATCCAACAGTCTACTATGGTCATGAGAAAGCCTATTGTCTCAATCTCAAGCAAGCAATAATAGTTACAAGATGTCAGAGCACCAAATATATAATAGCAAGGCGTCCCATATATTACATATCGGATGATCATGAAGCTAGTCGTTACAAAATGTCAGGACTAGCAAGAGTTTAGTCATACATGATCAATCCTAGGATCTGTCGATCATGTTACAGCCCGTAGTCAGACAGTAAATAAAGGTACAATAGGAGCTAACACGTGCTCGCCGGCTAAACGCCTCAAAAGAATAATTTTACAATAAAGTGGGAGGACAAAAAGAAACCCACTCGTTGCCAGGGTTACGCCTGGTGGTCACCATCTGGCTGGAAGATAGGTAGATCCTCTGGTGCTGCTCCGATATCTGGCCACACAAAACCAACTGGGTCAGACCCCAGAAAGAGCAAGTGCCACAAAGGAGGCTTCACTTAGGAACTAAAACCAGCATATCACAAATAAATAGTAAAGGTAATTAAAAGATACTAATAATAACTGAGATAACAATAATATATTGAGCACGGAGAAACCATTTAAGTAGCCAGACTGCAACCCTTAAACCAAACAAGGACCGGGGTTGCAATCCTTCGCCTGAATAGAAACCCGCCTCAATTACTATTGATAAGGTAACAAGACAATAAACAAAGAGAGGACACAGAACTGCTCCGGGAGCCAGGTTACAACCCTTAAACCAAACAAGGACCGGGGTTGTAACCCTTCGTCTGAACAGAACTGGACCCCTGATCTTTATTGTTAAGGCCAGTGTAAATAATCATGATACTGAAGTAAGGTAAAACATGACGAGTAGGGCATGAGGAGCAATAAGACAATAACGAAGAGAAGACACAGAACTGCTCCGGGAACCAGGTTACAACCCTTAAACCAAACAAGGACCGGGGTTGTAACCCTTCGCCTGAATAGAACTGGTCCCCCGATCGTTATTATTAAGGCAAGCATAAATAATCATGTCTTGTCATAATCTTGCATATGATCAGGATTAGACTAAGCTGAAATAAACTCCATCCAATCAATCATGGCCAATCAAGAGTACGGCTTGATACTTTAACTAACTAGGGTTATCACAGGCCTAGTTACTAGCAAGATACAATGAGATTATCCCAATAGCCACAAGCCCTGCAGACCGTCCAGGTTATCCGGGTCGAATGTTCGTTTATAAAGGATGCAACACGTAACAGTGTGTTGGAAATGTGCCCTACTCGTCGGTAGGCTACAAGTCCACTTAGTGCGCCCAGATAACGGGATTGCCTGTAGCTGGGAAATCTCTTCATGACTACTGAATTATTCTAGTTTATTAGCCTTAGTCAATTACTGTAGGTATTCCTGACCGTGGTACTCAGGGATCTCCATCCTAGACATGATGCAAGACAGTACCAGTTTATTTGTACAAACACAATCGCCCACGGTGTCCAGGTCATTCATACTTGTAATGTCAGGCTAGCTGTCGTAACGGCTTGTCGAGATATATCATGTCAGTTTACTTGTTAAGAGTGCGCCACGGCGGGCCACTATCGTGTTCTATTCTTACATTATCATGAATGAGAGAAACTTGCATAAAATAACTAGTGACATATTCTTGAAGCCAAGGAAAAGATCTACAACTTTCATGTTTTGAGTTTTTCAAGATTCTAGCTACAAAACAACTTAAACAGGCAAAAACAGTAAAATAGATCAATTCCGGCGCATGGAATTCCTGCACAATCGTTGCATGGGATTCCTGCACAAATTGGCGCATGGGATTCCTCCACAAATCGGCGTATGGGATTTCTGCACAAATCGGCGCATGGGATTCCTGTACAATCGGCGCATGGGATTCCTGCACAATCGGCGCATGGGATTCCTGCGCAAATCGGCGCATGGGATTCCTGCACAATCGACGCATGGGATTCCTGCACATTCGGCGCATGGGATTCCTGCACCAATTGGCACATAGGATTTCTGCACAATCGGCGTATGGGATTCCTGCACCAATCGACGCATGGGATTCCTGCACAAATCGGCGCATGGGAAACTCACGTTGCGTCTTCAGTACATGCACGTAGGAAACCTACGTGCATGACACGCTCGGAGTTAAGGGATGCGTTGCCGGGACTTCACGGCGCATGGCCTCCCGGGCGCATGGGGTTCATCATCCCCAAACAGCAAGTTCAGCCATGAAAGTTCAGAAAACTTGTAATGGCCATACCTTACTCATCCGAAGTCGAAATCAAGCGAAACAAAAGCCAAAAATCCATCAAATCCAAAAATGCCAAGTTCTAAAGAGGCTTAGAATCAAGTAAGAAAAAGAATAGAACAATAAAACTTGAGATCCATCATGAAGCAAGTTTGCACTTGCCTAAGCTCTCTTTCTCTCTCTTCCTCCTGGTGGTTGAAGAAGTAATGGTGGAGAAGAAGAAGTAATGAAGAGAGAGAGAGTGTTTGGTAGAAATATAAATGAGGGTGGTGGTGGTAGGTGGGGGTTCGGCCCACCTAAAACCAAGCCAAGCCGAACCAGCAACAAGTCGGACCGAACCAAGAAGGAAATGCCAAAATAACCATGCAAGGAAATACGCAATACGAGTCAAGAATACGTACACGTATACCAAGATACGGAATACGAACCACATGCATTACAACTCTACCCACCTTAAAAGAATTTCGTCCTCGGAATTTAATCAAGAGGCTAGAGATGTTGGGACAAGCTATATTAATCACAAGCAAGTTCTAACTAGGCAACCATTCAAGCAATCATTCATGCAAGCAAGAAAGTTGAGGGTGTAGGGCATAAGAAGGACATTATACTTTACGAGTCAAACAGGTCGGGATATCGCGATCGGATATCATCCTCACGCTCCCATGTTGACTCACCCAAAGTGTGATGACCCCAAGCAACACGGACTAAACTAATAGTCTTGTTCTTGAGTATCTTCTCTCTCCGGTCCAATATAGACACGGGCCTCTCCTCATACGAAAGGTTGGTACCAACAACCAATTCCGAATGATCCAGGATGTGGCTCGGGTCCGGGATATACCGTCGCAATTGGGATACATGGAATACATCATGCACCTCACGTAGCGACGGTGGAAGAGCGAGACGATAGGATACATCACCTACTCGCTCCACAATGTCGAACGGCCCTATATACCTAGGACTAAGATTTTTCTACACGCCAAAATGAATGACGCCACGGTTAGGCAAAATCCTCAGGAATACATGGTAACTGACCGAGAATTCAAGGGGACGCCGATGAGAATCAGTCCAATGTCGCTGGCGATCTTGGGCAACTCGAAGATGATCTCTGACTCTCCCGACCACTTCAACGTTCTGAGCAATCATTTCCGAACCAAGCATCTGTCTCTCTCCGATATCGTCCCATGCTAGCGGGGATCGGCACTTCCTACCATACAGTGCCTCGAACGGTACCATCTGGATACTAGCTTGAAAACTATTGTTGTACGAGAACTCGACCAGGTGCAGGTGATCTTTCCACGAACCACCAAAGTCGAGTGTACATGATCGCAACATATCTTCAAGAGTCTGGATTGTGCATTCTGACTGGCCATCAGTCTGCGGATGATAAGCGAAGCTGAACTAGAGGCGAGTTCCTAAACTCTCTTGCAAGCTACGCCAAAAGTGCGACGTAAATCTGGAATCTCTGTCCGAGGTGATACTGACTGGTATACCATGGAGCCTGACGATCTGCCTGAGGTACATCTCTGCTAGCTGAGCCATCGACTGACCAACTCTAAACGGGAGAAAATGAGCCACATTTGTGAGCCTGTCTATAATAACCCAAATAGCATCTCTGCTAGCCGGGGATCTAGGTAATCCAGTCACAAAATCCATGGTTATATGCTTCCACTTCCATTCTGGAATTGGCAAGGGGTGAAGAAGTCCAGCTGGCCTCTGATGTTCAGCTTTAACTTGTTGGCAAACCAAACATCGAGAGACAAACCGGGCTATCTCCTGTCTGATATCTCCACTGGATACACAAAGACGCTTACCATGTCGAAGTGTACCATCTTCATGAATGCATAGTTCTGGTCGTCGTCCTGCTTCACATTCTGCTCTAAGCCGTTGAAGCTTAGAATCAGAGGACTGAGCTATATTGATCCTCTCAACTATACTGGACTGAACTTGCATGCTGGCCATCAATGCTACACTGGTAGGAAGGACAACTTCTATACCCATCTTCTGAAGATCTGCTAACAATTCTGGTTGTGCTATCAGAAAATAGACTCTGGCTCTCCTGCTCAATGCATCTGCTACGACATTGGCCTTCCCTGGATGATACTGCAAATTGATATCATAATCCACAAGAAGCTCCAGCCATCTCCTCTGACGCATGTTAAGTTCCTTCTGAGTGAATGCGTACTTCAGTCTCTTGTGGTCGGTGAAAATTTCCACCCTATCTCCATACAATTAGTGCCTCCACAACTTAAGCGCAAACACTACTGCTGCCAGCTCCAAGTCATGGGTTGGGTAATTCCTCTCATAATCACGAAGTTGGCGTGACGCATAAGCTATTACCTTCCCATGCTGCATCAGAACACATCCTAGACCTCTGTCTGAAGCATCGTAATACACTGAGAATCCTCCGGTTCCATCTGGAAGCGTGAGAATAGGAGCCGTCATCAAGCCTCGCTTCAACTTCTCAAAAGAATCCTGGCACTCTGCTGTCCAAGCAAACCGCACATCCTTGCGGGTCAACTGGATCAATGGCGCTGAAATCCGAGCAAAGTCTGAAACAAATCGTCGGTAGTAGCCTGCCAATCCAAGAAAACTGTGAACTTCTGCAACTGTACTGGGCACTGGCCATGTCTCAATGGACACAATCTTCTGGAGATCCACTTCTACTCCTCTGCTGGTGATGATATGACCCAAGTACGAAATACGATCGAGCCAGAACTCGCATTTACTAAACTTGGCATACAACTGGTGCTCTCTGAGAATCTGGAGGACAACTCGGAGATGCTGGTCATGCTCAGCTTCACTCTTGCTGTAGACTTGGATGTCGTCTAGGAACACAATCACGAATTGATCCAAATAAGGCATAAAGATACGATTCATGAGGTCCATGAATACTGCCGGCGCATTGGTTGCTCCAAATGGCATCACAAGGAACTCCCAATGCCCATATCTCGATCTAAAAGCTGTCTTTGGGATGTCCTGCTCTCTGACTCTGATCTGATGGTATCCTGACTGCAAGTCGATCTTCGAAAACACTGCTGCCCCCTTGAGTTGATTAAACAAGTCATCTATCCTCGAGAGAGGGTATCTGTTCTTGATTGTCACTGAGTTCAAGGTACGATAATCTACACATAATCTGGACGTACCATCCTTCTTTTTCACAAGAAGCATCGGGGCTCCCCAAGGCGATCCACTAGCACGAATGAATCCCTTGGTTTTGAGTTCTTCAATCATCTTGTACAATATCTCTAGCTCTGACGGTGCCATCCTGTAGACTCTCTCTGATACTGGGGCTGTCCCGGAAATCAAGTCAATGGTAAACTCGATCTCTCGCTCTGACGACATCCCTGGAAGCTCTTCAGGGAAAATATCTGGAAACTCTTCGACTATCCGAGGCAACTGCACTGCTGCTACTGCCATCCGCAATACTGGAGAGAAAGGTTCCATTTCGCCTCGGGAAAAGAAAAACTCTGGCTCGCCTGGAATGCTAAAAATAACCCTGCCGATATGGCAGTCTATTCTAGCATATTGGTCCCTCAACCAATCCATCCCTAAGACCACATCATAATCGGCCATCGGGAACTCTATCAATCTAGCAGGAAATTCTCTACCGCTAACTGCGATCCGACACGAGGAAAACACCCTATCTACTCCCACAAGTCCATTACCAGTAAGTATATTGAGCCTCACTGATAAAGACTCGGGCTCCAATCCTATCCGTGTCGCGAATCGTGCAGACATAAATGAATACGAGGCACCAGAATCAAATAATACTGAAGCTGGAAAGGTGTTGACAAGAATAGTACCTGCCACTACCTCACCTGGTGCTATTCCTTCTTCTCCCATGGTCAAAGCCAGCACTTGACAATGTCCTCTGAGTGCGGGTCCCCTATGCTGAAAATTCCTCTGCCTGCTCTGGATCAGAGCTTGGGCTTAGACATACTGCTGCGGTCTCTACTGCTGGAATGTCTGGGCCTGCGTCGGCAATGGCCTCGGAAACGGGTACTGCAGCTGCTGCTGCTGCTGGACTGGTACTGGTCCTCTAACTAAAGGACTAGAGAAGGCTGGAGAAGAACTCCTCCTGTTCGGACAGTTCCCAATCCTGTGGTCTGGGGCACCACAAGCCAAGCACAAACCCTGTGCTCTGCGACACTCTGATACCACATGACCTGGCTTCCCACAGTGTGAACATCATACTGCGGAAGACTACTTCTGCTTTTGCTGCTGAGGGTGTGTCGGAGTTGAATGCTGAACCGACGTCACTGAGGCCGCCAGCCTCGGAGCTCTAATGGTCAAAGCCCTGACTGCCGGGGCTGGTGCTGATGACTGATTCATCTGGCTGTGGGATCGCTTCCGACCCCTGGTCCTATCTACGATTCTCTGGGAGGCATACTCATTCCTCCGGGCTGCCCTCAGCACTGCATCAAAGGTCTGATGCTCAAACTGCTCTACCGCCAACAAAATCTCTAGGTGGAGCCCCTGCTGGAATCGCTGGGCCCTATCATACTTGGTTGCTACCAAGGTGGGAGCAAACCGACTAAGTCTCAAAAATTCGGCCGCATATCCGTCGACCGTCCTGCCCATCTGCTTCAGATTGGTGAACCTCGTCTGTAGATCGTACCGAGCTACAATATCAAAATACTTGGTCTAGAATCTCTCTCTGAATACTGCCCAAGCTATAGGGGCCACTAATCCATCGGCCTGCGCTGCCCACCAGCTGTGGGCAAGATCTTGTAACTACAGGCGCACTACAGCTACCTTCTTGGCTTCTGGAGTCCTGGCTGCTTCTAGAATCACCTTTGTGTCCTGAAGCCAAGCATCTGCGGCGATCGCATCTTCACTGCCGTCGAAGAATGGAGGGTTCAAGTGCTTGAAGCTGTTGGCCGTGCTGTTACCCTGATGACCTCCTCTGGAATCTCTTTCTGAAGGAATACGCGTAAAGGAAATACGCCAAGCCAGAAGAATAGACTTGCGTAATTTTAGATGCATGCTGACACGAATGATCGTGGGTGTAGAGCTTGATAATACGTGGGCACGTATAAACGTGGACGTAGAGCTTGATAATACGCGGGCACGTATAAACGTGGGCGTAGAGAACCTCTCGAACTCTAATTCCATGAAACCTTCAATCGAAGCCAATAATGAGACTTCCATGGATCAAATTGGGGTATAACACAAATCTTAACAACATGGAATGCTCAAAATTTGGAAATAAGGGAGTTTGAGAGATTAAAACCATTAAAATTCGAAAATAGCAATTTCTAGATCTACAAAAATAAAACTCTCAAAATGGAAAATGCCAAGTTCTAAACTATCTTAGAATTATGAGAGGAAGATAAATGAACCATAAAAATGGGTTCTCATGTGGAAGCAAGATGCACTTGCCTAAGCTCTTGGTAGGTGGAGAGAGTTATGATGAAGAAGAAGAGTAAATGAGAATGAATGAAGAGAGAGAAAGGGTTGGGCTTTAAATGGAGATGGTGGTAGGTAGGGGGTTGGTTGGGTTCATGATGAACCATCCTAAACCAAAATAAACCAACCCAAGCCGACCCCAAGACAAAGCAAAAACAAAAAATAAAATACAAGAAAAATAATTAGCATAAAATTAAAAGAATTAAATACAGAACAAATGCATGATAAATATTAAATAAATACATTCAAGCAGTATATGGATTAAAATACGTATTCTAGGAACGGGGAGTGACAACAGAGTCATATTACTTCTTTTGAAAACACTTTTGAAAAGCAGCATATCATTTCTTTATTTCAAGCCAATTATCGGGTTAATTCCATGTACGATACTACTTAGTTCAATTCATACATGTGTAGCGTGTTTCATGAGTCATATTCATTTCTTTCGAAATATATTTGCAACACTTCATTCTTTGGGGCATATAAATTCATTGATTCAGAACATATTCATTTGCATAACATATCATTCTTTTGGGACAAAAGCAATATTTCATATGTGACAGATATTTATAAGAGCATTTTATGAAGAAGAAGTCGTAATGCATTTATGGACATCACTTATTCAGTGATTCTTACCCATAGTCGATGATCCATCCCTGCACAGGAAAAGGATTAACATAAACATAATATATGTCTCCGATAATATTTTCTGTTCGTCTCTACAGTGTTAGGCTAGTAATAATCTTTCTATATGCATGCCATCAATTAGCAGCTGTGACTCAAGGCTCAGCTTTGCACTAACACGTATGTATACCAGCAGCTGTGACTCATGGTTCAGCTCTGCATTGATAACACACATGCTAGCAGCTACGGCTCAGGGTTCAGCTCTTCACTAATCGACATTGTATCTACATAATGGTCCATGGGTCTATTTCCATGATTAGCCGATGTGACTATCACACCTTTGTTCCGTAGAACCATTCATCCTCGTTAGGGTATAATGTCATGTGAGCCTAGGTTACGCTCATGCAAGGCGGGTTCCATAATAGTCGATTACAATAGTTTGCGATGGGTCATCGCACAGAATTCCCAAGCAGAAAAGTTGAATAACGAAGGCAACATGAGTATACAACAAATCCAATCTTTTTATTAATAATGAAAATAAGGTTACAAAGGGCACGAAGCCAAATTACAAGTCGCTCAGGCTTACATTCTCTCAGAATACAATCGCTCAGCTCTCTCTCATCTCTTAATGCAAAGCTCAAGGCTGTAACTTGCGGATGCTTCAGAAGGCGATGTCTATACATGTGAGCACCCTGAATTTCGGGTTGATTTTTTTTATTTTTATTTATTTTCTGATTGATTTTAATTTCAATAAATATTTTATTCTGTTATTTATCTTTAAGTGTACTTTCCCGTGCCATTGATATTTGGAGTATCAGGGATGTTCAATTCTGGAAATCTTTTTCATGAGTCTTGGAGTGGACAGGATCACCTTCATGATGGTATATAGTGTCCCATCCAAACTTGTTCCCTTGTGCTCTTTTTGCTTCGCTGAACTTCGGGTCAAATTAGACCGTTTGATTATTAATTGATTTTTCCACTCTTTTCCTTGATCATTATTAGCACGTTATCGTGACTTTTAATTTGGGAGCGCAAGACACGTGACCCGATTTTATTTCACCCCACGGCGTCACATTTATTTTCCAACTTGATTTGTGGGTCCCCTGTCGACCAAAACCTGTCAGCCCCAACTATGGACATGGCCCACTTTGAGCCTACTATCCGTCCGCCACTTGTGTCCCATTTATTGGAATTCCCATGTGCTACTTATTTGCCCATGATTATCGATTCCTAATTTTAATTCGATTTTTGCACAATGTCCGATTTTGACCCAATCCGGCTCCACCGAGTCCAGCCCAGCCCCATGTTACCCTCCATCATGACACCCTCATATTTCTTGCCCAAAAATATCAAGTGCTCATTTTACTATTTTTAAATATTTAATGGGAAAATTTTCCATTGATTTATTTCCCTTGGAATACCCTATTTCTCCATTTAATTCCTAGCCATTTGATTCTCCAAATGAATCTCACCCATTAATTTTCCATACAACTTTTTCCAATCCCCCTTGGCCAACATGGCCGGCCCTAACTTTCATGAGAGGACAAACTTTTTTCATCTTTCTCTCTCTCCTTCATTAACATATCTCTTTCTCTCTCCTTAAATTCTTTCTTCACACAACAATACAACACAACAACAACAAAAACACATACACAGCAGCTACTCCCCGACCTCCTTCCTTCCTCCTCCCAGTCCAAGCCGACCACACCCCGCTGGCCGGCCTCGTCGTCGGCAACCACCACCACCGTCGACTCCAATCTCCTCCCTCTCCTCCTCGATCTCCTCCTCCTCCTTCTTCTTCAACCGGCCATCACCCACCATGGCCGCCACCTTGCTTTCCAGCCAACGCCACCGATCACGACCACCACAGCCGCCATGTCCGCCGTGCCTAGCAGGGCTGTGCGCCGTCGTGCCAAGCTGCAACCGCAGCTGCACACAGCAGGCCGGAGACGGCCGCGCACGCGCGAACGGCGCTGGCCGCCGATGCCGGCCGTTGTGCCCCCGGCGACCCCCCTCCCCCGTGGGTGGCCCACTCCGGTGAACCATAGGCAGCTGTCCCCTGGCGGCCAACGTCCTCCGGGACGCGCCGTCGAGGCGATTTGTGCGTTTTGAACAACGTCCCGTCGTGACGAGCTCGAAAACAAAGCTAAAATATCGCCCCGTCGCAGCGACTTCGCACACATTTTTTCGAGAATCCGACCGTTGGATCGTCGATTTCTTCGCTCCGTCACAATCTCGGTATATCCACCTTCATCCCTGTCAATTTTTGTCCGTTAATTTTATCGTTTGATACATGAAAATCGGCCACCAAGTTGACCGTTTAAATTGTATTAAATTTGGACAGTTTCGTGGGGCCAACTTCGTCAGCTTGTATCTCCTCCACCGTAGCTCCGTTTGGCGTGCTACCAGTTCCGGTGTGAAGCTGGTATAACCCTCTTACTACCCCTCCACTTTCGTTTCATTGTGAGCTTGTTTGATTGGTTGAATTCGACGCCAAAGTTGGTCGTCCGAATTCATAATTTTCAACTTGTAAAATTCTATTTTTGAACACGGGACTCCAGATTTCATTTCTGACACCACCAGTAGACTTGTGGCGTCGTTCTGGCATGTTTTCATATAAAATTTGTTAGATTTGGAGAACGTAGGCCCTGGCATATTTTTCGGTGCAAAGTGGATCCCACATTCTGGGTCAACGGGACTTTTTGACGTCGGCTCATCGGAATCCAATTTCGGATATACCGTTGAGTTCGTATCGTCATTCTGGACTCGTTGACATATAATTTGCTAGGTTTTGATGGACATTGGGTCCGACACGCATTTCGGTGCAAGTCGGATACCAATATCCGGGTCAACGGGTCATTTTGAGATCGGCTCATCGGAATCCAATTTTGGAGATACCGTTGAGTTCGTATCGTCATTCTGGACTCGTTGACAGGTAGTTTGCTAAGTTTTGAGAACTTTGGCTCCGGCACGCATTTCCGTGCAAACCGGAATTCCAAGTTCTGGTCAACGGACCAAATTGAGATCGGGTCAACGGAATCCAATTCTGGAGATACCGTTGGGTTCGTATCGTCATTCTAGTTACGTGGACATATAATTTGTTATATTTTATAGACTTATTTTCTTGCACATTTTTCGGTGCAAAACGGCTCCGACACGGACACCGTTTTGACCCGAAATTACCTTTTTGCCCTTGTGTCCAAATTGGACCGTTGGGTAGGCTATCCTAGCTAATTTGACCATTCTGGACACGTTGGCGATGTTTATTTCATCGTCCGACAATGTTTGTTGATAATTTTTCTGAGTTTAACCTTTTTATAATTAATTAATAATTAATTCATATAATGTTCGTATTTCGGGATTAGTATAACGAAACTGAGATCAGCCAATTCCAGTGATCTCACATCGCTGAAATTGACAAGTTGGACACGTGGATCACTATAATAAGATTATCAACCTTACCGATAATCTTCTTATCTCGATTTGCGTGACTTAAGTTTCGACGTGCAAATAACGAAGTACACTTTATATTAGACTAGAATTGACCCTGTTTGACCAGAGTTGACCAGTTGACCCAAAGTCAACTGTAAGTCAACGCTTGACCTAGTTTGACTAATTTTTTTACCGGAGTTGACCTAGAGTTAATTTGACTTAGAAGAACCTAGGATAAAATAGATTGTTTGTGGATTCATTTATTTTAACTTGAACACCTTGCAACCTGTGTTGCTTTAAATAGGACTCTGTGGCTTCAGTGGGACCCCCTATACTTATCAGCTGTTCAGGTTATCGAGGCGAGTACATTCTCTGATCATTTTATATCCTGCTTAGAATTATTTTCTGCAGTAGATTACTTTACTTGTACTGTCACGATGGTCACACGGATTGTATATGGATCCTTTCTTGAGATGTTATCCTTAGGGAGCATCGGGTACTACGTGTTCTGTGCGTTTTACTTACATGGCGTATCACTATGCTTTTTGGTTCATTTGATTACTTGTGACATGTACTCTCATGATCACAGAGTCTCTTGAATCTTACACTGTTGGGTAACCCCCAGAATCCCCATTTATGGGACATCCATGTATCACCCTTCGGGGGCCGTGCATGGAATTATATAACATAACCTGACTGGATCCTTGTGTATTGATTGGGGGTACGGGAGAGCAGAAGTGGACATGTGAATAATACACCAGTAGTATCTTCTTTGAATCATTCCGTAGTGTCTTCACAGAATCATCCCAGGCCATTTACATGTTCATATTGTACTCTGACTCACTAGTCACTGCTAGTTCTCTATGTATAGTAGATATTTCTATTACAGTTCTCTCTCTATTTACATAATGCTTTCTTTCAGTACCTGTATCTTACTTTACTGCATGATTATATTTTCTAACCTGCTATGATCTGTTGAGATGTACTGCACTCGCTCCAGTCCTGACTGGACCTGTTGATAAATTTTACAGATAGCTTGGAGATTGCCTGCTAGCCTAGAGGAGACACAGTAGAGGTTGTTTAGATAGTTATTCCATTTTGTCTGGAGCTGTATTTACTTTGTGGATTACTGTATTTGAGTTTTGAGATGTATTTCTGGGTTTATGTATCTTAGACACTTAGACTTCTATCTCCTGTATTTATTTGGATTTCATATTTTATCTATCTTTATCATGCTCTACCTTAGATGTGATTAAGATTGTATCTCCTATGTCATCCCCATTCGGAGAGTATAAACTGTTTAGTCTTATACTGTTAGATGCATTGAGACCTAGGACAGCGTTCTACCGCCGACATTGCGGCGTAGGCTGGGCGTTGTTACGTTCTCGTGCCCTAACTCTAGGGCGCGGGTCGTGACAATACATTATGTCCCGTATAATTTCAGACTCTATGTGGCCGTACGCCTTTGAAATGCCAAGGAACTCCGTGCCTCGACACATCCGAGCGAGCTCCGTGCCAAATGATCTTCTACCTGTGCCTGCACATGAAAAATGTGTGGGTGTCAGTACGCAACCATACTGGTGGCTTGAGCTCCTCGCCCACCTATACAAAATTGACATGTTCATTTAGTTTGTGCAACATATCCCTTTGATTATCTTTCTAATATTATCTTGGGATCAATTTTAAGACATGGACTCCTGACCTATTTTGTGTCTCTAGACCATCACCATACCTCGTACCGATAACTTACTTATCCTGGTGCTTCTAGACCATTCTTGTGCTTGCAACATAATATACCGACTTGTGTTTATCTTATTTTCTTACTCATACTCAACATGGTCGTGCCATAACTCTGTTCGTGCTTGAACGTCGAGGCCGTACCTTCCAACTCAATATGACTTAACCAAACTTTCTCTTACGGCCCTTCCTGACTTAAACTCGAAACTCAATCCCAAACTTATGGAACTTGTGTTGATGACTCAAACACGACGTCACATCTCGTGCCGAAGTATGTGTCTTTGCTATAGCCAAGTCTTAGGCTTCATAGAACTTGTGATGTGGACCGTGCACACACTTCGTGAATCATTCGTATCGTGGTTATACTTTTTGTAACTCAACCGATATCGTATATTTGCTTCTTTACTCAATCTAAGACATGCACGCGGATAGACGCTATATGTCGACTTATCTATATGAAAGGCCACTAGCAATGTTAAGCTATAATCTAACTTTTGCATACGATGACGTTTTTGTGTGAGGTGCGAGCTCCATCGAACATCCCGTGGCTTCTATTGTAATGCCCACTTCAATTCGAGTCACACCACCGTTGAAGGTTGTACAATACCGATAATTCCTCTTAGGCCGACATGAACTCGGTGCCCCGCGATCGTTCAAGGAACCAAACCTTGTACATAAGTTATCCAATAACTATGCAATGGTGCCTACCTAACTCACCATATAACTCAAATCATGTTCTACTTTGTTTATAATCATGCTTTCCATACTTCACTAAAGACTCCTAAATGTGGGACCGCCTTAGTGACGATCGCGTGAACTTTTTTATTCCTTGAAAACCCAAAAAACGACCACTATATAGCCTTCTTACTTGACTTGAACAAGACATGTTCCATCCATGCCATAGACCGTGGCATACTAGATATGATAAACTCTGGAATTATGGGACATATCACTTGAATCAGCCGTGTATCGTGCCTTAACCCAACTATGTTTCGTGCAAGATTGCCGCCCAAGTTATATTTTATATGACTGTCACGACCCGCACCCGCTTTTCGGACGTGAGCTCATGAGAAAGCCAGCTACGTATCAAGCGGACTTCAGCCCAACTCGAATACGTAAACGCTGTCAAGGCTGTAGTATACCGCCAAATCATGGCAATTCAATCTATATCTCAAATCCACAAGAGTAATATAAGCATGAATGAACAACTATGGGTCGTGGTCTGTAGCCCACTAGCATAATTTACGATAAGACTCCAAAGAATATAACAAGAGTCTACAAACTGAATCAATAAATAGGATATCTCATGATAATGAAATGAAAGCATGGGTTGGATGAGCTGGATAATAAACATGGAATCAATACCTGAATCTCGCAAGTAATATCGTAATCATCTGAAACCCACAAGTGTCATAATCATCCGCCATCCAGAACTGCTAACTAACTCCACACAATCACTAACCTGAAGAGATCATCAGGTCCTCAGGGGACATAGCAAGATACATAAAAATATGCCTATCTAGCGGTTTAATCATGCATAAATTATAAACAGGATATAAGCAAGGAACGAGACATACACATGGCAAGAGACTACGACCAAAACTGCTAACAAGTGACTATCGACAAGTGGCTACTAACAGGTGACTATGAACTGGAATACAAGAACAACTACACGTAACTGAACTGCCGGATGAACAAGTGAACGCGAGATCAATGGAATACCAAACCCTCGCCCCGAGTGGACTCACAGGTTTGAACTAATCACTAACCCTCGTACCAAGTATGGACTCTCTGGTTAGTTCAAGGCAAGGCACCCTCATCCCGAGTATGGACTCTCTGGTGCAAATAATCAAGGCAACATCCTCGTCCCGAGTGTGGACTCTTTGGTTGAGGAAACGATAACAAGGATTTAGCAGTTCAACTATACGTATCTCGTTCCATGACACGACTCAGTCGAGGCACAGGTAAGACAAGGTACAATTCATGTCAAGACACGGGTAAGGACAACTCTAGCATGAACTATAAAGTGAACAAGCCTGGTGTAACTACACTATCTAATCACGAAACTGATATACAAGCAAGACGATAATCTAGTAGAACATGGAACGCAGGAAATATATAAATAAACTCACATCAACCAGAGAATAAGATGATAATATATATAAAAATAGGAAAAACTATAAGCATAAAAATAAACTGTAGAGGGAGGCAAGGTATCTTGCCTGGTGGTAGCACGATGGACCATCAATATACCGTCAACTGGTAAGCCATAAAGTCCAATCTCACATCTGTCTTCGAAAGCTGAAATAGATGTTACCAACGTGTTCATATTAGCCAAATTAACTAGAATTTTCTGTCCTTAAGTCCAATTCTAGACACAGGGGCAAAACGGTCATTTCGGGCCAAAACGGTGCCCGTCGTTGGACCCACATTGTACCGAAAAGCGTGCTAAAGTCAATGGTCTTTAAAGTCATCAAACTATATGTCTACGAATTCGTTTTGATGATACGAACCCAACCGTATGTCCAAAGTTGGATTCCGACAGACCGTGCACAAAATTGTCCGTTGAATCGGATCGTGGGGCCCGCAAAACGGCGATCTGATCAACTATCTCAAAATCGGACCAAACTTGGCATACAGGACCAAAAAAATAATAAGGTCCTATTGGCGCCAGTTTCGTCTCGATCTGACGAACGTGCACAAAGTAATTGAAGTTTTTGAAAAGTGACCGATCACTACCAGAATAAGTCATTTTAGCGACGCCTAAAGACGTCGCTAAAACGCCTAAAGACGTCGCTAAACCAGTTTAGCGACGTATTTAGCGACGTATTTAGCGACGTCTTCCTCTTGTCACAGAAACCTTAGTCGCTGTTTGGAAAGACGTCGCTGATCGTCGCCAACACCGACGTTTACCGACGCAAAGCTACGTCGGTAATATACCGACGTTTACCGTTGTTTCGTCGATGAAATAGCAACGTTTATGATGTCGCTATACGTCGATATTTCTTGGGAAAATTACCGACGTTTACGATGTCGCACTGCGTCGGTATATCCTGGAGAATATTAACGACATTTTGTGATGTCGCTATATGTCGGTATATCCTGAAAAAATGAGGTAAAATCCTAGGAAAGTTACCGACGTCTACCGACAGTTACCGACGCATACCGACGAAACTGACGTCGGTATACGTCAGTATCCTGGCAATATATGCCATTTTAGCGACGTCTACTGACGCAATGTGCCGCCGAAAAGCATCAGTAAACGTCGGTAGACGTCGCTAAATTTGAAAAAATTAAAAAAATAAATTGTAGTATGCAGTTTTCTCCACATAATCATTTTCTTCCTGCAGTTTAATCTGAAACACAATACACAAGCACATTTTATTCCTGGATTTGCCGACCCCTTCGGTGGAACACTCAACCAATAACCAATGTATCTATGCAACCAACAAACAAGTGTCACAAACAAATAAGTGTCACAAACAAATACAAAGAAAAACAAGTACTCAAATACTCAATACAAACAGTCCTAACTAGGACTACTGGGGATCCGGAGCAGGAGGGGGCGCACCGCGACGAAGGACTAAGAAAAGCTCATAGTCCTCCTGTAAAATGGACACCGATGAAGGAGGTAGTAACGTCAGTGGAGTCGGCGTCGATGAAGAAGGCAGTGGCACCGGCGAAGTCGACGACGATGAAGGCACACCCGGAGGACGATAACGCTCCAATGCTGCAAGTCGCTGGTGGTATGAATCCATGGTAGATAATATTCTATCACTGCTATCAGCCACCGAATCCTGTACCAATCTCAGCCTCTCATCCATGGTCATCTGTGATGCCTGCAGATCCAATATGCTGCGCTCCGTCAACGCTCTAAGATCGTTGATGCTCCGCTCTGTCCGCTCAGTCACATTTCGGAGCTCCATAATACTGCGGTCGAGCACATCCAATTGTGCTATAAGCGCAGGCTCGTCCGACTGGTGCTGAGACTGGTCCTGAATCTGTCGTAGCAGCTCGTCCCGGAGAGACTCCATCATCTGGTGGACTCGGGCAGACTCCTGGGACGGTTGTAGATCATACACACTAGCGGGGGATGCCCTAGAGGACTGGCTCGCAACTAGCGCACCATAGGATCCCGTACCGTAGTACGTACCCCTACGGAGGCCACCAGCGGCGGTCATCCACAGCTCGTCCGCCGATGGACCTTGAGTGGGCTGCGAGGAAGTACCGGCCTCTCCCGCAGTAGGTGCACTAGCTGTCGCCCGGTCCCGAAGCCTCTGATACTCGGCCTAGAAAGTATGGATAGTACTCTATGATTTCTAATCTCTAATTAATGTACTTATTATTACTAACTACATAAATTTTTATTTGCATGCATATTTACTAAGTTTTATTAAAATTAACATGAAGTATTATAATTAACAAATAGTATTGTAATACTTACATAGGCAAGCTCGGCCCTCTCGTCAATAAGGCCTTCGCCCTTCCGATGGGTGACCAGGAAGACGGTCACCATGTCGGCATTACCGACCTTCCTTACCTGTAATTAAATATATTATCTTAGTAATAATTTATCGAATTTGCATTAAAATAATATTTCTGAAAGAAAAATACATACCAGACGACGGAAATGTTTCGTCATCGGAATCGACCCACCGCACCACTTCGAGGCATGCTGCCTAGCCGTCTTGGCCTTCTCGGACTTTTTCTTGTACCTTGGCTCGTTGAGTCGAGCCTTCATTGTATCCCACTAATCAGGGGTGATCAAACCTTGGATCGGCTTTTCGGCACGATCACGAGCCTTCTAATCATTAATAGCATCGCGGATCAGCTTACTAGTGACAGCAGAAAACATCCCCTCGATCAGCTCGGCCCGGTATGGTGGATAGAAAAACATATCCTAGAAGAGTACGCAAACCAAATATTTTTCAGTAATATATAATATGCATAAATCAAATGATTCATGTTAAAAGCAAATCTATTTTAACCTTGAAGCGCGCAAATGAGTAGGCCTTCCTATCGTCCGGAGCATCCGATTAGTTTATCCAAGGACCACCATAATTTTGCCTCAGGAGCTGGCCTAGGCGTCTCTGTACCGACGGGGGACGATATCTATACAGACATATTATATTCATGAGAAAAGTTAATTTATGATAAACACAGAAAAAAATGATAAACCAAAATACTTACTTTGTACCATCGGCCCAGATCTTCGTCCTCGTCTCCTCCGGAGGTGCACAGGCATCATCTGCCTGATACTGGTCGACCGTCGGTGCAGCCTCTTCCATCTGCTCATCTGTCTCCATCGTCGTATCAGCAGGAGGAACACTACTCTCGGGAGCAGTCTCAGGCCTGGAACTACTCGTCCTAGGAGATATGCCACGTAGCATCGTGGCGGGCGGAGCTACTGTCCGATACACAGGAGTACTGGGTGACGAGGATCCAGAGCCGGTACCAGTAGGAGGTACCAAAGAAGAACCCCATCCTCTAGCAGTACCACTATCTGAAAATTTTGTTTTCTAGATACATCGTACGTGTTGGAACCTACTTCCCACAGCTGATTCAACTCATCAATCAATGGCTGTAAATACACATCGATGTTCCTTTTTGGATTGTTCGGACCTGGGATAATAACGGTGAGGAACATATATGAAGTCTTCATGCACATCCAAGGCGGTAGATTGTACGGAGTGACGATCACAGGCCAACACGAATACTGGGATCCCGAAAGTCCGAATGGGGTAAAACTGTCGGAGCAGAGACCCAATCTTACATTACGCGAATCAGAAGCAAAATCTGGATACTCTCGATCAAAGTGCTTCCATGCTTCTCTATTAGATGGGTGATCCAACACTCCTTCGGTCTGTTCCCGCTTATGCCAACTCATGTTTTCTGTAGTTTCCTTTACCATAAATAATCGCTGCAACCGCGGCGTTAACGGCAAGTAGTGTATCGAATCGGTAGGCTTCCTAGCACCGACAGACTTTCCTCTACCACTGCCCATGTAGCGATCGGCACCACAAAATCTGCAGGCATCTTCATCCGTGTCATCTTTGTAATACAAGATGCACCCGTTGCGACATGCATCAATTTTCTCATATCCTATCCAGAGCGATCTCACCATCCTCTTAGTCCGGTAGAAGTCTTTAGGCAACTTAGCACCCTCAGACAATATTTCTATAAGCAACTCCATAAGACGGTTGTAGCAATCTTGCGACATGTTAAAATTGGACTTGATGCTCAACAATCTTGTAACCACCTCCAACGGTGAATGATCCTCACAACCAGGATATAATGGAGTCCTTGCATTCTCCAGCAACTCCATGAACTGTGCAGCATCGGCGTTTCATGCCTCCTCAGGTGCATCATGATCGCCCGGATCGAAATTAGGCCCCGCCGTATCAAAAATCATGTTCACCAACCCATCGTCGTAAGCAGTGTTGTTGTGGACATCCACATAAGGCTCATACTCCGATGCTAAAGACACAAGTTCTCCGTGCGTGCTCCACTGATAGTAATTCAGCGTGAAACCCTTCGAGTATAAATGATACGTGACTTCCACTTTTGGATGATATTTCAAGTTGCGACATCTCACACACGGACACTTAATTTTGGTACCGTCCATGTACTGAGGAAACGCCTTGGCAAACTGCAGGAACTATTGTACACCCTCTATGAATTCATCACGCACACCACACATTTCATCAGGATGACGGTTGTACGTCCACGAACGATTCCGTAAGTAGTAATTCATATCCATTTGAAGATAATTCTACAAAGATAGATACACTTATTCGATTATATTGTCCAAATGGATGCATAGACACATAAGTATTCGATTATACCTACACTTCTAGGATACTCTATACACTCTTATAGTAACTAAGAGTCCTATGATATTACCTATCTCATGTACACTCTTCACACACACACACACACACACACACACACACACACACACACACACACACATTACCTACGACATGCAGGGCTCAAGTCAATAGTATAGTGCAATGGTATGCTATCATTCATGCCTATAATAAGGCATACCATATACGCTACACTAACATGAGTAAGGTATATAGCAACGGTATGCTATCAGTCATGCTTATAATAAGACATACAGTGTACTACATACTAGCAATCAAGTAAATAAACGTGTCATATAGGACGCCAATATAGTATAAGGTATATCGTGCCTATATTCAACACGCTAAGACTTAGGTGACTACATGTCCTTTGGTGTTCTTCCCTCCCCGACACGACATGACATGAATGCAAGCAAGTGGAAGTAAGTACAAACAAGTCAAGTGCAATATGAATGCATGTATGTGATGCTCGAGTATGAGTACTTGCCTCTCTTATGGGGTTAACAATGTCTCTAGATCACCAATAAATAAAGAAATAATGTTTTTAGAAGCTTTCAAATTTAAAGCTCCAGTTAATTTCTAGAAATTTTCTTGGTAAGGCCTAGACCAATCCTAGTTAGCTATATCTCGTGCTTCCACTTTCTATCCGATGTAGAACTAAACTACCAACTCGATTGCCTCTGTGTTGCAGTTAACTATATCTCGTGCCCCTACTTTCTATCCAATGTAGAACTAAACTGCCAACTTCATTGTCACCATGTTGAGCACTCAATCGAATATGAGATACAACCCAACAATTTCTACCTTAGCTCGTGCAAGAAGGCTGAGCAATCAGGCACCAGAAGATCCAACATATCGACCTACTTTACTTTTGAAGTCAATATGTATTACGTCCAAGATTAGGTCTGATGCACTTCTAACTCCATATCGAGAAGAGAGTTCATATAATCCGATTATACGTACCCCTATTAACATTGGGGTATGATACCACATGTAGATAATAAGGTGTAACCCGAACTGAAGTTGATTCTTTGAGGTATATAATATTGGACTGCATTCTTTTATGCCTCTCTCTCTCTGCTGACTATAAGGGTCACTCCGATTTGGTGTTGAACTTTTTGTATCTGTTATTTATGGCCCATTGTTATTATTTTGTAGTGATAAACTCATTTATCGACTATAGTCTATAAATAAAATTGTTAGAATACTTAATACCATCATTTGTCTCAAAAAGAAGAAAAAAAATTATGGACATTATCAACTTCCGGTGGAGCGGCAAGAACTTAAACTTAACAAAGCGTATAGATTTGGGCTGAAAAGTGACAGAAGGAAATTCCATAGTGAACCATTTTAAGGAATGTCATGTGTCTATTATGTTTGAACTACGTTTAAACACTATCGATGTAATGTATGCAAAATTGGGTGATTCGTATTGGGAAGTGGTAGGAGATGCAATATCATTAGATAAACCTATGTTCGGATCATGTTTCACACACATTTCAAAGGCATCAATCAACACCACTACACACCCACACAACTACAATATCTATCTTGCATGTAGCTTGAAACATAAACAAAAAGAATTTATGTTTAATATCACCAATACAGAAATAATGTAAGAATCGTATCAGTCATGATCAGGACTACCATTTAGGTTAGGGTTTACCTAGGCGGGGCCGGAGGAGTGTACTACACCAAAATAGGTATTTTGTAACACTTTTTTTTATAAATTTGTAACGGCTAGTGCCGTTACAACTTTATAATGGTAATTACCGTGAGAATAATAAAAATACCGTTACTAAAATAACTCTTTTTTTTCTACAATACATTTTTATTTTATTTCATTGCTTCCCTCCACGATTTTTTGTTTTCCTCCTTCCGTCTCTCTCTAAAACCCTATCTCTCCTTCACCCAAAGCTGAAGATCGAAGTATCGAGAGAGAGAGAGAGAGAGAAAGAGAGAGTTCATGAGTCGAGCGTGAGCGACGATGGCGACGAGTTAGGAGAGTTCCGACACGAGATCCGTGTCACGACCCGCACCCATTTTTTTTTAAACGGATACGAGACGTGTCCAAGCCAGCCTACGCTATACTGTCGGCGGTAGAACGCTGTCACGGCCATGAAGATCAAATCACAAATAATGCTCATTCACATAATTAATTTAACTTACAATATTCACAAGATTTACATTTGCCGAAAATATAAACTTGTACAAATATTTGAATGGCTACAAGTCCACTAGCTAGCTAATCTCTAGGCTTTCCGTCTGCACGTATACCCATCACTCCCCAAGCTAAGTGAATCCTCGGCTAACCTGAAAATGTTGGTTTCCAGTCAGGAATGGAACGAGCACAATTTACTGAATACAATTTCAAATAAAGAAAATGACTATAAGACAAAGGTTAGACATCAATCATGAGTTTTGAAAATAACAGTAAAGCCGTAAGAAAAATCAATAGTAATAAATAGACAAATATACTTTTCCACCGTTAGAAGTACCGTTGACATGTGATCGGTCTGGGGTGCTACACCGCACGGTCTACGAGGTCTACTTTACGAGGTCTACTTTACGAGGTCTACTTCACGAGGTCTACTTGCAGAAAATAAACAATGTCTACGAGGTCTACTTGTAGAAAATAAACAATGTCTACGAGGTCTACTTGCAGAAAATAAACAATGTCTACGAGGTCTACTTGCAAAAAATAAACAATATCTATGAGGTCTACTGCAGAAAATAAACAATGTCTACGAGGTCTACTGCATGAAAATAAATAATGTCTACGAGATCTACAATGTCTACGGTCGGATCACACGTCCTTGGTACTTCTCATTCCCGACTCAATAATTTATAATAGAGTATAAAAATCACATAACCAATGACTAATCAATGAAATATAGTAAAGATCAATATCGAAATGCAAACAATAAACTGTACTCGCCTGTGGTCCTCTGCTGGTGAAACCGACAGTCTGAACTACTCAATGTGCCACTATAGTCAAAACACGTACAACAGTCCCCGAAAGCTGAAATAAACAATACCAATGATCTCAGAATAGTCCAATTAGCTAGGATTGCTTGTCCTTACATCCAATTCTGGACACATGGGCAAAATGGTAATTTTGGGCAAAAACGATGTCCGCCGTTGGACCCGCTTTGCACCGAAAAGCGTGCCAGGGTCAACGGTCTCTAAAGTCGTCAAACTATATATCTACGAATTCAGTTTTCTGATACGAACCCAACCGTATATCCAGAGTTGGATTCCGGTGGGCCGTGCACAAAATCGCCCGTTGAGTGGGACCGTGGGGCCCACAAAACGACGTACGATTTAACTGTCTCAGAATTGGACCAAACTTGGCATACAGAACCAGAAAAACAATACGGTCCTGTTGGCGCAAGTTTCGTTTCGATCTGACGAGCGTGCACAAAGTTATGACTGAATTTGCATTGGACGGATACGGGGCGATTCCGACGGATACGCGTCGAATTCGTCGCGCACACGCGACCAATTTGAATTCCGTCAAAGCTCACACGACCACGAAGCTGTTATACAGCTTTTGATCCTTTTGGTACGCGACCACGTCGTCCGGATTGGCGTGACGCACGTCGTGTGGGACAAATTTAATGTTTGTAAAACGGATTTTTGGAAAACTTTGGGATTTGATTTCTCGACGCTCAGTCGATGAATTCAAATTCCGCAAGAAGGGATTCGAAGCCCTACATGTTGTCTAAAAGTCTCTTCAATTAGTTTTCTAAAGTTCCTAACTGGTTGATCAGAATCTATCTCGAAACATGAGGGTTTCGACTAAAAAACTGTTCTGATTTTTGAATGGTTTTTCGTCATGTTCGTATCAGTTTTCTGGGCAACCTAGCGCTCTATGTCCAAAACTATTTGAAGGAGAATGAAGTTCTATAGGTTAGCTCCGTACCTGTGAAATTTTTTCGAAAAATGATCAAGCGTGGAGGTCGTTTCCTCCTCACGAAATTGCCCTCGTAGGGCTGCTGCCGTTCTGCAGTTCGTGCGCTCGTGCACGCGTGTCGGCGTTGACCTGGCCGGCTGCCAGTGTCCCGTGCGGCCGTGCGCGGTGGAAGAGGAGCGCGCAGGGGTCGGCATTGTGGAGAGGTGGTGGCGGCGTGATGGTTGGGGTAGGGTTTTCGGTCAATCGACGTGTGAGTTTTTTTTTCCAACCCTCGGTTATACATAACTGTATATGTATACATTGAGAGTTCTCGGGTTGGGCCTTGGTTTCACAGGGGTGGTTATACTGTTTGGCCGAGTTGTGCTTCTCGGTTTGGGGGGACCCGCAGCTTGGTCTGCTGCTGTGTGGAACTTAAAGCACGGGCTGGGCCACTTGGGGGAGAAATGGTTATTAGTTTTTTTATTATTTATTAGTACCACTATTCACTTATATATAACTATCCATATTTATATATCTATATATATATATATACCCATATAAATACTTATATAGTAATATCCATAAAACTAAATAAAAACCCAATGTATTCTATTCCTAGTATAGGACCCTATTTATATAAATATGACTATATTTATAAAAGTCTTTATTCGACAAGATCATATAATCAATAATAAAATAATAATCATAACCTCAATAATGATAATTAATAATAATAATAATAATAACGAAATTCACTAAAACAACCATACCATTATATGTAGAGATGTCACTTCCCGTTCCCAGAATGTGTAGAGATGTCACTTCCCGTTCCCAGAATGTGTATTTTTATACATGTACAACTCATGTGTATTTATTTAATATTTATCATGTATTATCCTGTATTTAAATTCCTTTAATTTCTTGTTAATCAATTAATCTGCTCTTTAAATTTTCATGTTAATTTATTTTCTGCAATTATATTTATGCAATTTTATTTCTGCACTTTAATTCCTGCTTTTATTTCCTGCTTTAGCTAGGCTTTGGGTTCGGGTTGGCTTTGGTTGGATCCCCTACAACCCGACCCATTGGACCCGGCCCAACTCCCACCTACCACCCCTTTTCTATTTTAAGCTTACATCTCTTTCTCTCTCCTCATAAACTCACATTCTCACCATTACTCCTCTTCTTCTTCTTCTTCATTACTCTCTCCACCTACCAAACCGTAGGCAAGTACAACTTGTTCCACATGAGAACCCATGTTTTTATAGTTTATTTATCTTCCTCTTATGATCCTAAGAAAGTTTAGAACTTGGCATTTCTCATTTCGAAGTCTTAATTTTTGTAGATCTGGAATAAGTTATTTTCGGAGTTTGGTGGTTTGATCTATCAAACTTCTTTGTTTTCAAGTTTTGATGGTTCTATGTTGTAGAGAGTTTTATTCTACCCAATTTTGACCTTTGGAAAGTTGGCTTTGGACTTGTTTGGACCAAGTTATGGACTTTTGAAGCTTTGGGGTGCAACCATGGAGTTCTTGCTGTTTGGAGAAGACAGTGAGCAGTGTATGCTAGCTTTTTAGCTTGCGTCACTGAGCTGTGCGCGCTCTTTAGTGCAGCGCAGTATGGAGTCCATACGCTACCTTTTTAGGTAGCGTGTGTCTTGCATACACTACCTTTTGGAAGCGTATGTCGTATGGAGTTCATACGCTACCTTTTGGGAGCGTATGACTTGCATACGCTGACTTGAATGGTCAGGAGTCGTATGGAGTTCATACGCTACCTTTTGGGAGCGTATGACTTGCATACGCTGACTTGAATGGTCAGGAGTCGTATGGAGTTCATACGCTACCTTTTGGGAGCGTATGACTTGCATACGCTGACTTGAATGGTCATGAGTCGTATGGAGTTCATACGCTACCTTTGGGAGCGTATGACTTGCATACACTGACTTGAATGGTCAGGAGTCGTATGGAGTCCATATGCTGTCCTTTTGGGAGCGTATGACTTGCATACGCTCACTTGGATAGTGAGGAGTCGTATGGGGTTCATACGCTGCCTTTTTGGAGCGTATGTCTTGCATACGCTCACTTGGGTGACTAGGGGTCGTATGGAGTTCATATACTGCTTGACTTGAGCGTAGCTTGACCTGAGCGTACGCTGACTTGAGCGTAGGCTGACATGAGAGTAGCCTGCTTACCCTGGATCTTCTATAGCCCTGTATATTGATATTTTATTAGATATTTAACGTCCATTTTATATCCTTACGCCTTTTTGACATAAACTCGACAAAATCATGATATAATAATATTGTTAATATCAATTGTTATATGGAATGTGCCTTGTGTCCTGATTGATTTTTTGGGATATCCAGTATGACTGGGACTTGACCATGAGAGTTATAGACTCGACCCCCTTTTAATGCTAATTGACTTGCATGCCTTGTCACCATTGATAATAATGGTTATCTTGACTAAATTGATCATGCGTTCCTAGTCGGAACTAAGGGACTGGCTAGTCGTCTTATTGAATTAAATAAATGAGACACGTTCATGTTATGAACTATTGTAATCGACTGGCTGATCCCGAATATTGACATACATGCACATGCAGGCTTCAATCTATTTATTTATTTATTTACTTATTTATTTTCTACAAAAGAAGCATGTGTACTTTATGGTCAAGGCATGATTACCGTGGTTAGATTTGATTGTTGCATTATGCTATGTAAGACCTGCAACCTAACCGCACTGGTATCGTTGTAGAGTTGTGCATATCGTACCTCGTACGAAAGTACTCATTTGAATGACCATGATCCACGGCATGGGATTTCACTCAACATAGGGCTATTAAGTTAAATAAAATAATAATTGCATGGAGAGAATGGATTCCCGAGTTCTTACATGGCAGCTCCCTTGGGACGAGTAGTACCCGATGGGCCGGCTGGTTCCCACAGATACTGTAAAACTGCCACACGGGCAGGGAATAGTATCTGCTTTTATTATTATTGTATATTGTATATTGACGGGCGTCTTGCTAGGACTCGTCTAATTCATGCATGGCGCACATGATTGACTGGATAGACTAGCCTTGCTCGCACATGGTAAGAACTGAGGAGTCCCTAATTGCATTATTCCAGGATAACTTGGGACTCACAATAGCAAGCCGTAGTAGTTGAATGGCCGTTTAAATTGATTTGTTTGTGCACTGTACCTACTCTGTTATCTAACTGGGATGATCAGAATGTGAGGACATGACGGGCCAACTTCTGTCCTTGTTTGGTTGGGAGGTTGGTTCGAAGTGTCGTGATGTGATGTGAATTCTAGTAGAAAGCAGAGATCTATTATTATATTTTCTTACTTACTGGTTTTAGTTCTCATGTCGTGCTTCCTTGTGGTACTTGCTATTAGAGGTCTAACCTCTCTGGTTTTGCATGGCCAGATTTAGAGCCGGTCTCCGAGGATCCAGCTTACTTCTACCTCCAAGATGGTCAACACTAGAGGGATGATCGCAGGAGGACTCGAGTGGGTTCCTTACTTCACCGCTCGTTTTGTCACTTACTTTATACTTGGCCGTTTGGCACCGACATGTTAGTCGGAGTGTCTTGTACTTACTTTTACATAATTGTAATTAAAGTCAGACTGCAGCTGATAACAATTGTGTATACTTTTGCTACATCAATCTGGCTATGTTTTGTAAAGCCAGATATCAAGAACATTTTGACAGAGCGTTTGGGACGCCTTACTGCTTTATCTTACATGTTCTCTATTTCTGTTTCTTATTTGAATGATTGAGACAATAGATGTGTAATGACCATAGTAAGACTTTTATGTAGTATGCACCCCCTCGTTTGGTTAGACAGCATTGATCGTATTATACGGTATTCATCTACCCGTAATACGTAGCTGGCTGAGTCATTCCTCCGCTCTCCAGTATTCTGGTTCTGGGGCGTGACAAAAAGTAGCAGAGTTTGTGTTACTGGAGGTGCTGGTTACATTGCTTCTTGGCTTGTCAAGAAGCTCCTCCACAAAGGCCATACTGTTCATGCCACCTTAAGAAATCTAGGTCTCCTCCGTCATCAAACTTTTTTTTCTCTCATAACTATCATCTGTTTATGGATGGGTTATGAAGTTTTGCAGAATTAAACTACAGGTGACCAATCGAAAGTTGGACTGCTGAAGGGGTTTCCTGGAGCCGAAAATAGGTTAGTTTTTGTAACACCCAGTTTTCCAGATGAGGGTAATTTTGAAATTTTGTAATTATAATTATTATTTATTGATAATTATTTCATATTATGATTTTTGGTGATTTTTAATCATTTTTAAACTATTTAAAATTATGACTTGTGATTTTGATATTTTACTATTGTTTGGTTTTAATTTTGAGGAATTTGTCACCCCCAGTTTTCAGGAATAGGGGTATTTTTGTCATTTTGTATTTTTGAAATATTTTTGAAATTTATTTTATTATTTATGATATTGTTTTGGGATTATTTGAGTCGGGTTCGAATTTCAGCTCAATCCGACTTGAAACGGGGACCCGGGGGTAGTGTTGACTCTAGTGGGACCCACACACTAGTTAGGCATGGCCCACATGATATTAATTTTAGTCCACATGATAGAAATATTTTAGTTAGAGGTTAGACTAATTATTATGGATAAGGTTAGTGTGATTAGAGACTTTAGAATGACTAATTTAGTCCCAACCAATTAGCCCTTTCCTAATACTCATAGAATATGTTAGTGGGGGCATTTTGGACCTTACCATAATAGGACAAATAGTCCCATATGGCCAGCCACTTTGGGAGAGGATAGGCTCAAGTTCATTTCATTATTCTCATCCACACTCTCTCTCTTGTTCTTCCCCAAATTCCTAGAGAGCAATCCCTAGCAATTTCTCCACCAAATCGTTCCATTTCACCACCAAATCTTTTTCTTTCCTTCTCCATTCTAGCCAAGGAGGAAGCTACCCAAGTTTGGGAGGATTCGGAGCTCGTTCGTGTCCTTTTGGAATCTCTACGTGTCGGTGTCGCTCCGGGAAGGCTTTTCTTCGATTCGATCTACCGGGAGGTATAAATCCCTTCTCCTTTTTATTTCCTCATGCATATAGGTCTATTTTGAACCCATAGGAATGACCCCCATGGTTGTATCTCTATTTGTGTCCATTTCGTGTCCATTTGGAGGTCATAGGAGTGTCCTTTGTGTTGTGGTTATGTCCATGTGGGAAAATCCCAAATTTGGACACACTATGTGTTGTTGTTATGTATGAATGAATTATTACATGTTTAATCTCATATTTTTGTATTGGAGATGTGTTCTATAGTGTCTCATATATATATATTAGTGTAGAGAGTGAGTTCTTGATATATTATGTTATATACTTGTGTTCTTTTGTCTCAAACTACCTAAATCCGTCATGATTTTTATCCACGTTTTTTAATTTCAGCCCTAACTTAGAAATGTCATAACTTCTAGCTCAAAGTTCGGTTTAATCTCCCGTTTTTTTTAAAAGAAGCGTATTGAAGTTAGCTTTCCAAAAACATGTATTAATAGGCCTAATTCTTTCTGTAACTTTCTGGAGAATTATTTGAGGGTCAGCTGTACGAAAGACAAATGCGTTCTCGGTGTCTTCGCGATTCCGGGAGTTTCTGGAAACGAAAACGCGATCAGTTTGAAGTTTCGGAAAGCTAACACATAGATCTATAACATACTTTAATCCTAAATTTTAATTCATGCTGAGATGGTACAGTATTGATTATTAGTAGGAGTTACTATTCGGCATATGCATCTTGTGCACCCTTGTGTGTAATATAATGTTCTATTTGATTTTAACCCATGTTAATGTATATACATTATGTAATTAAATAGAGAATGCAAGCATGAGTAAATGGTTAAATAAATGATGTATGAGGTGTAAGTATCATATCTAATGTAAGCATGTATAAGTATGACTTGTGATAAATATGTAGGTTCCATAGTATGTAATGTATGGTACATATAGTGGTACAAGAGAATAAATGAATGATGAATGAATGCAAGCATGAATGTAATGAAATAATAGATGTAATGCATGATATGTTAGATGAATGAAATGATATATATATGATATATATCCTCTTTACATTAATGTATATATATGGTTGAATGCAAGCATGTAGGAATGCAATTAATGTAATGTATGTAAGCAATACATAAATGCATGAATAAAAGAATGATATACAATGTATGCATGAAAGTATATAATGAATGCTAGATATAAATGCAAGGTATATATGTAATGATAGATATGAATGCATAATGTATAAATATTGTAAATACAATATCAGATTTCATATGTAGACATAGAACCAATGCATAGCTGATATTTAGATTGAATGTTAGTTTATTTTAGGTTGTTCGAACACTGAACTGTCCATGTAAGCATATATACCTTCCTTTTCCTATTGCCAAGCCAATTTTAGTTTTCAATATAGTGGAATGTCTATGAATGTAATGTTAACCTTCAACCCCTTAATTCGAAATGTTAGTTAATTTCAGTATTAGATGATGCATGAGCTATATGCATATGGGATGTTGGCTTAATGGCAGATTTCAGATAACATGGTTCATTTTATGTGGTTAGTTACACCAGTTTATGGGATATCTCACTTTAGTTTATATGTAAATGTGGAACTAAACTGAGAATGAACTTCACCCTCTGCACAAGGACACCCCACTTTATATCAACCACCATACCATATAACCCTTCTCTAAATGATTGCTATAATATATATAGATTTATGTAAAGTATAGATGCATGTTAGTTATAACTTAAATAGTCTCTACTCTAATGTATATAGATGTATACTTGTAGCCATGCATGCAAGTATAATACATGTGTAATGTAGATGGGTTAGCTTTGTGCCATGTGTAGTGTAAACTCATAACTAGTATTGATTTCTCTTTTCATGTACACCTCCATGTTCACACACACACACATAGCTTTAAATGTTAGTTCTTTTCTCTTATATATATATATATATATATATATATATATATATATAATATCGAATATGCATGATAGTGATGTATCTTGATGTGTGACTTGTGTTGGCTTGTATAGCCTTGTGATTGGTGTGTGATTGCTAGACTAGGCTTGGTTAGGCCTAGTGAGACTTATTAGACTTGCTGGGGTTAGGAGTGGCCTAGTTGACCTAGTTGACTGGTGTAGTTGACTGGAGTTGATCAAGTGTTGACTTTAGTCTATTTTGACTTAGATAGCATACAAACGCATCGTAGATTACATTTATCATCCCATGTATACATTTTGACTTGTGTTGCTCTAACTAGGAGTCAGGTACCTCATCTCGGACAGTACATTTACTTCAGACATTCAGATACCAGGCGAGTACATTCTCTGACCGTTTCATACTTGTCTGGATTTACATTCTTGCTCTAGATTACTGTACTTGATGCTGACACGATTGTTATCACGGATTGGTACTATATGGATCTCCTTTTGGGATGTTATCCCCTTGTATTCACTAGATACATATTGTGATGTACGTTTCACTTCCATATTATATTTATTGAATACCTATATCCTTGTATACTCCTTGTGCATATTGTACTCTCAGTATCACATGAGTCCCAGGGATAGACCATTGTACACTATTGTATAACATTGTACAACTATTGTATAACATTGTATATCTATTGTATAATATTGTACATCTATTGTATAACATTGTACACTATTGTGCAAGATAACGTAACTGGAGTGGATCCTTGTGTATTGATTGGGGAGGGGGAGTAGAATTGGTTATGTACTCAAATCCTATTGTACAAGATTGTATAACTATTATATATGTCTATTGTATACCCACGTACAATAGAGTTACCATTGTATTTTCCTAGACCGTTTACATAACTATATTGTACTCTAAATCACAGTAGGCTTACAGTTCTTACTTATCATATTTAGATATTTCCTGTTATCAAATCTCTACTGTTTTTCATATACTTTTTTCAGCATTTCATGTACCTTACTCTATTGCATGCTTTATATTTCCTAACATGATATGAACTGCATGAGATGTTTTGTGCTCGCTCCCGTCCTGATTGGACCTGTTGAAAATTTTACAGAGGATGATGAGGAACCCTGCACCCTTACTTGGAGTTTGTCTAGTTGACACTCGCGACCTGGACCCCTGGGGAGGTTCAGGCAGCTGCTCAGGATGATACCTTGTATAGTGTAGATAGCTTAGACTGTCCTTTCTTTTCATGTTTAGCTGTTGTCTTATTTTCAGAGTTGTATATTTTAGAGATGTTGAGACTTTGTTATTTCTTTCTGTTGTACCTCAGTTGAGGATTTCTTATCTATTTTCCATCATGCTACATTCTACCTTAGATTGTGATTGAGTTGTACCTCTGTGTTGGCCTCCTTATAGAGAGTATTTATATTATGTTAGTTATAGTTCATGACCTAGAACAGCGTTCTACCGCCGACACTGCGGTGTAGGCTGGGCGTTGTTATGCTCTCGTACCCTCACAGTGGGTGCGGGTCGTGACAGTTTTGTTCGAGGCCGACATCTACGACGCAGAGAAGTTCGAGATGGCGATCCAAGGATGTGAATTTGTGTTTCTTGTTGCCACTCCATTACAGCATCAACACGCTGCGCAAAACTCATCCAAGGTCTGTAGACATACCTCTACTCAAGAAACAACTCTGTATATCCATCCGAGTAGTATCTGAACAGTATCCGAAACCCTTCAAAATAATTTGTTAGGCATATATATAGTTCTGTTTATACATAACAAAAAACAAGAACATATCAGAGTTTAGGGTCGGTAGATACACTATATATTTAAAGCTGCAACATCACTATCTGTTTTTTTATTTATTTCCTCTTATTATTTTTATTTTTTAAGGGTATAAGTTATAAGCCTTGCCTCACATTCAGTAAAAGAAAGCAGCAACACAATAATTCGACAAATTAACGAACATTTCAGTTGCTAATAGTTCGACAACCAAAGGGAAACTATTAAGTAGTAGATACATGTTTAGAGTATCTACAACAATAACGAAAGAAGAACATTCTGCATGGATGATAGTACCTTCAATATTATGTTATGGTTTCTATATTACTGCTGTACATATTCTTTTGGGTAGTTTAAATTTGTTCATTCGCTGGACAATTTGAATCTATATGCATCAGGATCTTGATTCATGGATATCTTGGTTCAAGAAATAAGAGGATCACACCATTTCTTGTCATTTTTTTTCAAATTCATTATTTTATTTTATTTTATTTCGACGTAGTGTTTTTATATCGTTTGGGTGAATGCTTGTATTTAGCAGTAGCATGTGCACTTGTACTATATCCTGATATTCTTTTCTTTCTCTCTTTTTAGGCTAATTGTACTTTAAGTTAAATGTTGGTAGATGCCTTTGAAGTGTTAGATATGCATAGAGTATCGACAACAATATAAAACTATGATTGGATGTATGAATTGCAGTACACTATGTTCTGGCTTCTGAGTCGCTACTGCGCCTGTTGTTGGAAGCAGATTTTTTCCTCCCCTTTTATTAAGATGCAACTTTTGGCCACAATTTTGTGGTTAGTACTAGTGGGCCTGTGGTTTTTTATTATGATCTGATGTTTCTTTGGAGGCTACATTATATGTCGACGAACTATGATTGTACACGAGTCTGATTTGTGTGGATACCTATGTATGCTTTATATACTTTCTTTTGAATGTTGTAATGAAACAAAATAGCAGTTGTAATAGTTCTTTCATAAAGATGGCATCTACACTATTTAGAGATGAGCAACTTGAAGACTGTCATGATAGTCGATGTTGCGGCAAGTTACACATTGATGGACATTTACTTGTGGATAACAATGATTCTTTTCCATTCTAGCCTATACCGAATGCTTCTAGAAGTTCTAGAAGGCAGGGTATGAATTTGGTTTTTGCTTGCATATTACTCTGCGAAGAGCCCCAATTCAACCCCATGACGCAGTTAGAAGTATGGACTAAAGAAGGATTTCTTTTAAAATTTATTTCATCCACTACCCTTGTATGAAACAAGCCCACCAGCAGTTTCTGCAATCGCGAATCTTTCCTTCAACATAGAAATACAACATATATGCTTTAAGAATATATTTCTGAATATCTCTACTATATATTTCATTCATGGTATCTTTGCTTATATGAATTCTTGGGCAGGAATGGCAGCAAGGACAACATCAAAAGATGCAGATGTCCACAACGTTGAACCAGAGAAGTTTCCGTAGTAGGAAAATGATCACTGAGAGAGGACACATGTAGGGATGCATATTTTGGTGTTGTTTGTACCTTTTTTTACTATGGTGAACTTCGTTCTGGTGGGTTGTTCTTGCTGGTGAACCTATCTATCTATTTATCGAGTATTGCTTTTTCAAGAATAACTTATGGGTTATCTATCATCTTCATAATGAAAACCGCGCCCAGGTTCTGAGTCCTCAGAATGTGCTCTGTTTTGTAGGTCATTGCAGCAGGTTCGGATAAAATCCATACTCGCACTTTTCAACATTCATTGACCTTTGAGCAAGGGGGAGTCTAATGTTGGAGCGAGCTGCATACTGAGAAAAGGTAAAACAATAATAAATATATTAGTAGGTCTTTTATTTCCGAGTAGAATAAGGAAAAGAAACTGAAAGAAACTTTGAATGGAAGAAGAGGGTTCAAATAGCTGAACCCAAAACTTTTAGGATAGAGGTTTTGTTGTTCATGGAGTGTTAGTGTCTGGCATTTTCTGTTAGTAGCAGATGAACATAGCATAGAAGCTATTAAACCAGAGATTAGCAAGTGGTAAAAGCTTATGCACCCCTACTTTTTCTAGAGTTTCCAAGTGGTCCATATGTAGAGGTTCCTATTAGTCTTGTCATGTGTCATTTCTCATCACAACAGCTCTAACATCATTATACTGGGAGAATACAGGGCATCGGGCATCCTACTAGCAGTCCTCAAGAGAATAATGGCTGGATGTTCAAATATTTTCTTGTTCTTTGTAAGGAAACTATAAATATGAATTGGATGGACACATTAATGAATATATGATTATATGCTATAACTACAAGTTCTACCATGGTTAATGTTAAGCAGCAACCTCAACGCCTACAATGGTCTTGATCAGATCAGGACTAATTGTTCTAGTCTTAAAGAGATTGATCTGACTGACTGTAGCATCAATGACTCAGGTGAGTTAGATTTCTCTTACAAAGAATATAGTTGTGTTATATGTTTTATCACCTTGAAGTCATTTAATCTCTCCTCTTTTGCAGCATTGAAATGTTTATTTAGCTGCATTGAGCTGATGGTATTAAAATTGGGCTTCTGTGAGGGAATTACAGACAAAGGACTAGCTTATATTGCTTCAAACTGCAACAATCTTGAAGAGCTTGACCTCTATCGGTATATATTCAAACTAATCATCTATCCTTTGTTTCAACCTCCTCGCGTTTCTGATACTTGGAAGCAATTAGCAGGTTGTAACATCATGATACTTTTTTATATGCCCATAATAGCAATTAACAGGTTGTCCAACTCACTGACTGCGAAAGGTAATATTCTTGTTGATGCAATGACTTTATATTAACAATACCATTATGTAATTCTATTATTATTATTATTATTTTACTGATGGCCTTTATGATAAACTTGTTACTTAATGCTTGATGATTCTCCTTTTTCTCAAGTAATCCTTGTTCAATTTATCCATATATATGACCAATTTAATTTCCAATCAATTTTTCTACTGAACAATGTACATACGATATACGATACAATAGTGAAAGAAATTGATATATGTACGTATCTCTATTTGATAACCTAGTATATAACTTCCGTGCTGATTTACTAGCCTTTATTGTCGTTTGTTGTCAGTTTTTGTACTTGGGTTAGGGACCTACAGCTGTTTTGTTGTCCTAATTCTTGTGGGTAGCTACGCTATCATTCATATATCAACTTTGCTTATCTGCCCAAAAACTATTTAATGTGACTCGGCATAGGTCTCTTGGTTTCGCTGCATAGCAGTAGCGTCCACTTATGCTTTCTTCAAATCATTCTATTATCCTGACTGTAGCATCAATGACTCAGGTGAGTCAGATTTCTCTTGCAATAAATACAGTTGTGTTATAGGGGTTATCACCTTGAAGTCATTTAATCTCTCCTCTTTTGCAGCATTGAAATGTTTATCTAGCTGCAATGAGCTGATGGTATTAAAATTGGGCTTCTGCGAGGGAATTGCAGACAAAGGACTAGCTTATATTGGTTTAAACTGCCACAAGCTTGATGAGCTTGACCTCTATAGGTATATATTCAAACTAATCATCTATCCTCTGTTTCAATCTCTTCGCGTTTCTGATACATGGAAGCAATTAGCAGGTGCCTTGGAGTTACTGATGATTGCTTGGCTTCTATATCCATCGGCTGCAAGAAGCTGAAGAAACTAAATCTGTGATACTGCACCTAGATTTCGATCGAGGAATGAAAGATGTGGGTTTACTCGAGCTGTTATCGGACCTTGAGTTGAAGGGTCTCGTTCATGTCACAAGTGCAGGAATCGCTGTGGTTTCCATTGGGTGTAAGAGCCTGATGGAAATCAACATGAAGAAATGCTCCTCTTTGGATGATTTGTACTATTTGTACTTGCACAGTACTCCCATAACCTCAGACAGGTAAAACCAACATTCTGGCAAAACCTTCTAGTGTTCTTATTTGCGGTCAAGGGGAAATGGAATCTGATCTCAGTTATTTTATCTTTCTATAGATAAATATTTCCGTCTGTCATGTCACTACGGTCGGACTGTGGAAGCTGCTCAGGAGTCTGCAGCCCCTGTAGGATGTGAAGCTTGTTAACCTGCCTCGGGTATCTCCGTCTGTCCTGTCACCATATATCCAAGTATAGTTTTTGTGTGTGCATGTGTGCATATGTTAATTAAGTGCATCATGGTTTTCATGTATCAATAAAACTCATATTTTACATGCAATTTAAGATAATGATCGAGTATGCATGACAGTTAATGCATACAACTTGTTGAGAAGAGAATGGTTCTTCTTTGTGTTGATATTGAGGCTTAGATCTTGTAATGTTATATGTTGTATTCAACTATTGTAATATGAATTTGAATTGAGAACAGAAATGGTTCTCCTTTGTGTTGATGTTGAGGCTTAGATCTTGTAATGTTATATGTTGTATTCAACTTGTAATATATATGAATTTATGTGCATATTGATAAGAGTTCATCTTCGATTACATATTGCTTTGAAGCCTTCTGAATATAGGTTAATGGAAAATATATTAAATATATTTTTTTCTTTCAAAAAAGGATATTGGTAACGGTTATAACCGTTAAAAAAGTGAAAAATAAGTGAATAGCACATTTTTGTAATGGTAATAACTGTTACGAAGATAAAATTAGTAACAGTAATAACCGTGACAAAAAGCGTTATAAAATTTTATTATCGTAACGGTAATAACCGTTACGAAAAGTGTTACAAAAATTTGTCACGGCCAATTCGTCACGGTTATTACCGTGACAAAAAATATTTGTCACGGTAATAACCGTTGGCAATCACCTATTTTGGTGTAGTGGCGGGTCGTCGAGGGGGCAGGGGTCGCCGGTGGGGAGCTGGAGATGAGGGTGAACGGGGTCGACGAGGGAGAGCTGGGTCGCCAAGGGGGTCGCCGGTGGGAGCAGGGTCGCCGAGGGGGAGCAGGGTCGTCGAGCGGGGTCGCGGAGGGTCGGGGGCCGAGGGGGGAGGGGGTCGCCGGAGGCCGAGGGGGGAGGGTCGCCAAGGGGGAGCGCACGGGTGAGGGAAAATTTTGATCGAAAAATAATGGGAGGGAATGAAAACTGAATGCCCTATATTTTCAATTTAGCGACGTCACAACTATACTTCGTTAAACGTCGCTAATATTAGTGAAATTAGCAACGTTACAGTAGTTACGTCGGTAAACGTCGCTAATATTAGTGATATTAGCGACATTCACTGACTTATCCGTGACGTAAGTTTTCTTGTAGAAAAAAGTCGCAAAACGTCGCCGATCGTCGATAATAGTGACATATTGCGACGTTTATAGAATACGTCGCTAATTTCTTAAACGGTAGCGACGTTTTACTAAAACGTTGCTAATTTTGTCGCTAATATGACTTATTCTAGTAGTGGATGCGGGGGTTTTCGACGAATACGCATCAAATTCGTCGCGCACACGCGACCAATTTGAGTTCTGTCAAAGCCCACACATCAACAACACCTGTACGCGCCTTTCGATGCTTACGGGATGCGACCAAGTCGTATGGTTTAGCGTGACGAACCCCGTATCGGGGAAATTTCTAAGTTTTTCAAAGACAATTTTCGTAAATATGTCCTGGATCCGAGTCACATCCTCGATCATTCTGAGCTGGTCGTCGGTACCGACCTGACTTACGAGGAGCAACCCGTATCAATTTTGGATCAACGAGAGAAGGTGCTCAAGAACCGAACTATTAATCTTGTCTGCATTGCTTGGGGCCATCACTCACCGGGGGAGTCGACATGGGAGCGCGAGGACGAGATTATATCTCGACATCCGCACTTGTTCGACTCAGAAGGTATATTTATCCTTATGCCTTATAATATGTTTCCCTATTTTTATTGCACCCACTAGGGTGGATGATTGTTCTCTAATACCTATTAAAATTGATGAGATTGTATGCATAGTTAGCCTTATAATTAGTATCTTGCTTGCTTTGATTTCTCTATTATGTCTTGGCAGAAATTTCGAGGACATAATTTTTCTAAGGAGGGTAGAGATGTCACTCCCCGATCCCAATATATGTATTCTTTCATGAATCTTGTACATGGTATCATGTATTTAGCAAATGTATAATTCTATTTATTATTTATTAATGTTTGCATATAGCCTTTAAGCATGTCATTAGTGGAATGGTTAGAGCATATTTAGAGATTAGGGTTTTCTTAAGTGTCACTCCCCGTTCCCAGAATGCGTATTTTAATACGTGTACTGCTTGAATGTATTTATTTAATATTTACCATGCATTTGTTCTGTATTTAATTCCTTTAATTTCACGCTGATTATTTTTCCTGTATTTTATTTTCTTTCTCTTGCTTTGTCTTGGGTTCGGCTTGGGTTGGTTTGTTTTGGTTTATGATGGTTCATCATGAACCCAACCAACCCCCTACCCACCTGTTGGCCCAATGATTGTATCATATTTTTGAATATGGTTAATATGTTAAGTTTAGCATTTCTTTATCACTAATCTTCATACTATCGCTATAGCATTTCTACTTATACTTATACCTTTGGTGATATGTGCCTATTGGTTTACATATTAGTGATATGAGCTTATCTATCTTAAATTTAATCGGGTTGCCAAAATCAAAACCATGTTTTTGATTTTGGTTATTCAATTAATTTTAATCATTATGATATCACTAACTTTTATGCTATCAGCTTAGCACTTATACTTAAACTCAGCATTGTCCTAATGTGCATTAAACTTATCATACTTGCTACTATGTATATTACTTTGTTCGTCTAACATGTACATGAAGAAAAGCAATAAGCATGATCAATGTGGACATATGTAATGAAGAAATCATGGTGGGCCAAAGATGACGGATCCTACAAGATTTCTCTGAACCACCCGACGACATCTCCGGAGCCACGCACTCGGGGGTTCCGCTGCCCGGTCAGCAGGGGTCGAGGGGGCAGCGCCCCTCGTCGGGGGTTCGGGGGCGAAGCCCCCAAAAGGTATTCAGTTTTCACAAACTGGATATCTTTGGACAGCTGTCGCCAAGGGAAAAAGCCAGCACCTATTAAAGGAAGAAGCCAAGCCATGCCATCTTTATTTCAAGACTCTGAAGAAGCCTGCACCTGCTACAGTATTTCTGGAGTCTGTAATGAGTCTTAGGAATAATTGTAAACACAAGAAATGGATGGCAAAATCGAAAGCTAGGGTAGAAATAAGTCCTGGATCATTTTTCAGCTGAAAATCGGCATACTGACGGTATACCGATTTTGTTCATAGAAAGTTTCTGTCTACAAAATCGGCATACCGACGGCATGCCGGTTCATACCGACGGTATACCGATTCAGCAACGTTCAAATTCCAACGGTCGAATTCTGAGCAATAAATGATCCCAACAGCTATATTTCTAAGCTGTTGCATTCCAGACCGGTATACCGTCGGTATGCCGGATCATACCGACGGTATGCCGGTTCGTGATTGAAAAGTTGCCTTTGGCTCTTTTCAATGCTTTGGTTATAAATAGCCTTGAACCCCTTGTTTGCCATTAAAATTCTTTGATTAAATTTTAATACAAACAGAACAGTGTTACAATGTAGGACTTAGACGTAGTCCTAGGGGTACACTTTTGTTTATCTAGGTCCCTTGTGCCGATGGAGCGAGTAGTAATATGTTGACTCCGTTGACGATCTGACGACGGTTCTCGTTTCTCTGAAGGTCTGGGTTGCTCTGGGTGCTGGAGCTTGCGGAGAGGAAGAAGACGTTGAGTGTCTGTACTCGCCGATCTGTATATCGATGGTTGTGAGATATATCTCCTCTGTCTGTGTGTGTCTGGTTATAAATAGCCTTAAAAAAAATTATATATATATATATATATATATATATATATATATATATATATATATATATATATATATATATTAAAAAAAAAAAATATATATATATATATATATATATATATATATATATATATATATATATATATATATATATATATATATATATATATATATATATATATATATATATATATATAAAGTTCACTTATATATATATATATATATATATATATATATATATATATATATATATATATATATATATATATATATATATATATATATATATATAAGTGAAAAAAAAAAAAAAAAAAAATATATATATATATAAGTGAACTTTAGGCTATATATATATATATATATATATATATATATATATATATATATATATATATATATATACTAGCATATATGCACGTGCCTTGCACGTATTTTAACATTTTTTAATTAGTTTAAGAAGACTTTTTAGGAAGACCAAAGGGCAGTCTTCCTAATTACTAAGTTGTCTTTATTAAAATTAATGAATTATTTTTAATTAGTATAAGTATGTAAGGGTATTTTTGGAATTCAAAAGTTTCATCATCTAAGTTTTCCTATTATATAGTAGAATAGATATATATATATATATATATATATATATATATATATATATATATATATATATATATATATATATATATATATATATATATATATATATTAACTGTTATATATATATATATATATATATAAAATATATATATATATATATATATATATATATATATATATATATATATATATATATATATATATTTTATATATATATATATATATAACAGTTAATATATATATATATATATATATATATATATATATATATATATATATATATATATATATATATATATATATATATATATATATATATATAATAGTTAATTCGTTTGTATAAATTTTAGTGTACAAAAACAAGAATTATATGTTGTAAATATTGATCTTTCTTAGAATATTTCATTGTTGGTATTCGAATTTATGGCATGGATGTATATATCTAATTATATTTGCATTAATGGAATAATATATATGTCATTATATAAGTATATATATGCATTTGTGTATACATATAAATATACATATAGGTATACCTACATATCTATTTGAAGAATAAAACCAGCCAGGCCAAGCCTCACCAGCCCGGCCCAACCGAGCCCCCACAGCGCAATACCAACTCAGCAGCCTCTTTTCTTCCGCACTGTGCTACAGTATTAATCCCGACCCCAGTTTATATACGCGAGTATATATAACCCGAGAATGAGAAGTCACGCGCAAACTCCAAACCCTAAATCGACACGCCGCCACGTCCCAGGTGACCTGCCCCGACCCCATGCGGCGCCGCAGCCACCGCCAACCGGGGGCAGGAGGCAACGCGCGCACAAGCCCGTGGTTGCACAGCAGTAGTGGCAGCCAAACTGGGCAACTTCGACGCAGGTTTTCGTGACGTAGAGTCGATCATTCTCTGATCTTTCTTCGCAGGTTTGTCGACAACCCTACCCACTTTATATCCCAATAGATAGATCGGACTAGGACCCCTCACAAATCCATGGAAAATCGAACCAAACTTCGACAAAAACATGTCCGAAATAGGACATAGAACTGCCCCAACACCCAATGTTTGGGGTCGATTCGCGACCAAAATATCGTAAATTTTGGAAAACTGTTTGAACAGACTTCTAGAAAACCTAACCAGCATTAAAACCCTATTTTTTGATTATTTTTACAGTCTGTAGATGCTAAGATAAATCGACTTGAAAATCGAGAAAAACCCGATAAAACAGTTTTTAAAAATCAATGAAATCCTTCGATACGACGTGTGTCCCGCCAATTTGGGCGACGTGGTCACGAATCGAAAGCATAGAAAGGTGCGTAACGGCTTCGTGGTCGTGTGGGCTTTGACGGAATTCAAATTGGTCGCGTGTGCGCGACGAATTTGATGCGTATCCGTCAAAATTTACCGTATCGGTCCCTTTGCAAATTTCCTAATTACTTCGTGCACGCTCGTCAGATCGAGATGAAACTTGTGCCAACAGGACCGTATCATTTTTTTGGTCCTGTATGCCAAGTTTGGTCCAATTCTGAGACAGTTAATCGGATCGCCGTTTTGCGGGCCCCACGGTCCGATTCAACAGGCGATTTTGTGCACGGCCTACCGGAATCTAATTCTGGACATACGGTTGGGTTCTTATCATCAAATCTGTAGACATATAGTTTGACGACTTTAGATTCCATTGACTCTGGCATACTTTTCGGTGCAAAGCGGGTCCAACGGCGGATACCGTTTTGACCCGAAATTACCGTTTTGCCCCTGTGTCCAGAATTGAACTTAAGGATAGGCAATCCTAGCTAATTTGACTATTCTGAGAACATTGGTAATGTTTATTTCAGCTTTCGAGGAATGTTGTATGACTTTTGACTATTGGGGCACACTGATTGGTTTGGATTGTCGGTTTCACCAGCAACGGACCACAGACGAGTACAGTTTGTTGTCTGTTTTCAATATTGAATTTTACTATATCTCATTGATTGGTCATTAATTATGTGAATTTTATTTTATCATAAAACATTGAGTCAGGAACAGGAAATACCAAAGATATGTGATCCGACCATAGACAGTGCTTATTTTTCTGCAAGTAGACATCGTAGACAGTGCTTATTTTCTGCAAGTAGACCTCGTAGACAGTGCTTATTTTTTTGCAAGTAGACCTCGTAGACTGCTTATTTTTCTGCAAGTAGACCTCGTAGACAGTGCTTATTTTTCTGCAAGTAGACCTCGTAGACAGTGCTTATTTTTATACAAGTAGACCTCGTAGACAGTGCTTATTTTTTATGCAAATAGACCTCGTAGACCGTGCAGTGTAGTGTCCCAGACCGATCACATATCAAAGATATTTCTAACAGTTGGGAAGGTATTTGTCTACTTTATTTACTATTGATTTACTATTTTTTCTCACGGCTTTACTATTTATTTTTAAAACTCATGATTGATGTCTAACCTTTGTTTATAGTCACTTTCATATATTGGAACTGCATTCAATGAATTGTACTCGTTCCATTCCTGACTGGAAACCAATATTTTTCAGGTTAGCCGTGGATTCACTTAGCATGGGAGATACGGGGGTACTTGCAGACAAAAGCCTAGAGATTAGCTAGATAGTGGAGTTGTAGTCATTCAAATATTTGTACAAGTTTATATTCTTCAGCAAATGTAAAACTTGTGAATATTGTAAGTTAAATTAATTATATGAATGAGCATTATTTATAATTTTGATCTTCATGGCCGTGACAACGTTCTACCGCCGACACTGCGGCGTAGGCTGGCTTGGACACGTCTCGTATCCGTTTAAAAAAAAAGGGGTACGGGTCGTGACAAAATGGCTTTAGAAAGGGGAGTGAGGACTGATTCAAGGGCGTCAACCAGGTTCTGCAAGTACAACCCCTGTCGTTTCGAGGTCACGAAAGATGCAATTTTAGCAGATGCATGGCTTAAGGACATCGAGGCTATTCTGACAGCGACTAAGGTACCGACGGGAGAATGTGTGGATCAAGTGAAGCTGTTGCTTCAGGACCTCGCACGTGATTGGTGGGAATCAGAAGAAGTGGACATCAGACGTCCTATAACTTGGGATGATTTTACTGTAAGGTTCAAGGCAAAGTACTATGGAGTTGTGGCACAGTTCGAGCTACAGCAGAAGTTTATCAACCTCAAGCAGGCCGGCAAGACAGTGGATGCTTATGCAGCAGAGTTTTGCATACTGAGTCGGTTTACCCCGGAGATGGTAGAAACGGAGAGCCAGAGGGCTATGAGATTTCAGCAAGGATTCTATCTTTAACTCTTGCAATTGATAGTAGGGCACAACTACCAGACTTTCGATGATGTATTGACGGCAACCCGGAGGCATGAGATCACCATCCAGAGGATCACATCAAGGACTGGAGGTCAAAAGAGATCTCACAATCAGATTGAAGGAGGAGGGGGAGTAGCACCCCGGATAATAGCACCATCTTCTGGCATTCGCATTCACGATGTGGCGATACGAGGGCCAGCACCACCAACAAGACAGCAGCAGCAGCAGAGGAAGAACCAGCAACCCCCAGCAGGCTGCACCTATTGTGGGAAGGCAGGGCACACTAGAGGTGTGTGTCGGACATTAAACGGACAGTGTTTGATATGTGGAAGTCCAGATCATCGGGTTTCTATCTGTCCTATGAGTTCGAGGTCGGAAGGACCAGTGCAACAATTTCCCGTACTGCCAACACCAGAGGCATGCCAGTACCAAGGACCAGCGGTAGCAGTGAGACCGCTGACACAATGCCCGTTGTGTCACAGGCTCAGATGTTTCGGCAGCAGGGACCCGCCAATTCAGCAGCAACAACAAAGACCACTCCAGCATCACCAAGGCAGGGGCCAGCAGTAACACCATGCTAGGCTGCAGCATGGGAACCAACAATGATGCCGAGGGCAGGCATTCAATCTGCCCTTGGATGAGGCATTGACATCGGAAGATGTTGTGGCAGGTAACGTTCTCGTCGTCTCATATCCCGTAGTAGCATTGTTTGATTCAGGAGCATCACACTCATTTATATCTGCACAATTTATGACACGACTAGGAATTGAATTCGAGGAATTACCAGGGAGGTTGAATATACTTACTGGTAATAGGCTCGTAGGAGTTAGTAGAGTTATTCTAGCGTGTAGCGTTGTAGTTTGCGGGCGTTCCTTACCCGCCAGGTTGATAGAATTTTCTGTTGGAAATTTCGATATTATCTTAGGCATGGACTAGCTGAAAGACAGTCATGCGATAATAGATTATCGTACATGGAGTGTATCTTTTAATATTCCAGGCATGAAGCGGTTCACCTTAGTCAGATCAGAGATATACCAGCATAAACAAGGAGTAGTGACAGCAATGAAAGAAGTTCAAGTCCCAAAGGTAGTTGAAGAGTTTCTAGATGTATTTCCCAAAGAACTTCCAGGTCTACCACCGGTTAGGGATATTGAGTTCAGTATAGAGTTGGCACCTGGAACTAAACCGATATTAGATCAAGTTTACAGAATGGCAGATTCAGTGCAGGCCAAGGTGTATCAGCACATAGAGGAATTGAAGGAGAAGAAGTTCATTCGAGTTAGCGAATCACCATAGGCAGCACCAGAGGTACTTGTAGGGAAGAAGGATGGGTCATCAAGACTGTGCATTGAGTACAGGAAGCTCAACGTGGCAACAGTAAAGAACAAGTACCCACTACCAAGGATCGACGACTTGTTTGATCAGTTGAGCAGAGCAAGGGTTTTCTTCAAGATAGATCTTCGATCAGGGTATCATCAAGTGAGATTTCGGAAAGAGGATATTCCCAAGACTGTATTCAGGTCAAAGTACGGGCATTATAATTTTTTAGTAATACCGTTTGGTTTGACCAATGCTCCAGCAATATTTATGGATTGGATGAACTGCATCTTTATACCGTACTTAGATCGATTTGTCGTTGTGTTCTTCGACGATATTCTTATATACTCAACTAGTGATGAAGAGCATGAAGATCACCTCAAGAAGGTGTTGCAGGTTCTGAGAGAGAACCAGTTGTACGCCAAGCTCAGAAAGTGTGAATTTTGGACGGATCATATTTCATTCTTGGGGCACATCATATCAGGGGCTAGAGTAGCAGTGGATCCCAAGAAAGTAGAAGCAGTAGTGTGTTGGCCAATACCTAAGACCGTAGCAGATGTACGAAGTTTCTTAGGATTGGCAGGATATTACAGAAGGTTCGTATCAGACTTTGCAAGACTCTCAGCACCCATGACCCGCTTAACACGAAAGGATGTGCCATTCATTTGGTCGGCAGAGTGCCAGGCATCGTTTGAGAATTTAAAGCAGAAGTTGATCACGGCACCTATTCTTACATTACCGGTTGGACCCGGAGATTTTACTGTATATTGTGATGTGTCAGGAAAGGAACTTGGGTGTGTCTTAATGGAACATGGGAAGGTGATAGCGTATGCATCTAGGCAACTTCGAGACCACGAGAAGAATTATCCGACTTATGACTTGGAGTTGGCAGCAGTAGTATTTGCTTTGAAGCTATGGAGGCATTACTTGTACGGTGATCGAGTGGACATGTACACAGACCACAAGAGTCTGAAGTACATCTTTACTCAGAAGGAACTGAACATGAGACAGAGAAGATGGTTAGAGTTGATCAAGGATTACGACGTAGAGCTTCAGTATCATCCAGGAAAGGCTAATGTGGTAGCAGACGCTCTTAGCAAGAGAGACGGCGCATTTATGTTGACATCACAAAAACACATTTTAGAAGATCTTCAAGAGATGGACATCGCGGTTATACTTCCTAGTGATATAGGAATTCTGGCAAGTCTACGAGTTCAATCCGACTTGGTAGACAGGATCAAGGCAGCTCAGGCACGGGACCCAAGGATTCAGAAGCTTAGGACAGAATGTGAGTCAGGACTCAGAAAGGAGATAAAAATTTACGAAGATGGTACACTTAGATTTGGATCACGTCTATGTGTGCCAAGTGGAGATATCAGACAGAAGGTTATGGCAGAAGCCCAAAGTTCTCAGTATTCTATACACCCCGGAGGGACCAAAATGTACAAAGATATCAAGCAGCACTTCTGGTGGAACGAAATAAGGAGGGAGATAGCTAGATTCATTTCTCGTTGCTTAATATGTCAGCAAGTGAAGGCAGAACAACAGAGGCCAGTTGGATTATTATAACCGCTTCCTATCTTGGAATGGAAGTGAGAGCATATCACAATAGACTTTGTGACCGATTTATCAAGATCACCAAGTGGTAAAGATGCTATTTGGGTGATAGTGGATCGGCTTACGAAGGTGGCACATTTTTTTTCTTTTAGAGTAGGGCAATCTACAGAAAAGTTGGCAGAGTTGTATATGCAGCAGATAGTCAGGCAGCATGGGATCCATGTCAGTATTGTATCAGATAGAGATACCCGTTTTACATTATATTTCTGGAAGATTTTACATCATAGTCTGGGTACCAAGTTAAGATTTAGTACAGGTTACCACCCCCTGACGGACGGACAATCAGAAAGAACAATTCAGACCTTAGAAGATATGTTACGAGCTTGCACCCTAGATTTTGGAGGGTCTTGGGAGAGTCACCTGCACTTAGTTGAATTTTTATACAACAACAGTTATCAAGCCAGTATCTAGATGGCGCCATTCGAAGCACTATACGGCAAGAAGTGTAGGTCGCCACTGGCATAGGATGATATCGGGGAGAGAAAGATGTTAGGCCCAGAGATGATTGTTCAGACGGTTGAAGTGGTTAAGGGGATTTGGGAGCGACTTCGAGTTGCATAAGGTCGGCATCGTCATTGGACAGACCAGCATCGTAGGCCGCTAGAATTTTATGTTGGGGACCACGTGTTCCTGCAGATCTCACCTACTCGTAGGGTCATTAGATTTGGCGTTCGCGGGAAGTTGAGTCCGCGATACGTAGGCCCATTTATTATCCTCGATAGGGTAGGCGATGTTGCTTATTGTAATGCCCATATCTCGTATTACGTATTGGAAATACGTGTACGTATTTCGGGCTCGTATTTTTGGTTTGTCATAATTAGTTAGCCTTGGATTTTGATTTTTATTTTTATTTTTTTGCATATTGCATTTGCATGGTTCATCATGGCATGGCATTGGCTTGGTTTGGTTCGGTTTAGTGGGTTTGGCTTGGTTGGGTTTTATGTGGAGAACCACTCCCACCTACCACCACTCCCACCATAAATATCTATCTCACTCTCTCTCTTCCATTATTACTCATTACTCATTTCTTCTTCTCCATCTTTACTTCTCCACCTACCAGGAGAGAGTGGAGAGCTTAGGCAAGTGCATCTTGCTTCATGGAGGAACCCCATTTTTATTGTTCCATTGTTTTTCTCATGAGTTTCTAACCCACTTTAGTACTTGTCATTTTTCATTTCCATGGTTAAATTTTCGTAGATCTAGCCTTGTGGTATTTTTGGTTCCCAGGGTTTTGATCCATCAAACTTGCATATTTTGCTAAGTTGATGATCCCATGGTTGCAGAGAATTTTCTTTGGTCCAATTTTGACCTACGAGAAATTTTTGAGCCGCATGAGCATTTTGCAGTGAGCCGCATGGCCATTGCTCTGAGTTGCTTGCAAGCAGTGAGCCGCATGGCCCTTATTATTGTATTAGGAGCATTGAGCCGTATAGGCAAATGCTATGAATATTTTATTGCATGACCAAGTATATTTTTATGTCATTTATATTTTAATGCATGACCCTAGCATTCACGTGCATGCAAATTCCTGTTATTATTTGTTGAATGCATTTATGCATTAGTTTGCATAGGTGAGCCGCATAGGCTCAAGCACAGTTCCTGGCCGCATAAAGAATTGCCTTTAGCATTTAATGGCTTAAAACATTAAGCATTAGTATTAAATTAATTGATTTAAGCCTTGAAAAGTAAGCCGCATAAGGCTTGTATTCTAAAGTTTCTTTTTCCAAGTGCTGTGCCTTAAGGCTTTATGCATATAAGTCCTTAGTAATTTAGTGCATTGAGTTAAGCCCTTGGAAAAGACACCATAGCCGCATAAGCTTTAAAGCTTACATTCTTAATATATTACTTTAGGCTTTTATGCATTTTAAGGTACCAAAGTTTATATTTTAGGCCTTAGTCCCTAGGAATGCAACTAATGCATTGGAGCCGCATAAGCATCCTGGAGACTTAATTTTTATGCAATTAAGTCCTTGACTTTATTGCTTAATGCAATTAAGTCCTTACTTTTTTTATGTTTTATGCTTTAATGCTTGGATTAAGCATTCTGGAGATGCAGAGCCGCATGGCCATTGGCCATTTAATAATATTATTATTTGCATAAAATCTAGGTGAGCCGCATAGGCTCCCTCCCCTCTACTATCTAATATTTTGGCCACGTGAACCATTAATTAAAGGGTTCATGAATACCTTTTCTTATTGCATTTATTGTGGGGGTCCCACATAACTTCTTTTAGTGACTTGCTTGCTGAAGTGGGAGCTTGCAATTATTGTGGGTTCCACTATCTTTTGTCTTACTTGATTTTATGCCCTCTTTGTTATGTTGGCCGCATGGGTGGACTCCCACTCTCTTTGACCGTATGTTTGTTCTCCCACTTTTGGACCACATGGGTCCCACTTTGATTGTTTAAATGTCTTATTTGCGTGAATTGTGGTCAGAATGTCTTCCCACTCCCAACATGAAAGTTGTAGAGTTTCTCCTTGCCTTCAAGAATATATATATTATATTATATTATTATTTTAATTACTCAAGTTTTTTCCCTCCTTGATAAATGGCATGACTTGATAGTGACCCGCCGTGGTGCACTCCCGACATGATAAACTTGACCTGACAATTTGACATGATAAACTTGGCATGATAATTCCTGATAGTGGCCCGTCGTGGCACACTCCTGACAAGTACACTTGACATGATAACCTGACATGATTATCTTGAGCAGCTGTTGTGACGGCTACCTGACATGACATGACCTGTATAATTAGTCCTGGACACCGTGGGTGATTGTGCTTGTACAAATAATCCAGTCCTGTCTTGCATCATGTCTAGGAGGGGACTCCTGAGTACCACGGTCAGGAGTACCTACTAAAATGGACTAAGGCTAATAACTAGATTAATACAGTAGTCATGAAGAGATCTCCCAGCTACAGGCAATCCCGTTACCTGGGCGTACCTGGGATCTGTAGCCTGCCGTCGAGTAGGGCACATTTCCAGCACACTGTCATGTGTTGCACCTTTCAAGCCACTTAAGGGTACATGCGTTTCCTGGACGGTGTACCCACTTGAATTCAACCCCTAATTTCGACCTGGGTAGCCTGGATGGTCTGCAGGGCTTGTGGCTGTGGAATAATCTCGCTGCATCTTGTTAGTAATTAGGCTTGTGATAATCCTAGTTAGTTAAAGTATCAAGCCGTACTTATTGCTTGGCCGTAAAATGTTGGATGAAGTTTACCAGTCTATTCTTGTCTTGATTCTGTACAAGATTGTCACATGACCTGTTTTCTTATTTTACCTTGCCGATAAATGGTGGGGAGAATCCAAGTTCTGTTCAGACGAAGGGTTACAACCCCGGTCCTTGTTTGGTTTACGGGTTGTAACCTGGTTATCTGAATAGTCCCATGGTTATCTCATCGTATATCACCCGTCCTGCTTTTCTCTAATTATTGTTTTTTTATTATACAATTATTCTTGTGCTAAATTGCTGGTTTTAGTTCCTAAGTGAAGCCTCCTTTGTGGCACTTGCTCTTTCTGGGGTCTGACCCAGCTGGTTTTGTATGGCCAGATACCAGAGCAGCTCCAGAGGATCTACCGAATCTCCAGCCACATGGTGACCACTAGACGGAATTCTGGCAACGAGTAGGTTTATTTTGCTCACCCACTTTATTGTAAAATTATTCTTTTGAGGCGTTTAGCCGCCGAGCAAGTATTAGCTCGTGTACATTTTTACTTACTGTCTGCCTACGGGCTGTAACATGATTGGCAACCTAGGGTTGATCATGTATGACTAAACTCTTGCTAGTCCTCACATTTTGTAACGACTAGCTTCATGATCAGCTGGATATGTAATGTTTGGGACGCCTTACTATTGTATATTTGGTGATCTTACATCTTGTAACTCTATTTACTTGCTTGTGATTGAGACACTAGGCTTGTTAATGACCTTAAAAGACTGATGGCTTGTAGATAAACCCTCATATATCTAGACAGCCGTGACCGTATAGTGGAGTGGATTCCATTTCATTATACGTAGCTGGCTATGTCTGCCCCCGCTCTCCGGTATTCTGGTTCTGGGGCGTGACATGGTTTAAGTGGTGGCCCATACAGGTCTTGTAAATCAAGATATGTGGGGGTTTACCGAATAGATGTCTCAATCAGTAATCGCACTTGATCTCTGCTCGTATCCTCTTGATTTCTGAAATTCTTGTCCTGATCACATGCTTGTAATCGTTGATCTGTCCTGGTCCTTCCTTATTATTTCCATGTCGTCTTCTTCAGCGGCATTGAACCTGGACCTGCCGATCAGCAAGGCGGATCACCTCCCGTGGACCAGCAGCAACCAGAAGATCAGGTCCAGCACTCAGGAGCAGCCTCCCGAGTCGTACCTACTGAAGGAGAGCCGCCAGTTCAGCCAGTCCAGCCTGCAGAGCCTGATGATGGCACTTTGGTGGGTCTCATCAGATCACTGTTAGCTTCCCAAGATCGGCGAGGAGATGCCTTGCAACAGGCAGTGGCAGATGCTTTAAACAGAGACGGTCATCCAAGGAACAGTGCAGCGAACAGTTTCAAGCGCCTGAACCCTCAATTCTTCGATGGCAGTGAAGATGCTATCGCTGCTGACGCGTGGCTCCAGGATACTGAAGTCATTCTAGAGGCAGCAAAGACGCCCGAGGATGAGAAGGTGGCCGTGGTGCGTCTACAGTTATTGGATCTTGCCCGCAGCTGGTGGACAGCACAGGCCGTGGGATTAGTGGCCCCTATTCCATGGGCACTATTCAGAGAGAGATTCCAGACCAAGTACTTTGATGCGGTGGCTCGGTATGATCTTCAGACCAAGTTCACCAATCTGAAGCAAGGAGGCAGAACGGTCGATGGATATGCGGCCGAGTTTTCCAGGCTTAGTCGGTTTGCTCCCACTTTGGTGGCAACCGAGTTCGACAGAGCCCAGCGGTTCCAGCAAGGGCTCCATCTCGAGATTTTGTTGGCAGTGGAACAGTTTGAGCATCAGACCTATGATGCAGTATTGAGAGCGGCACGGAGGCACGAATATACCTCCCACAGGATCGTGGACAGGACCGGAGGTCGGAAGCGATCTCACGGCCAGATGACCCAGTCGACAGCACCAGCCCCGGCAGTCAGGGCTTTGACAATTGGAACTCCGAGGCAGGCGGCCTCAGTGACGTCGGTCATGTCCCCTCCGCAACAGAAGCAGAAGCAGTCTTCCGCAATGGGCTGCACTCATTGTGGGAAGCCAGGACACGTTGTTTCAGAGTGTCGCAGAGCACAGGGATTGTGCTTGGCTTGTGGAGCACCGGACCACAAGATAGGGTCCTGTCCGAATAGAGCAGGTTCCTCCTCATCGGCCCAGACTAGTCCCTCGGTAAGGGGACCAGCCCCAGTCCAGCAGCAGCAGCAGCAGTATCCCTTGCCGAGGCCATTGCCGCCTCAGGCCCAAGTGTTTCAGCAGCAGTACCAGCCTCCGAGGCCATTGCCGCCTCAGGCCCAAGTGTTTCAGCAGCAGTACCAGCCTCCGAGGCCATTGCCGCCTCAGGCCCTAGCCTTCCAGTTACAGGGACCCCAGGTCCAAGCTCAGATCCAGAACCGGCAGAGAGGTTCCTAGCAGGATATCTTTTCTCTTTCTCGTGCCTTCGATTTCCTTGCTTACATACATGATTGCATGATTGATTGCTTAGTATAGCTTGTCATTGCATCTCTAGCCACTTGATTAAATTCCGAGGACGAAATTCTTTTAAGGTGGGTAGAGTTGTAATGCCCATATCTCGTATTACGTATTGGAAATACGTGTACGTATTTCGGGCTCGTATTTTTGGTTTGTCATAATTAGTTAGCCTTGGATTTTTATTTTTATTTTTTTGCATATTGCATTTGCATGGTTCATCATGGCATGGCATTGGCTTGGTTTGGTTCGGTTTAGTGGGTTTGGCTTGGTTGGGTTTTATGTGGAGAACCACTCCCACCTACCACCACTCCCACCATAAATATCTATCTCACTCTCTCTCTTCCATTATTACTCATTACTCATTTCTTCTTCTCCATCTTTACTTCTCCACCTACCAGGAGAGAGTGGAGAGCTTAGGCAAGTGCATCTTGCTTCATGGAGGAACCCCATTTTTATTGTTCCATTGTTTTTCTCATGAGTTTCTAACCCACTTTAGTACTTGTCATTTTTCATTTCCATGGTTAAATTTTCGTAGCTCTAGCCTTGTGGTATTTTTGGTTCCCAGGGTTTTGATCCATCAAACTTGCATATTTTGCTAAGTTGATGATCCCATGGTTGCAGAGAATTTTCTTTGGTCCAATTTTGACCTACGAGAAATTTCTGAGCCGCATGAGCATTTTGCAGTGAGCCGCATGGCCATTGCTCTGAGTTGCTTGCAAGCAGTGAGCCGCATGGCCCTTATTATTGTATTAGGAGCATTGAGCCGCATAGGCAAATGCTATGAATATTTTATTGCATGACCAAGTATATTTTTATGTCATGTATATTTTAATGCATGACCCTAGCATTCACGTGCATGCAAATTCCTGTTATTATTTGTTGAATGCATTTATGCATTAGTTTGCATAGGTGAGCCGCATAGGCTCAAGCACAGTTCCTGGCCGCATAAAGAATTGCCTTTAGCATTTAATGGCTTAAAACATTAAGCATTAGTATTAAATTAATTAATTTAAGCCTTGAAAAGTAAGCCGCATAAGGCTTGTATTCTAAAGTTTCTTTTTCCAAGTGCTGTGCCTTAAGGCTTTATGTATATAAGTCCTTAGTAATTTAATGCATTGAGTTAAGCCCTTGGAAAAGACACCATAGCCGCATAAGCTTTAAAGCTTACATTCTTAATATATTACTTTAGGCTTTTATGCATTTTAAGGTACCAAAGTTTATATTTTAGGCCTTAGTCCCTAGGAATGCAACTAATGCATTGGAGCCGCATAAGCATCCTGGAGACTTAATTTTTATGCAATTAAGTCCTTGACTTTATTGCTTAATGCAATTAAGTCCTTACTTTTTTTATGTTTTATGCTTTAATGCTTGGATTAAGCATTCTGGAGATGCAGAGCCGCATGGCCCTTGGCCATTTAATAATATTATTATTTGCATGAAATCTAGGTGAGCCGCATAGGCTCCCTCCCCTCTACTATCTAATATTTTGGCCACGTGAACCATTAATTAAAGGGTTCACGAATACCTTTTCTTATTGCATTTATTGTGGGGGTCCCACATAACTTCTTTTAGTGACTTGCTTGCTGAAGTGGGAGCTTGCAATTATTGTGGGTTCCACTATCTTTTGTCTTACTTGATTTTATGCCCTCTTTGTTATGTTGGCCGCATGGGTGGACTCCCACTCTCTTTGACCGCATGTTTGTTCTCCCACTTTTGGACCACATGGGTCCCACTTTGATTGTTTAAATGTCTTATTTGCGTGAATTGTGGTCAGAATTTTTTCCCACTCCCAACATGAAAGTTGTAGAGTTTCTCCTTGCCTTCAAGAATATATATATTATATTATTATTATTTTAATTACTCAAGTTTCTTCCCTCCTTGATAAATGGCATAACTTGATAGTGACCCGCCGTGGTGCACTCCCGACATGATAAACGTGACCTGACAATTTGACATGATAAACTTGGCATGATAATTTCTGATAGTGGCCCGTCGTGGCGCACTCCTGACAAGTACACTTGACATGATTATCTTGAGCAGCTGTTGCGACGGCTACCTGACATGACATGACCTGTATAATTAGTCCTGGACACCGTGGGTGATTGTGCTTGTACAAATAATCCAGTCCTGTCTTGCATCATGTCTAGGAGGGGACTCCTGAGTACCACGGTCAGGAGTACCTACTAAAATGGACTAAGGCTAATAACTAGATTAATACAGTAGTCATGAAGAGATCTCCCAGCTACAGGCAATCCCGTTACCTGGGCGCACCTGGGATCTGTAGCTTGCCGTCGAGTAGGGCACATTTCCAGCACACTGTCATGTGTTGCACCTTTCAAGCCACTTAAGGGTACATGCGTTTCCTGGACGGTGTACCCACTTGAATTCAACCCCTAATTTCGACCTGGGTAGCCTGGATGGTCTGCAGGGCTTGTGGCTGTGGAATAATCTCGCTGCATCTTGTTAGTAATTAGGCTTGTGATAACCCTAGTTAGTTAAAGTATCAAGCCGTACTTATTGCTTGGCCGTAAAATGTTGGATGAAGTTTACCAGTCTATTCTTGCCTTGATTCTGTACAAGATTGTCACATGACCTGTTTTCTTATTTTACCTTGCCGATAAATGGTGGGGAGAATCCAAGTTCTGTTCAGACGAAGGGTTACAACCCCGGTCCTTGTTTGGTTTACGGGTTGTAACCTGGTTATCTGAATAGTCCCATGGTTATCTCATCGTATATCACCCGTCCTGCTTTTCTCTAATTATTGTTTTTTTTATTATGCAATTATTCTTGTGCTAAATTGCTGGTTTTAGTTCCTAACTGAAGCCTCCTTTGTGGCACTTGCTCTTTCTGGGGTCTGACCCAGCTGGTTTTGTATGGCCAGATACCAGAGCAGCTCCAGAGGATCTACCGAATCTCCAGCCACATGGTGACCACTAGACGGAATTCTGGCAACGAGTGGGTTTATTTTGCTCACCCACTTTATTGTAAAATTATTTTTTTGAGGCGTTTAGCCGCCGAACAAGTGTTAGCTCGTGTACATTTTTACTTACTGTCTGCCTACGGGCTGTAACATGATTGGCAACCTAGGGTTGATCATGTATGACTAAACTCTTGCTAGTCCTCACATTTTGTAACGACTAGCTTCATGATCAGCTGGATATGTAATGTTTGGGACGCCTTACTATTATATATTTGGTGATCTTACATCTTGTAACTCTATTTACTTGCTTGTGATTGAGACACTAGGCTTGTTAATGACCTTAAGAGACTGATGGCTTGTAGATAAACCCTCATATATCTAGACAGCCGTGACCGTATAGTGGAGTGGATTCCATTTCATTATACGTAGCTGGCTATGTCTGCCCCCGCTCTCCGGTATTCTGGTTCTGGGGCGTGACACTTATCGTTTATCCCTTCCACCTTCGTTACGAGAGGTGCATGATGTGTTTCATGTATCTCAGTTGCGTAGGTATATATCGGACCCAAGCCATATCCTCGATCATTCTGAGCTGGTTGTTGGTACCAACCTGTCTTACGAGGAACAGCCGGTGTCCATTTTGGACCGAAGGAAGAAGATACTCAAGAACCGAACAATTAGCCTTGTCCGTGTTGCTTGGGGTCATCACTCCTTACGAGAGTCAACGTGGGAACGTGAGGATGATATCCGATCACGATATCCGTACCTATTTGACTCACAAGGTATATTTCTTTCCGTGTACCTTAATTTTCTTGATTCCTCATGCTTATCGCCCTATGAGTAGAAATTGCTGGATGTCATCGATTGATAAATATAGATATATTACTTGCTATTGACATTGTAAGATGACTGCTTGCTCGCTAAAATTGCTTGTACTTGGATTAGTTTGGCTCTGATGTTTCTATCCTGCTTGGATTTGAAATTCCGAGGACGAAATTTTTCTAAGGAGGGTAGAGATGTCACTCCCCGTTCCCAGAATGCGTATTTTAATACGTGTACTGCTTGAATGTATTTATTTAATATTTACCATACATTTGTTCTGTATTTAATTCCTTTAATTTTACGTGATTATTTTTCCTGTATTTTATTTTCTGCCTCTTGCTTTATCTTGGGTTCGGCTTGGGTTGGTTTGTTTTGGTTTAGGATGGTTCATCATGAACCCAACCAACCCCCTACCTACCATCATCTCCATTTAAAGCCCAACCCTTTCTCTCTCTTCATTCATTCTCATTTACTCTTCTTCTTCCTCATAACTCTCTCCATCTACCTAGAGCTTAAGCAAGTGCATCTTGCTTCCACATGAGAACCTATTTTTATGGTTCATTTATCTTCCTCTCATGATTCTAAGATAGTTCAGAACTTGACATTTTCTATTTTGAAAGTTTTATTTTTGTAGATCTAGAAATTTGCTATTTTTGGAATTTTGTGGTTTTGATCTACAAAACTTCCTTAAATTTGAGTTTTGATCGTTCCAGCTTGTTGATATTTGTGTTATACCCCATTTTGATCTATGGAAGTCCCATTTTAGGCTTAGATTGAGGTTTTACGAAAATTTGGAGTTCTGAAGGTTCTCTACGCCCACGTTTATACGTGCCCGCGTAATATCAAGCTCTACGCCCACGATCATTCGTGTCAGCATAAATCTGGATTACGCAAGTCTACTCAGGCTTGGCGTATTTCCTTTACGCGTACAATGTTTTACGCGTAATGCTACTCCCTTTATGCGTATTCATTCACGCGTAACGTTATTCTTTCACGAGTAATACTATTCCCTTTACGCGTATTCATTCACGCGTAACGTTATTCTTTCACGAGTAATACTATTTCCTTTACGCGTATTCATTCACACGTAACATCATTCCTTTACGTTATTTCAATTACGCGTACAAGTTTCGTGTGTAAACTTTAACTCTTTACGCATACCAGCTTTACGCATAACATTTTTCTTTACGCGTACAATATTTCACGCGTAACATGATTTCCTTTATTTTTTTTACGCGTACAATATTGCACGTGTAAAGCTATTCTTTATGCGTACAATGTTTCACGCGTAACGCTATTTTCTTTACGCGTACAAGTTCACGCGTAACATTATTTCCTTTACGTATATTCTTTTACGCATAATGTTATCCCTTTGTGCGTAACCCCGTTTTTACGCGTACTTCCTTTGGCGTACTCCTTGGGTGCATGGCACCCCTTATTATATCCTTACGCCTTTTGGCCTGAACTCGATATAATCATGATATGTTAATATTTTTACATATTGTTGTGTAGAATGGGCCCTGTGTCTCGATTGGTTTATGGATACCCAGAATGACTGGAACTTAACCCTGAGAGTTATAGACTCGACCATACCAAATGCTAGTTAACTTTTATGCCTTATCACGAATTGACATTGATTGTTACCTCGACTAATGATTGATCATGTGTTCCTAGTTGGAACTAAGAGACTGGCTAGTCATCTTATTGAAATTGAATGAGACACGTTCATATTAACCATGAACCATTGCAATCGACTAGCCGATCCCGAACATTTGTATATGGACACGTGCAGACTTCAACTTGTTTCTACAAAAGCAGCACGTGTACCTTACAGTCAAGGCATGATTATTCCGTGGCTAGGTTTGATTGTTGTATTACGCTATGTAAGACCTACAACCTAACCGCACGGGCATCGTTGTAGAGTTGTGCATATCATACTCTGTACGAAAGTACTCATTCTGAATGACCATGATCCACGGTATGAGATTTCAATTAACATAGGGACTGTTAAGTTAAATAAAATAACGATTGCATGGAGAGAAAGGATTCCCGAGTTCTTACATGACGGCCATCTCGGGACAATTAGTGCCCCAATATGCCGGCTGGTTCCCACAGATACTGCAAATCTGCCATACGGGCAGGAAGTGGTATCTGCTTATATCTTTACATATATTGATGACGGGCGTCCCGCTGGGACTCATCTAATTCATGATTAGCGCAATCGATTATTGGGTAGACTAGCCTTGCTTGTACATAGTAAAAACTGAGGAATCCCTTATTGCATATTTTCAGGGCAACTTGGAACTTACAGTTAGCAAGCCGTAGTAGTTGTATTGCCGTTTAAATTGAATTGTTTGTGTACTGTACCTACTCTGGTAACTACTGAGATGATCAGAATGTCAGGACGTAACGGGTCAACTTCTGTCCTTGTTTGGTTGGAAAGTTGGTTGAAGTGTCATGATGTTGTGTGAATCCCAGTAGCAAACAGAGACTTATTTATCATATTCTTAACTCTTACCACTGGTTTTATGTCTCATGTCGTGCTTCCTTGTGGTACTTGCTATTAGAGGTCTAACCTCTCTGGTTTTGCATGGCCATATTTAGAGCCAGTTCCCGAGGACTCAGCTTACTTCCACCTCCAAGATGGTCAATACTAGAGGGATGATTGTAAGCCCCCTGAATTTCAGGATTTATTTTAAATTTTCTGAATGAATTATTTTCGATAAATATTTTATTATTTAATTGTTTTGATCATTAATATTCCTTCACGTGACTTTGACTTCTGGAGCGTCAGGGATGCCAATCTCTGTAAACTCTCTTTACGAGTTTCGTAGTAGACAAAATTATCTTTGTTTTGATATATCATGTCCCACTTAAACTCGTTCCCTTGTGCTCTTTTTGTATCGCACAACTTCGGGTCAACTTAGACCAATTAATCGTTGAATAATTATTCCCACTTTTATCTTTGATTATCGTTTGCAGCGTATTTTGTATTTTCTTGGTTTTCGTAATGCTTTGAAATTTTTTCTAACTTATAGATTTTTTCTTGGCCGGCATACCGCCAGTATACCGAAGTATACCGACGGCATACCGCCCGGACATGTTTTCTTCATTTTAGATATTTTCGATTTCAGATATTTTCATGACTAGTGTTTTCGATATTTTGATGAATAGTGTTTTGGATATTTTGATGAATAGTGTTTAGATATTTTCGTGAATAGTGTAGATGTACCATATTACCCATTGGATATTTGGTTTTGTTTCGATGGTTAGGATTGACTTACATCTTCACATGGATCATGATCCAACGGCTAAGATTAATTTCTCCTTCTATATATACCATTTCACTTTCTTTCTCCTCTTTCTTTTCATTCTCTTCACTCTCTCTTCATTTCTTCTTCCTTTCTCTTCCCTTGGAGCTTGCCAGGAGCTTGGTCTTGAGGTATAGAGTGTGGTTTCGTACCCCTCTTGGTGGTGGAGTAGAATATTAGGCTTGGAGCTTAACCTAGGCAAGTACATCTTGCTCAAAAGTGACATGACCATACTTTATTTTTGTTTTCCATAGAAACTAAAGTTTTATTGGCCTATAATATGCTTCTTTAAATTGTTAACATGTTTAGTATATAGCACTTTTGGTTTTGATCGACAGTATTGCGTAGATCTGAGTTTCTAGATATAATTTCGAGTATTTTGAGATTTTTATCTATCAAATGTTTTGATTTGTGAAAACTAATACTTCCATGTTGTAGGAAATTCAATTCTATTCAATTTTGACTTTTGAAAGTCCGAATTTCGATTTAAAACGAAGTTTTTATGGCCGAAACAAGTTTTGAGTTCAAAAATCAACTTTCTGTGACGGTTCAAAAAGTCCGTCGGAAATCCGCGGAAATCCGTCGGAAAATCCGAACTTGCACCACAAAACTTGCTGTGACGGATCGGAAAATCCGCCGGTAATCCGCGGTAATCCGCCGGATAATCCGGTTAGGCTGTTTTTAAATTATATATATATTTTAAGTGCTGTAAAAATCTAGAAAAAATTGTATTTAAATACTATGTTAATTTAGCTAATTTATTATAATTTTTCCAGCATTTAATAGGTACTTTTGGTATTTTATAAAAATAGGAAAACAGAACTCATTTTCAGGATACATGTGTTTATTGATTTTTAATAAATATTTATGAGGGTTTATAAATTCCAAAAAAATTAGTATAAATTTCTATAATTAACAAGGATCATTTTGGTACTTTATTTTATGTAAAATTGAGCTTTTTGTCTATCTCAAAAATTGTTGGAACACAGTATACAGGTTGATTTATTTATTGAATAGTTACGGCTTGCAATGTTTTGTGTTGTTTTGAGTTATTGTAGTATTGGACCTAACCCTACACTAGTGTAAAGGCCCTAAAAAAATTAGTTTGGATATAGTGTCATCCCACATTGGACTTTTGTGCTAGGTCCCCACTTGGCTAGTATCCAGATAGGAGTCGTGTCACACCATTAGTGTAAACTTGAATATAGCTTAGAACTGAGTTTGTATATCATTATTGACAGAAAACCGGACATCTATATCTTCGTACTAGTATTCTTGCTTTGCTCGAGGCAAGTACATCTACAAACTCATTTACTGTCTTTTAATGCTATAACATGTATTAACCCTGTTAAAATACTGATCCTTGAGGTAGCAAGTTAAATCTTCACATGTTGTATTACTTTCAGTACCTACTATGCTTAGGACAGTTCTTATATCTTCACATGCTTCTTACTGGTTCTCAGTACATGTTTCACTATGCTTTATACTGCTCTGAGTATTCACATGTTTTATACTGCTCCCAGTACCTGCCATGCTTATACTGCCCCCAATATCTCTCACATGTTTTATATCGTTCTCGTACCTCTCACATGTTTAGAATCTGGGTTATGGGAAAACTGATAGTTGAGTACGTGATCATGCCCCCTTCTCTCGTACGTACGTACCGAGCAAGGTTGACATTTTATATGTATACCTTGTCGTAGGCGCACCAGCTGTATCTGTACGTATGTACATCTATCGCTTGCTTACTTGTACGAAAGTACATTTTATTTACATGTGCCTCCCGCACATTGTACACCTATTGACGATCACGTACCTGCTCCAGTTTTAAATATTAGATATACATGTGTCACCTTGACAAATGTATTTTACCGTGATTCCAGTCATACCATGATTCCAGATATGCCATGTTCCCTATGTTACTATGATACTGTGATCCCAGTTGTACTATGAGGCCATGTTTCCAGTATTTCCTGTTTTATAGACTTATCACACCATGTTTCTTGTTGTACATCTCTTTCATTATATATTCAGTACTTTAGTTGTAGAGGTTGTACTTGCTCCCGTCCTGACAGGATAACGTTGTAGGTTCACTTTTCGAGAAAAAAATGCTATGTGTTACATATTATGGTACTGCATTGAGGACCTGGCCTTAGCTCCAGAAGAGGCCCCAGCGGGGAACCTTGCTTAGATATTTTCATGTGTTTTGAGACTTAGACTTTGGTCTGTACTTATATTTGGATACTGGACTTTGTCGCCAGTTAGATACTTTGGAAGTATATTTTTAAGTCTATGCTTATGTTATCTTCGCTTATAGATGTTGTGTTGTGATGAACCTTTAAATGTGATTTTAGAACTGTTAGCAACTTAGATCCTTTATTGTCTATTCTTAGAACAGCTTACTACGCTTTAACAAGCGTAGGCTGGACATGGCTCGGCCCGGCCCAACAATTTGGGTAACGGGTCGTGACAATGATCGCAGGAGGACACGAGTGGGTTCCTTGCTTCCTTGCTCGTTTTGCTACTTATTTTATATTTTGTCGCTTGGCACCGACATGTTAGTCGAACTGTCTTGTACTTACTTTTACATAATTGTAACTAAGTCAGACTGCAGCTGATAACGATTGTGTATACCTTGTTATATCATCTGCCTATGTTTTGTAAAGCCAGATCTCAAGAACATTTTGACTGAGCGTTTGGGATGCCTTACTGCTTTATCTTACATGTTCTCTATTACTGCTTCTTGATTGAATGATTGAGACAATAGATGTTGAGTAACCCTAGTGAGACTTTCAAGTAGTATGCACCCCCTCGTCTTTTAGACAGCATTGATCGTATTATACGGTATTTATCTACCCGTAATATGTAGCTGGCTGAGTCACTCCCCCGCTCTCCGGTATTCTGGTTCTGGGGCGTAACATTAAGCCAACCCAACCCTACTATATATTCTCTTCCTTTTCTCTCTCCTCATAACCTTTCATTCATTTCCCTCAACCACCACCATTAGGCAAGTACAACTCGCTCAAAAGTGGAGATTTGTGTATTTTTCATCCTTGATTTTTTTTTCCTTTGATATTATTTATCTATATTGTTCTTCTCATCATCCTCTACAAGTTTAGTACTTGGTATTTTCGGGTTTGATGGATGAATTCTTGTATATCTAAGTTTATGTTATTTTCGATTTTCCTTGGTTTTGATCTATTAAACTTGCCTGTTTTCAAAATCTAGTTGTTCCATGTGGTAGAGCATTTCATTTTACCTAAATTTGATCTTTGAAAAGTTAGATTTCGTTTTGTTTTGGCCGAGTTGTGCAAGTTTGTAGTTCATGGGTTCCCTTGCCATCTTTCTCGGATTTTGGAGAAGATGAGCAGTTTGGCCGCATACAGTTTGGCCGCATGGGTTTGGCCGCATGGGTTTGGCCGCATGCAGTCTGGCCGCATGAGTCTGGCTGCATACAGTCTGGCCACATGAGTCTGGCAGCATGCAGTCTGGCCGCATGAGTCTGGCCGCAAGAAGTCTTGCCGCATGAGTCTGGTCGCATGAGTTTGGCCACATGAGTCTTGCCGCATGAGTTTGGTCGCACGAGTCTTTGGCCGCATGAGTTTGGCCGTATGAGTTTGGCCGTATGAGTCTGGCCGCATGAGTATTTGGCCGTATGAGTCTGGCCGCATGATCCCTCGGCCGCATGCGTCCTTGTGTCTTGGTTCTCATTCCTGATCTGACTAACTATGCGAGTGCTGGTTAAACCTATGTGTGTACTATGGTATAATCTATGTGAGCACCGAGGAGCTATCCTATGTGCTAAGTGTTCCTACGTGATATATGCCAGTACACCCAAGAGTCCAGCATTTACATAGCGAATGGTCGGTAGCAATGACGTGGTATGTGTTGTGTATTGTATTACACCAAGAAGGGGTACATACGTATGACTCCATGAGCCAGTACGGATCCCTTCTTGGGGTGCTCGTACAATGTACGACATCTAGGGGAGTGAGCATGTGAACTCCGAGGATAACCTAGGGATTAACTTGGCAACTAACTTGGTAGATGCATTGGGTGGGAAGAATCCCGAGATCGTGCCATACTAGTCACCCCAGGTCCAGTCCTGACGTGTCGGGTTGGCCGCCACGGATATGGTTTCATTCGCCTTTAGCAGATGACTATATCCGACTTCTACGAGCTATGTGTTATATATTTTAGTACGGTAGCCCTCTGGGGGACCGGTGCATAATCAATGTACTATATATCTAATGGTTTGGCTAGCCCTGCTGGGTTGACACGATCTGAGGATTCTTTTTAATCAGCATCGCGGGGATAACTCCGCCAAATATAGAAAGCCGCATGAATGAATGGCCGCTTAAAAAATGACTTGACTGTGCCTTGTACCTTCCGTTAGTAGCCGATGGACATGGAATGTCATGGTGCGTGGTCTAACCCATGTCCTTGTTTGTTGTTGGGTTGGTCTATCGTGCTATGACAGGCTGTGAACCGAGGTTACGACTACTAGTATTATTATTTTATGCTTGGGTTTTATCTCACTCTTTTGTGCTCCCTTGTGGTACTTGCTATTCGGGGCTGACCCCGCTGGTTTTGTTTGGCCAGATCACGTAGCAGAGCCTGAGGATCCGACCTTCCTCCCTGACGTCAATGGTGCATACTAGGAGCATGGCTGGCGGGGGACTTGAGTGGGTTTCTTCTCCACCACTCTAGTTTTCATCCCTTATTTTCTGACGTTTAGCCACCGGCACCTGTTTAGCCGATTAATCTTGATATTTTGTCTTTTGTATAATTGTAATTAAATCAGACTGCAGTTGAATACGATTATGTACCTATGACTCTCTGGGCTAGATAACTTATAAAGCTAGATCTCCATGATCTTTTTGATGAAGCGTCGAGGACGCCTTACTGCTTTATCTCATATGCTCATTAATTGATGTTTTTTTGCTTTGAATGATTGAGACAGAGATGCTCTGTGAGACCATATGAGACTTGATTGTAGCATGCACCCCCTTGTCTCTTGACAACCACGATCATCGTATGACATTTGCATACCTCATATGGAGTAGCTGGCCTAGTCCGTCTCCGTATTCCTGTACTGGGGCGTGACACAAAGCAATCGTTGCCTTTGAGCATCGTTGATTTGAGTTGCGTCGGAAGAATTTAAACACGGTGTCTATTTAAGTCACCTAGCAGGCATAGTCCCAGATGTTGATGCAATTACAAATCAACAAAGGAAAATCATATCGAGGTGAGTTGCAAAGTAAGACTTCAATAGTTGGACAACGACTTTGAACACAAGGCGTTTGCGGAGACTTGTTGCAATTGGATGCGCGACGGCTTAACGCAACACATAGATGCCACAAAGGATAGAAATTGGGATAGAAACAACCAATGAGAGAAGTTCTTTTTAGGCCTCTCTAATAAGGATTTCTAAAATTGAGTTTCTATTCTGCTTGTCATTATACTTTAAGATTTTTTTTATCATAGTTGGTAGAGTTTTATATAAAAATTACAAAAAAAATCTCAAATGGTTTTCCATTTTTATTTTATATAGCAACAAATAAAATGATCAATTTGTGACGTGTGACCCAATATTATTTGGTATGAGAGGAAAAAATTTCTATGAGAGTTTCTAAATGTAAAATTTTCATAGAAATTCTTCATCCTATATTACCGTCACAGCCACATGATGGAAATTAAGTAAAAACAACCATTATGATAAAAAAAATTCTAAAATGAATTTCTGCTATAAAAATATGGGAAAGAGAAAAAAACCATTGGAGATGGTCTAAGAACATCAAGTTTTAGGTATAAGTTATGAAGTTCATCATAAACAGTCGGTCAAACTTTCAAATTATATAGTCAATGTTTTTTTTTTAGAAATTTTGCGTCACACCCTACTTTTTTTTATCCATATTCAAGGTGCACCTCTATGCTTTACCTTAATGTAAGGGACCCCCCACATTTCACGAATTTCGTCTATAGCAAACGGTCAACCGCATTGACCGATATTTTTGAACGAAAATATCTTGTATAATAACCCTTCCCTTTCCCAGCTGTTAATTAATAATCCCTACTGCTCACTGCTCCTCACATTCATAGATTAGAATGGAAGACTCAAAGGAGTGTCGGCTTCCGGTCAGCAGCTTCCCACGAAGTCGGCGATGTTCCCGGTCCAACACCAAGCCCGCCGCCGCTGCCGTCCATCAAACTCATCAACGCCGAGAAGCCTCCAGTACCGCTCCCCCGAGGCCTATCCCCAGCCCGAGCAGATCCAGCGTAGCCAGCTTCGGCCCCATCATCGAACCGTTGCTATCGTAAGCCAGCCCGAGCCTGTAGCGCCCCGCTTTTGATTGGCGACGGACTTCATAATATGCTTGCGCCGAGTCAGATCGGTCGGGAACTTAGATGGCCATCTGACTCGATCGCTGAGCTTGGTAAACGATAACACCTTGCGGCATCTGAATTCATTTAGTTCTAAATAGAAAGACAACTCTAAAGCATGCCTACCTTAACAATCAGAGTCAGTTTAGACGAGTGGGTTCGTCTCGTCCACTTAGCAAGTGTGCTAATCCCCTCCCCCAATTCCCCAGGTGCGACGGGCGCTCTAAACTGAAGCTGAAGTACGAAGAGGCGTTTTGAATCTCTTCTTATGCTGAAGTATTTTGAAGCCAATTCAATCGACGGTTTATATATAAAGGGGCGAATGTATGGAACGGCAAGTGTTAGTTCAGGCAGCTTGTCGAGTATGTTTTCTTTGTTTTCAATCAATGTAGCCGCAACGGCATCCAATGTAATTACGACTTGCATTTCGTTGCAAGTTATGAATGAAAAGCATATTTCTATCTTTCTATACTGCGTCTCAATTTGATGTGATTTATGAAGTTTCAACTTGACGTTTCAATATAAAAATTAACGTAACGTTCTTGCCTTGTACGAGTACAATTCCAGACTCGTACGGCATCACGCCTTAGCGAGGACGATCGATTCGGCAAAATAACACCGGAGAAGAACGGTTTGTCGACTCGGGGCATGACAAATTGGTATCAGAGCACAATTATGTTTCCTCAGATTTTTGAAAGATGTTTTATTATTGGAATGTGTAGTGCCCCGTCCCGCTCAGTCAATCGGAGGAATCGAAACGCCGACGGCGTTCGGAGTTAGCCTTGCAACGGCTGCTCGAAGACATCGCTCGGTCGAGGCGACCGCTCGCTCAGGTGGGGTAGTTTCGGTAAACTTGCCTCATCTTAGCCTTCACATAATAAATCGCATGTTTTCCACTTGCACAAGTAGGCTTGATAATATAAGAGACGAATCCACATAGCTAAAGGGAATAATCCCGACGGGTCGAATTGAGTTAGAATATGGAAAGGTACAACGGTCGGCTTAGAGTTGGTGCACTGCGTGCTTCGAAAATGACACTCGATCCTTCATCCCGTGGCTTGTAAGAAGGAAAGTTGGTTGAGTAGGAAAAGTTATGATCGTAGCCTAAGTCATAGGCGTCGCCCGCATGAATGCTTCATAAAGCATGCACGGTCCCATCGTCCAAGGCTTGGCATAGCCTCGGCTTACCCATGAGTTAAGTTGCATTGAGCGGCTTGTGACCTAAGTCTAGGTACCCGAGTGACATGGTCGTTCAAAAGTCGAACGCATGTGCGACACGTTTCTGCAATGCGAGGCTTGACGCAGCCTTTGCTCGTCGAGTCGTTGTGCGTTTAAGTCAGGCAAGTTATGTTAGGCTATCAGAGTAGTAGCAAGCATGGTCCTACGAGTTCTACAGTTCGGTATAACCACATAGTCTTACGGTCTCAAGGCCCGTCATATAAAGTATGACTTGGGCGATAGCGTCGCGTAGAACGTAAGTCGGTTTAAGGCACGATGCACGGACTTAGTGTTTAAGGCATGAACCACGGTTGATTTAATGAGTTTTGGAGAAAGGACTATCGAATAGGCATTCATGAGTTGAATGAAATGATATGGTAACATGGAAAGAATGCTCGCGACCGCGGGTCGTCGAGGGGTCTCAAATGATAGAAGTCTTGATATTGGTTTTGAAAGAGAGGGTAACACTGAAAGAAGGATGACTGTGTGAGACGTCAGTTTGAGTTGAGTCTTGCATGGTCATTAGACAACTTGTCGACAAAGGGCGATTTGTTTCCTCGGACGACAACCCGGGGCCACGGGACCGTTCCGGCCTAGGAGAAAACCGAGGGTGAAAGTGAGCGGGATTACTGAGCCGAAAGACAAGTATTCGGTGGACGCTCATCGGGGCTAGCTACTTGCGGTGACCGGTCCATCCTATACCAGCTATGTGTCCAAGATAGCTTGTCATGCTAGTGACCTCATATAGATGAGTCGACACGGGCGACAATCCGCGAGTGTGCCTTTGGATTGAGTCGAGTATTGAGTGCACTATATCAAGGAATCGAGTTGAATGTGTGTGTACAGTTAGAACACAATGTTGGGCCTAAGATTTGGCTGCAACGTAAGTGACGTGCTTCGGCACGAGATGTGCCGTCGAGTCTTATGTTGTCGGCATATAAGTTACATAATTTGGATGTGAGTTGTCTTGAGTTTAAGTCAGAAAATGCCGCAAGGCAAAGTCAGTCGAGTAACACTTATCCCTCGAGTCTTGATTGGGTCAATTGGTGATCAAAGTAGCAAGGGCCGCGAGACGGCTATATGGTTAAGTCATACTGAGTTGCTAGGCATGGCACGATGGATTCCTAGCGCGATCACATGGAAATGGAGCCTCATCGCGTAGTTGCGTCTCTGATTTTGGCCGAAAGGCAAGCACGACTTGATTGGTTAACGTTGTTGTTGCAAGCACGGGATGGTCTAAAGACACAAATAGGCCAAGGCGTCTGTCCTAAAACTGATCCTAAGGCAAGAGTAGAAAGATAATCAAAAGGGGCTATGTTGCACAAAGTAAATCAAACGTGTTGGTTTCGTATGGGTGGGCGAGGAGCTCATTCCACCAGTACAGTTGAGTACTGAGACCCACATAGTTTACATGTGCAGGCACAGGTAGAAGCTCGTGGCGCGGAGCTCACTTGGATGCGTCGAGGCACGGAGTTTCTTGGCGATTCGAAGCGTGCGGCCGCATGGAGACAAGACTTATACGGGACATAATGTATGGACGTCGCCTTCCGAAGCATCCACTAGTTCAAGATATGTATTGAGAGATGAGAGAGAGATGAGTGACTTGTATTGTGAGAAGAGTGAGCTTGAGTGATTATAATCTTGGCCTTGCGCCCCATTGTAATACTTGTTTCGATATCAATAAAGAGCTTCATTTGAATAACTTTTGTGTTGCTTTAAATTTCCGCTATTATTATTCAATGTCTCTGCTTGGGACTTCTGTGCGACGACCCCGTCGCAGCCGCTGAAATCGGCCGTTATGGAACCCACCTTGCAAGAGCGCAATCTATGCTCGTGCGGCATCACGCCTTAGCGAGGACGATCGCTCCTACGGGAGCGGGGCATGACATAATGTTCATTGCGGTGGCTCGATTGAAATGCTTGTCGTTATGCTGCGTGAAATAAAAGTTCCATACAGGTAAGTCCGTAGATATTTTTGAAAAATACTAACGGATTTACTATATTTTGTAGGAATGACTAAGAAAAATAAGAACCATCCCGGCACAACAACCCAAACCGTGGATAGTACGTCGAGCACAGAGAGTACTGGCCCTAGCGAGACGACTATGGATAAAATGCTATAGTTGATGGAACTGTAGCAGCAACAGCTTCAAATGCAAATCAAGACCCAATTTGATGTGCAGCAGAAGCAGATGAACGTCCTGACTGAGATAGTGAACAAGGTGGTGGGCAATACCAAGGCAACGATTGTGGTACCCGAGGAGAAGCAAGATGTTCAAGATGAAGACGAGGAAGAAGCTCAACCTCAAATAATAAATTCTTCTTCCTTGTTCAAAGCAAAAGAGTTCCGCGAGATGAATCCACCTAAATTCAATGGCCAGGAAGAGCCTGATGTGATAGTGGGGTGGCTCGTGGAGATTGAGGATCTATTTAATCTGCTTAGCATTGAAGGGTCCCAGAGGGTAACATGTGTGGCGTTACAGCTGCAACTGAGGGCTTACGACTGGTGGAAAGCTAAGAAGCAAAAAATCTACGAAGCCGATACGGACACCACGATTTCCTAGAAAATTATCAAGGAAGCTTTTCTCGAATAGTACGTTCCTCGCGCCGTCCGTCGCCAAAAAGAAGACGAGTTCATGATGTTGCGATAAGAAAATATGTCCATCGACGATTATGACTCGAGCTTCTCGAAACTGGCAAAGTTTGCCGGTGCCTTCCTGTCCAACAAGGAAGTATGGTATGAACGCTTCCAACAAGGCCTAAACGACGAACTGCAAAGGGACGTCATGAATCAAAGGTGTCGAACCTATCGCGAATCCTACGATGCCGCTCTCGATAGTGAGCGTGTCTTTGGTTGTATGTCGCATAGAGCCATGCATGTCGTCCGTAACCACTTCAACAAGCGTCCTAACGACGCCCGGGGATCGGAAGTATCAAAACGTCCGAACTGATTTGATGACCAAGGCTATGGCGGACAACACTGCAATAGATGCGGTAGGCGTAGGCATCGAACCACCGATTGCGTTACGAGATCTTGCTACAAGTGTGGCGAGGTAGTCCATATAGTTACATATTGTCCAAAAAATATTCCGAATCAACATAATCCGCCAAGGAACGTTCTGAATCCATATAAAGTGCCAACACTACAAGGCGCAAATGCGGTGCCCGTCAACCCACAGAATCAACGCCATGGAGCTCAAGGCCGAGTTTATGCATTAACTCGGGACGAGGCATTCGCGTCCGATACTGTTGTAACAGGTATATTACTCTACAAAAATATACCTGCTCGAGTACTATTCGATTCGGGTGCAACGCATAGTTTTACATCTGCTGATTATACGAAAGAAAATAAAATAACCATGCAATCACTAGATATAGACATTAGCGTTAGCACTCCGTCGGGAGTCGATATGCCTGCGAACTTTGTTTGTAGGGATGGCCATATTTACATCGGGGGAAGAAATCTATCCTTGGATGCCGTCGTACTAGACATCAAAGAGTACAACATAATCCTGGGCATGGATTGGTTGGGCGCTTGTCATACAACGATCGAGTGCGCGGAGAAGAGAGTGGTGTTTCATCTTCCTGTCGAGACAGAGTTCTCATATTCGTACGGTACGGTCTCAAAGATGACAATGATGATATTGGCAATCTCGACGAGGCGTATGTTGCATTCCAGCTGTACGGAATACTTGGCATCAGTTCGAGACACGCGAAAGGATAATACAAACACAATGCAGACTGATGTTGTGGCAGATTTTCCCGACGTTTTTCCTGACGAGATGCCCGGGATGCCGCCGGATTGAGAAATAGAATTCAGCATCGACACCTTTTCGGATACACGACCGATATCAAAGGCGCCTTACCGAATGGCTCCAGCAGAACTGAAGGAGCTGAAGGTGCAATTACAAGAGTTGCTAGACCGCAAATTTATTTGCCCTATTGTCTCTCCGTAGGGAGCTCCCGTACTGTTTGTGAAGAAGAAGAATAGATCGATGCGACTATGCATTGACTATCGGGAACTCAACAAGGCGACTGTGCGGAACAAGTATCCCTTGCCACGAATCGATGACTTGTTTGACCAACTGCAAGGTACGTCAATATTTTCAAAAATTGATCTTCGTTCAGGTTATCATCAGTTGAAGATCAAGTCCGATGACGTATCGAAGTCTGCCTTCTGCACTCGATATGGTCATTACGAATTCCTAGTCATGCCATTCGGTTTGACGAATGCCCTAGCCACTTTCATGGATCTGATGAACCGAGTCTTCCGACCCCAAATCGATAAATTTGTAGTCGTGTTCATCGACGATATCCTTATCTGCTCAAAGAATCGAGAAGAGCATGCAGAACACTTGAAGACGGTATTACAAATTCTGCGTGAAAACAAATTATACGCCAAGCAGAGTAAATACGAGTTCTGGATGAGTAGTGTGACATTCTTCGAACATGTAATCTCTGCCGAAGGTGTCGCGGTGGACCCAAAGAAGATTGAGATTGTAAACGACCTACCTCGGCTAGCGATATTCAGAGTTTCCTAGGCCTAGCAGGCTACTACCGAAGATTCGTGCGGAGCTTTTCAAAACTAGCGTCGCCTCTGACTCGCCTCACCCAGAAGGGAGTAGTATTTGAATGGAGTGACGACTGTGAATCCAGCTTTCAAGAGTTGAAGCAACGGCTCGTCTCAGCTCCAATCCTTGTACTTCCAGATGGTCCAGAAGGCTTTCTGTAGCTCCCCTTCCCGAAAATTTTGAAATATTCTTATTTTTATTTATTTTATTTAAATGGTCATTTTTAGATTTTTATAAATAATTAATTAGTTTATTATTACGGTAGACGACTTTAGCCAGGGTTAGGATTTGGAGTACAAGGCGACTAGAAATCATGGCACGGATAGTGTAGTAGCGTGCTTTGACTAGTGTTTAGCCATGGTAGGGGAAGGCCGAGTCATAGGATTGCTCTAACTAGGAAAACCAGGCCAAGTTGCGACTTAACCCTTACCAAAATTTTATCTATTATTTAATTATATTATTTGACGTTTAAGAGACCCGGTTGTACCAAAACAGCCTGGACTAGACCCGAACCAAGCCAAGCCCAGGTAGTCATGTAGTGCATCCCAAGGCGTCCTTGTAGACATGCATTGAGTAGTATTATTTTAATTCAGTCATCTAGTAGACGATTTTCACAAGTTGTAGTTAAATATATATATTATGAGTTATTGATATTAAATAATGTTTATGGATAATTTAGTAAATATTTTCTTTAACAAATATTTTGGGACTCTATGAGATTTATCTAAGCTATAAATATACTTGTGTATATATATAAATAGAAGTATGTTTATAATATATAAAAAAATAGGCTTTATATATATACATAATATAACTGTATTTTATTTATGTAAATTTTGGAATATAAGAATTAAGAACTGGATTTCAATAGTGTTATTACTTAATATTTTATCGCTTGAATTTGTATCTACGATATATGCGTATGTATCATTATACACATATATACATAGGAATATATCTACTTAATTTGTATTAATGGGATATATATATATATATATATATATATATATATATATATATATATATATATATATATATGGAAATATAGATACTATATGTGTGTATGTATATATATAAATACATATGGGTGTATATAGATATTATTTGGTTGTATGGGTGTGAATAAATATATATATGTATATATATATATATATATAAATAATCATATATATATGTATATAAATACTCGTATGTATATATATATATATATATATATATATATATATATATATATATATATATATATATATATATATATATATATATAAATGGGTTTAATAAAAAGAAAAGAAAAAGAAGGTGAAAAGAAAAAGGACCAAAGCTCCCAGCCAATGGGCCACAGCCCGAGCTCAACCCTAAGCCAGGCCGAGCAAAAGAAACCCCCCCATACACGAACCTGAGGGTATCGACCCCTGTTCTGTTTGTAACAGAACACAATATATAGGAAACCGAGAGCTCCAAAGATGGACTCCCTCCAAACCCTAACACCGCCACCACCCTGCGCGCCTTCCCCAGGGCGCGCGCGCCGCGCTGGACCACCGCGCACGGCCGCGCGGGTCGCCGGAGGCCGAGAATGCCACACGCGCGCACACAGTGGCAGCAAAAGGGGCAGCGATCAACGTCGGTTCACGGTACGTTTTCCCTGTCGTTAGTTGCTCGTTTTTGATTCCGTAAATTTCCAGGAGTAGCCCATATGACCCTCTAGAAGTCCCCATAAATAGAATTCGACTGGGACAATCCATCGATCCAGAAAATCGATACAAACATCGACAAAAACCAGCTTTAAACGTAGCACACAGGACAGCCCATGACTCAACTTAGAAGCCGATTTTCGATCTACACAGTAATAGTTTTCAGAAACTAATTAAACACGATTAATGTCAACATAACCATGATCAAAATGCAACTGTTAGTTCTGTTTTTTGTTATGTGTGTATGAGTTAAATCGTTGACAAAGTTCACCGAAAAACTGTTTTCAAAACATAGAAAACCACCCACACGACGTGAGTCACGCCAATCCGGGCGACGTGGTCACGAACCGAAAGTATTAAAAGCTGCGTAACAGCTTCGTGGTCGTGTGGGCTTTGACGGAATTCAAATTGGTCGCGTGTGCGCGACGTTCGAAATTCACCGTATCGTACACTTTGCAAATTTCTCAATTACTTTGTGCATGCTCGTCAGATCGAGACGAAACTTGCACCAACAGGACCGTATCATTTTTTTGGTCCTGTATGCCAAGTTTGGTCCAATTCTGAGACAGTTGAATCGGACGTCGTTTTGCGGGCCCCACGGTCCCACACAACGGACGATTTTGTGCACGGCCCACCGGAATCCAACTCTGGACATACGGTTGGGTTCGTATCGGAAAACCGGATCCGTAGACATGTAGTTTGACGACTTTAAAGACCGTTTACCTTGGCACGTTTTTCGGTGCAAAGCGGATCCAACAACGGACATCGTTTTTGCCCGAAATTACCGTTTTGCCCCTGTGTCCAGAATTGAACTTAAGGACAGGCAATCATAGCTAATTTGACTATTCTGAGAACGTTGGTAATGTTTATTTCAGCATCCGGAGACTTCTACATGTGTTGACTGATTGTGGCTCATTGAGTGGTATAGTGTTATTGGTTTCTCCAGCTAAGGACCTCAGGCAAGTGCACTTTCTGATTGCTTTCCGATTCATAGTAGTTTTCTTATTTCATGTCTATATATATATCTTGCTGCTTGTTGACACGCTCGTCACACGGAGTAGTCGGGAGGGGAAATATCTTAGTAGACATGTGGACTACCCAGAAATATCTCCCGTGTCTTTCGTGGAGAATAGCAGCTGCACACGACACGTGCAGGGTGCCGGATTTACCCCCTAGCCGTTCACATGTCGAAACAGATATTTCACACCACCTAGATAGATGTCTTTTATTAGCTTTTCCTTATTTATTTCTCTATCGTGCTATGTCATCAGTTTTCTTACAACTTTCATATCTCATATGCTATTTTCATGTCTTGTTAATTCTATTGTGTTTTGTATTGTCGTCGGTTTGTGTACTTGTTCCATTCCTGACTGGATAACCAACATTTTTCAGGTTTAGCCGCTATCACTTTTAGCACTGGGGAAGACTTGGGTATGCTGAAGACAACCTAGAAATAGAAAGCAATTGTACCAATTTCATTAATTATAAAATTATGTATTTCTTTTTAATATAAATGTTGTAATAAATTTAGAATTGTGAATGAGCACCAAATGTTGTATTTTTGAGCCTCTATTTCTTGCGAACTTGACAGCGTTCTACCGCCGACTCTGCGGCGTAGGCTGGCTTGGACACGTCTCGTATCAAAAAAAAAACAGGTGCGGGTCGTGACAAGTTTTTGTAGTGGCCTATGCAGGTCATTTTTCGCAGAATATTGCGAACTCGTGATGGTACGTTAGTCGTACTATTGCGAGCCTGTGCCCAGGAAGTGCTCATTCACAACTAGGATTAAAATGATTTAAGATAATGACTAGGACTAGGAGTCCCTTGTTCAAATTGACTGCTGGGTAGTTAAGGATATTAGATAGGCCATACAATTTAGATAGCTTGCTAGATCCCTATATGTACGCTGTTACTTTCGATATGACAATGTGATCCAATGTGGATATACTATTCGCTTGGTATGTTAGACTTGCCTAGAATTAAGGCATTAATTTTGATAAACTGTTTAATTTTCTTTTGCTCTATTAGATATAAACATTATTCCATGAGTTAGAATTGCTTGTTTAAAATTCTCTTTTTCCTGTAAGGATTTAGTTTATAATTTCTGATTCTGTAATTCGTGTGCGAATCTCGAAGTAGATTGATTTGAGATTTTCTCTCAACCATAGAAATGCATATGAAATAGATACTAGAATGTTTGTATTTCTTTCGTTTTTAATTATTTCCTCCATGTTAAGTCTGTTATTTTAAATGTAGTGATTGATAGGACAAATACCTACACTCTATTGTAGTCAACTTGTTTGAATCTCTAGAAGCTCATGGATTTTACGGTTATAGTTAGAGGAATATTAGTTAACCCATAATAGTTAGACAGCAGCGCACTGTCATCAATTAGCTGAGAGTGGAGAGGTGGGTTCACTGCAGCCAGCAGCGCACTGGCGAGGCACAACCCATAGAATTGAAATCGTTTCGAAGAATCATAGCCTATGGAACATTGTAGAAACTATGTTCTCGTTGACCTCTTTAGAATCTTAGATACCATTGTGTCAATATAGGTAGAGTGTCTGATAGCCTATCATATTTGAATCACGAAACTAACGGTTTGCCGTAGCCAGAGTATACGGGCAAGGCGTAATTCTCGGTGAAACGATTTCAGATGTGATTACAAGTTTAGGATATTATAGAGAATAGAGACTTCCATGTATGACCCTAAGATCCAAAACCAATATTAGTGAAAGGTTCTGCCAGTTGAATAACGTGTCTCCCAACCCGTGGCCCTTATGATCTATTAACAAGGTAATTGACCGACAATAACAGGTTTATCCAGACTATAGGAATTAGAATGTCATAACCCATTAGTCGACCGAGGCCTTATGGATAGGAAGATAATAGGTTGACTGTATAGGCAAGAACACCAGGTAAGGATTTGACTCTCTCAAAACTCGAACTTCTTATTTTCCTACTTCCAAAAAAAAAATCTCGCCTACTTACATTTTGACTATCTTGACCAATGCTGCTATTACAGCCTAGTTTTGCAAGCTTACTCTTTTATCGAGCTTGATTCAAGACATATGTTTAATTGGGGACGCCCGCTAACATATTGTCTAAATTAAAATCATTGTATCACGGTCTGATCAACCATGATTCAATTGGTTCGCTTTCATCTAGTTACCCTACGCGGATTGAGATGTAGATGCCTCTAGGATCTCATCCACGACTATTTTGATAATTCCTCTTGAATTATACATTCATCCTTGAATCACGTAATTGTATTCAGCGACATCTCTTGAACTCTTTATTGTTTTCGTCTTCACTGATTGGAAGGACGAAAGCTCGTAATTGATAGATAGCTATAGAGTATCCTCTATGGCTATGATAGTGGTATATGCAAGTGTAGCTACCATCGGCCAGTCCTGTGACAGGAACCTTGCCACCATATCCAGCCTCTAAGGTGGGTAGAATATAAGCCTTCTAAAATTTTAGAAGATACAAGGATTATAGAGTGATTAGAATAACTTCCACTAGGATGATAATTAGTGCCCATGGACTCCCACTTTCCTTTTAGATCATTTCGTTTCCTGGCCGTGCCATTAATATTCGGATCACTAGACTAGCTGTTACCTTTCAACAGATTTCATATGCAAGATCTAGACGAGTCCACCTTCATCTAGGTATATCATGTCCCACTCAAACCTGTCCCCTTGTACTCTATTTTTATGGTATGACTTTCAGGTAAAAAGGACTAGCTATAACCCTTACCATAATGCCGGTATACTTTCCGCCTTCCACTAGAGCCTCAGCCCCGACTCAATTCCTTCGACCCAATATATGGTTGTGACCTACTCGAAGCCCACTACGCACATGCCACTAGTGTGCCACCCAATTGAGGCCCCATGTACTAAAACACAAAAGTCACTGAAGGTGCACTTTGGGCTTGACGGACCTAACTAACCAACCCGACTAGCAACTAGCTCAGCCCTTGGATAGAAACCTATTCTAGGAAACCCTAATATAGTAGGAAGAGTTTCATCATTGGGATCTTGTCCAATCCTTATAGATCGAAATCCAATGTTCATCCAACCAACGACTGATGTCCAAATAGAGAACCCCTTTAGACCACAATTTTGATTTCTCAAATTCCGTTCCATTATGGAACCTTGTCTGAATTAGAATTTCGAGAGCGAGACTTCTGTATTACACGAATTGCAAGCCCCTCTAAGAGACAAGGGTTCTTCGACGTAGCAAGTGACTGAACTATAGTAGCCCGACCTAGCAAAAAGGCAGTGGTTCATAAACTTTCCTTCTGTTTGTATCATTGGATACTCTCTACGGCTCTAGAAACTTCTTATTCGCCCTCGATTATTTTTCCTTATCTTCCTGTCCTTTCCGTTGTAGAGTGACGAATGGTCACGCCTATTAGAATTTAGCAATATTATTTTAGCTGATTGTGTAAATTGGTTGCTTGCTAAATTTTGGATTATTTGATAGATAGGAGAGGGTTGTAGATGCCTTATGCAATAGATATCCGTCAGTAATTACTTTTTGCAATTAGCTGGAGGGTTACAATGTTATGACGTCAGGTGTTTGAAGGGGGTAGTGTGACCAAAGGTGGGTAGAAGTCCTCGATGATTCGTAGTTACGAAATGGCTAGGAGGAGAATATTAATAGTTCTGAGAAATTAAAATTCGAGGATATTATGGTAATAGTAGATTTATTCCTTTACTTTTATGTTTGAATTTTGGCATGTTCATGAGTTAGAATTTCGAGGACGAAATTACTTTTAAGGTGGATAGATTTGTAGCTCCCCTTCCCGAAAATTTTGAAATATTCTTATTTTTATTTATTTTATTTAAATGGTGATTTTTAGATTTTTATAAATAATTAATTAGTTTATTATTACGGTAGACGACTTTAGCCAGGGTTAGGATTTGGAGTACAGGACGACTAGAAATCATGGCACGGATAGTGTAGTAGCGTGCTTTGACTAGTGTTTAGCCATGGTAGGGGAAGGCCGAGTCATAGGATTGCTCTAACTAAGAAAACCAGGCCAAGTTGCGACTTAACCCTTACCAAAATTTTATCTATTATTTAATTATATTATTTGACGTTTAAGAGACCCGGTTGTACCAAAACAGCATGGACTGGACCCGAACCAAGCCAAGCCATGCCCAGGTAGTCATGTAGTGCATCCCAAGGCGTCCTTGTAGACATGCATTGAGTAGTATTATTTTAATTCAGTCATCTAGTAGACGATTTTCACAAGTTGTAGTTAAATATATATATTATGAGTTCTTGATATTAAATAATGTTTATGGATAATTTAGTAAATATTTTCTTTAACAAATATTTTGGGACTCTATGAGATTTATCTAAGCTATAAATATACTTGTGTATATATATAAATAGAAGTATGTTTATAATATATGAAAAAAATAGGCTTTATATATATACATAATATAACTGTATTTTATTTATGTAAATTTTGGAATATAAGAATTAAGAACTGGATTTCAATAGTGTTATTACTTAATATTTTATCGCTTGAATTTGTATCTACGATATATGCGTATATATCATTATACACATATATACATAGGAATATATCTACTTAATTTGTATTAATGGGATATATATATATATATATGGAAATATAGATACTATATGTGTGTATGTATATATATATATATATATATATATTTTATATATATATATATATATATATATATATTAAACCCATTTATATATATATATATATATATATATATATATATATATATAAATGGGTTTAATATATATATATATATATATATATATATATATATATATATATATATATATATATATATATATATATATATAAATGGGTTTAATAAAAAGAAAAGAAAAAGAAGGTGAAAAGAAAAAGGACCAAAGCTCCCAGCCAATGGGCCACAGCCCGAGCTCAACCCCAAGCCAGGCCGAGCAAAAGAAACCCCCCATACACGAACCTGAGGGTATCGACCCCTGTTCTGTTTGTAACAGAACACAATATATAGGAAACCGAGAGCTCCAAAGATGGACTCCCTCCAAACCCTAACACCGCCACCACCCTGCGCGCCTTCCCCAGGGCGCGTGCGCCGCGCTAGACCACCGCGCGCGGCCGCGCGGGTCGTCGGAGGCCGAGAATGCCGCACGCGCACACACAGTGGCAGCAAAAGGGGCAGCGATCAACGTCGGTTCACGGTACGTTTTCCCTGTCGTCAGTTGCTCGTTTTTGATTCCGTAAATTTCCAGGAGTAGCCCATATGACCCTCTAGAAGTCCCCATGAATAGAATTCGACTGGGACGATCCATCGATCCAGAAAATCGATGCAAACATCGACAAAAACCAGCTTTAAACGTAGCGCACAGGACAGCCCATGACTCAACTTAGAAGCCGATTTTCGATCTACACAGTAATAGTTTTCAGAAACTAATTAAACATGATTAATGTTAACATAACCAAGATCAAAACGCAACTGTTAGTTCTGTTTTTTGTTATGTGTGTATGAGTTAAATCGTTGACGAAGTTCACCGAAAAACTGTTTTCAAAACATAGAAAACCACCCACACGACGTGAGTCACGCCAATCCGGGCGACGTGGTCGCGAACCGAAAGTATTAAAAGCTACGTAACAGCTTCGTGGTCGTGTGGGCTTTGACGGAATTCAAATTGGTCGCGTGTGCGCGACGAACTTGATGCGTATCCGTCGAAATTCACCGTATCGTACACTTTGCAAATTTCTCAATTACTTTGTACATGCTTGTCAGATCGAAACGAAACTTGCGCCAACAGGACCATATCATTTTTTTGGTCCTGTATGCCAAGTTTGGTCCAATTCTGAGACAGTTGAATCGGACGTCGTTTTGTGGGCCCCACGGTCCCACACAACGGACGATTTTGTGCACGGCCCACCGGAATCCAACTCTGGACATACGGTTGGGTTCGTATCGGAAAACCGGATCCATAGACATGTAGTTTGACAACTTTAAAGACCGTTGACCCTGGCACGCTTTTCGGTGCAAAGCGGATCCAACAGCGGACATCGTTTTTGCCCGAAATTACCGTTTTGCCCCTGTGTCCAGAATTGAACTTAAGGACAGGCAATCCTAGCTAATTTGACTATTCTGAGAACGTTGGTAATGTTTATTTTAGAATCCGGAGACTTCTACATGTGTTGACTGATTGTGGCTCATTGAGTGGTATAGTGTTATTGGTTTCTCCAGCTAAGGACCTCAGGCAAGTGCACTTTCTGATTGCTTTCTGATTCATAGTAGTTTTCTTATTTCATGTCTATATATATATATCTTGCTGCTTGTTGACACGCTTGTCACACGAAGTATTCGGGAGGGGAAATATCTTAGTAGACATGTGGACTACCCAGAAATATCTCCCGTGTCTTTCGTGGAGAATAGCAGATGCACACGACACGTGCAGGGTGCCGGATTTACCCCCTAGCCGTTCACATGTCGAAACAGATATTTCACACCACCTAGATAGATGTCTTTTATTAGCTTTTTCTTGTTCTCTATCGTGCTATGTCATCAGTTTTCTTACAACTTTTATATCTCATATGCTATTTTCATGTCTTGTTAATTCTATTGTATTTTGCATTATCGTCGGTTTGTGTACTTGTTCCATTCCTGACTGGATAAACAATATTTTTCAGGTTTAGCCGCTATCACTCTTAGCACTGGGGAAGACTTGGGTATGCTGAAGACAACCTAGAAATAGAAAGCAATTGTACCAATTTCATTAATTGTAAAATCATGTATTTCTTTTTAATATAAATGTTGTAATAAATTTAGAATTGTGAATGAGCACCAAATGTTGTATTTTTGAGCCTCTATTTCTTGCGGGCTTGACAGCGTTCTACCGCCGACTCTGCGGCGTAGGCTGGCTTGGACACGTCTCGTATCCGGAAAAAAAAAAAAATGGGTGCGGGTCGTGACACTTTCAGATATTCAGCAACGCATTGGGAACTGGCCTCGGGTGCGTACTCATGCAGAGAGATAAAGTCATCTCCTACGCTTCACGACAGTTGAAGCAGCACGAGAAAAACTACCCGATACACGACCTAGAATTGGCGGCGATCGTGTTTGCGCTGAAACTCTGGCGGCACTACTTCTATGGTATGGCTTGCAGAATATACACCGATCATAAAAGCCTGAAATACTTGTTTATGCAATGGAAACTCAACTTACGACAGCGACGTTGGCTCGAACTCATAAAAGATTACGAGCTAACGATCGAGTACACGCCGGACAAGGGAAATGTAAGCCCCCTGAAATTCCCGAATTATTTTTTCGAATTTTCTAATGAATTATTTTCATGATTTTCAATAATTCATTTCTATATAATTAATTTCGATCATTAGATGCTCTTTACGGTGACTTGAAATTCTAGAGCATCAGGGATGCCAGTCTCTGGAAAGTTTCTTCTTGAAGTTTGTAGTAGACGAGATTACCTTCACGTCGATATATCATGTCCCATCCAAACTCGTTCCCTTGTGCTCCTTTTGTATCGCGCAAGTTCGGGTCAATTTAGACCATTTAATTATTAATTGATTTCCCACTCTTTTCCTTGATCCCCATAAGCACGTTACCGTGGTTTTTAATTTAGGAGCACCAGACTAGTCTTTTTCTTGAAACCAACTTGTCATGCCTGATCTACTCGAGACGCTCTTCACCCATGACCTTCGTGTCCCACTCAGACACTCCATTTTGTGCTCCATTTCCTTCGCACAAATTTTAGTTCAATTTAGGCCAATTAATTATCTACCGTAAAACCTGATTTAATTTCCAATTTAATTTCCGGGCCCGACATCGGTCCAATCCAGACGACCAAAATATATGGCCCTGGCCTGTTTTGAGTAAACTATGCAGGTGCCACTTGCGTGCCACAATTTTGACCTCCCTTGTGCTCCAATTTCCTCCATGATTTAAATTGTTTAATTTATTAATTAATTAAATCTTGGCTTCGACTTTGTCCAAACTTGGCCCAACGTCCGACCCAGTTTGGCGTGGACCCTACCATGACTGCCCATACATCCCCCTGATGTGTCTGCATTTTTCCCCTTTTTGAAAATACGTTATTTTATATAAAATATCTTTATTTCTCTCTCTTTTATATATGTATATATATATACATATATAATATAATATATAAAATATCTCTCTCCTTACTAATCAAACACCCCACCTCACTTCCCTCTCACATCAGCACTCACCCATACCCCCCTCATGTACGAGCAACACTCTCCTCCTCTCTCTACATTCTCTCTCTCCCTCTCTCATTAATATCACACACACACACTCATATATAATATACATCATCTCTCTCTCCTTCCCATCACACACACAACACCACAACCCCCCTTCCTACAGCCCCTTGGCCGAGCCCCCCATGGCCAAGCTCCTCTCTGAGCTCCTCCTTTCCTCCTCCTCTCGAACCATTACTTTCCTCCTCCTCTCGAACCATTACTTTCCTCCTCTTTCTTCATCTTCATCACCTACATCCCCATCACCATTCCACCACCACCTTCCTTCTCTTCTTCTCCTCCTCCTCACCTCCATGGCCGACCACACGAACCACCCCTCCTCTCCCCGAGCAGCAGCTCCAACAAAGCTATCCCGAGCTCCTCCATCAGCCTCTCCATTTTTTCCTCCTCCCGAACTCATCCGAGCTCCTCCACGAACCACCACCCCATCATCACCTCAACACCACCACCTCCACCATTGAACCGCCGCCACCACCATCTTCGACGTGCCCCCGCCCACCTCGCCATGGCGCGCCGTGCGCAAGGCCGCGCAGCCCCCGTAGCAGCGGGTAGCTACAGCCGACAGCAGCTGCAACAGCAGTAGCAGTGCACGGCGAAGCAGCCGCGTGTGGCCGCACCACCGCACGTCGTCGTCGGCCATGGCCGCCGTGGCCAGCCTCCCTTGGCCGGGCGCGACCCCCAGCGACCTTTCCATGGCGGCCAACATCCCCCGGGACGCGCCGTCTAGGCGATTCGTGCGTTTTGCACGGAATCCCGTCGACGCTGCGCGCGAACGAATTTCAGAATTCGCGTCTCGGGACAGCGACTTCGCGCCAATTTTCTGGAAAATCCGACCGTTGGATCGGCGAACTCTTTGCTCCGTCACAATCTCGGTATATACCCCTTCATTCCTCTCAAATTTCACCCGTTAATTCTGTCGTTTGCTATGTGAAAACTGGCCGCCAAGTTGACATTTTAATTTGTACTATTTTTGGACAGTTTTGCGACGCCAACTTCGCGGGTTCGTATCTTCGTCGTCGCAGCTCCGTTTTGTGCGCTACCAGTTCCGGTGCACAGCTGGTATAACCCTCTTCCTGCCCCCTTTAGATTTCATTTCAGTTTGAGCTTGTTAGGTCGATCGAATTCGACGCCAAAGTTGGTCGTTCGAATTCTTAGTGTTGCACTTGTAAAATTCTATTTTTGAACCCGGGACTCCGGATTCAATTTCTGACACCACCAGTAGACTCGTGGCGTCGTTCTGGCATGTTTTCATATAAAGTTTGCTTGATTTGGAGAACGTGGGCCCTGGCACGCATTTCGGTGCAAAGCGGGTCCCACTTTCTGAGTCAACGGGTCACATTGAGATCGGCTCATCGGATTCCAATTCTGGATATACCGTTGAGTTCGTATCGTCATTCTGGACTCGTTGACATATAATTTGCTAGATTTTAGTGGACATTGGTTCCGGCACGCATTTCAGTGCAAGTCGGATACCAACATCCGGGTCAACGGGTCATTTTGAATTCGGCTCATCGGAATCCAATTCTGGATATACCGTTGGGTTCGTATCGTCATTCTGGATTCGTGGACATATAATTTGTTAGATTTTGTGCACTTTTATTTCGGCACGTTTTTCGGTGCAAAGTGTGTCCAACGGCGGACATCATTTTGGCCCGAAATTACCGTTTTGCTCCTGTGTCCAAATTGGACTTTTGGACAGGCTATCCTAGCTGATTTGACCATTCTGGACATGTTGGTGATGTTAGTTTCATCATCCGACAACATCTGTAGATTTTTTTCCTTTTTGTGTCATCCTATTATTATAATATTTTCTCCTTTTGGGTTGTTTTAGAGACCCGTCGATTTCAGTGATTTCTAAATCACCGAAATGCATAAGTTGACCTTGTAGATGTTTATAGAGACTAGCTTTGACCCAGTTTGACCATGGTTGACTACTTTGACTGAACGTCGAAGTAGAGTCAACATTTGACCTAAGTTAGACTAGTTTTGACCTTGGTTGACCACAGTTGACTATTTTTGACCAAAGTCAACCGGAAGTCAACCGTAGCCTAGGATTGACCAAAACTTGACCGAAGTTGACCAGTTGACCAAAGTCAACTATATGTCAACCTTGACCCAGTTTGTCTTAGTTTGACTTAGTTTGACCTAGATGTTTAGTATGTCTTTTGACCCTGATCAGCTCTTGTATTATTTCATCTTTAGGTCTGTGGTTTTACTCTGAACCCTGATTCATATTGACAGCAGGACCCCAGGCGAGTACATTCTCTGATAATATTTCTGTTTTATGATATCGTCTATGTTTCTTGTATTTAGTGTAGATACCCTTGTTCTCTTGACACATTGTTCACACGGATTGGTATTTCCCTGGATTCCGTCATGAGATATTATTCCTCGCTTTCCTTGGTATATCTTGTGCAAGTCTTTCTTGTTCCTTGTGCATTGTATAGACACGATTCCTGCGAAGGCTAGCTACCCTCTCGGAGAATCGCGTGTCATGATGTGTCATGGTTGGATCCACTATACTAGTCGGGGATGGGGAGTATTAGTGTAGATGTGTGGTCATTAGCCACCTTGTTGTTCTTGTAGATCTTGTGAGTCTTAATCATACACCCCACGTATGATTAACCAGGCCAGTAGACCTTGTGCAAGACCCAAGCCGGCTACATGTTGAAACTAGTACTCACACGCTTAGATAGATGATTCTTGATTCTTGTACATGCCATGATCAGTTTTACTTGCCTTATTCTAGCTCTAGATTTACAGCTTACCTTGCCATGATACTCACATGTACATTTCATGATTTCTTGTATATTCTCTCTATTTACTGCTACATGTTCAATATCGTATAATTAGAACTGTTATTTGAGATTTGTGCTCGTTCCATCCTGACTGGATATGTTGACAAAATTTTAGGAGTAGTTGTGCCACATTTGTTGGACCGCAGGATGATTCTAGCTGAGGTGGTTCACATTGTTCCTCTATGTGAGTTGCCTGGTAGTTATTCCTTAGTTAGTCTTGTTGTTCCTTCATTATCTTCCTGTCTTATGATCATTGTAGATTCTAGTTGTTCTAGTGATATTGTTATTATTTCTTGTCTTATCTTCCTTAGTTTCGTGATGTGACATGAGTACATTTCTAGTTATGGATTCTTAGATGTTGTAGTTAGTATAGTGCACTTGACAGCGTTCTACCGCCGATACCGCGGCGTAGACTGGGCGTGGCCCACGTATTCGTACCCGTATATCCGGGTGTGGGTCATGACAGGAAACGTTGTAGCCGACACGCTTAGCAGAATGTTTATGGAATCACTGGCCATAAATAAAAAGATACGGCGAGACCTTGAAGCGATGGGTGTCGAACTCGGAATTGAGTATCAACACCTGTACCTAACTTAGTTGAAGTTAGGATCGAGCCTGCTTAGCAAAATAAAGACCGCACAGAAGGACGATTCATTCCTGAGGAAGATGCACGAGCTGATTTCAACAGGAAGGGCGACTGACTTTGCGGAAGACGGAGAAGGGACGATGCGACTAAAGGAAAGGCTCTGTATTCCTGAAACTGCCAAACTCAGAAAAGAAATTATGACGGAGGCACATTATGTGAAGTACTCGTTACATCCTGGAAGCACCAAGATGTACAAGGACTTGCGCGCCAACTTTTGGTGGCACGACATGAAAAAAAACGTGGCTACATTCGTATCGCAGTGCATGGCGTGTCAGCAAGTGAAGACGGAACACCAAAGGTCAGGCAGAGAGCTGCAGAACCTCGCCATTCCCGAGTAGAAGTGGGACAATATCTCGATGGATTTTATTGTTGGATTTCTGAAGACGTCGCGGGAGAATGATGCGATTTGGGTCATTGTTGATAGATTGACCAAGTCGGCTCACTTCATCGCAATTAAAGTAGGATGGAGCGTCGATCGGTTAGCACAAATCTACATCGACGAGATTGTTCGACTGCACGGGGTACCGGCCTCAATAATTTCGGATAGAGACGGGCGATTCCTATCGCATTTTTGGACGAGCCTATAAGCGACGATAGGGACCAAACTAAATTTTAGTTCGGCGTACCACCCCCAAACAAACGATCAGACAGAGAGGGTAAATCAAATCTCAGAGGATATGTTGCGTCTGTGTGCGATCGATTTAAAGACTAGTTAGTATACGCATTTGTCGCTTACGGAGTTTGCGTATAACAACAGTTATCAGTTGAGCATTCAGATGGCTCCATATGAAGCGCTCTACGGGAGGAAGTGTCGTTCACCAATATACTGGGACGAAGTCGGAGAGCAACAAGTACTTGGACCAGAACTGGTGGAGCAGGCCGTCGAGAAGGTCCGCTTGATTCGAGACAGACTCCGTATCACACAAAGTCGACAAAAGAGCTACGCAGATCTTCGCCGACGACCGCTAGAGTTTCTGGTCGGGGACCATGTGTTTCTGAAAGTAACGCCCATGCGTGGTGTGATGCGGTTCGGCGTTAAAGGCAAGTTGAGTCCGATATTTGTAGGCCCCTTCGAGATAATCGAATGAGTTGCAGCGGTAGCTTATCGGCTCACACTACCTTCTGCCTTGGCGGATGTGCACGATGTTTTTTATGTTTCACAACTTCAAAAATACGTGCACGATCTAAGTCACGTGGTTAGCTTCGATCAGTTGGAGCTACGTACTGACTTGTCTTACTCGGAGGAGCCTATTCAAATTTTGGACCGTAAGGAGAAGATATTACGAAATCGGTCGATGTCCTTGGTCCGCGTGCTTTAGCGGAACCACTCAGTTGAAGAGTCGACATAGGAAATAGAAGCAGAGATGAAGGAGAAGTATCCTTCGTTGTTTGCCTAATTTAAGGTCAGACCCTTGTTCTTAAGTTTCGGGACGAAACTTTTTCTTAGTGGTATATTATGTAGCGCCCCGCTTTCGATAGGCGACGAACTTCATAATATGCTTACGCCGAGTCAGTTCGGCTGGAAACTTAGATGGCCATCTGACTCGATCGCTGAGCTTGGTAAACGATAACACCTTGCGACATCGATCAAATCGACTTGGACGAATGTTACGAGAATCGATCCAACTAATGGAACGACTTCTATTGGAATAAGTCCTAGATGCAGCGGGCTGCGTCTCGGTGAGTGAGCTCTATATAAGAGTCTCTTCGACGGGACCGGACCGCTGTATGGTTTTCTTGGAGCTTTTGCTGCTGGGTTTTGATGAAGTGCTTTCGCGTCGTTTTTCTGGATGTAATCTACAAATTTTGAAGCAAGGAAAAAAGAAGAAATCCTAACAAAGTGTTGGTGCCATTGCAGGAGCTCGCATAACTAAAGCTTGAACGTTGCGAAGTGCTTCGACGGTCGGCACGATCATAGAACTTGGTGGGTGATTCGGCCCCTTCTTTTCTACTCTGTTCCGCAAACAAATTTCCTTTGCCTAAAATTTATTCAAATCGACGATGCCAAGTTAAATGCATGCCAATCCACTAAGGTCAAGAACTCGGGAAAAACGTATCGATTTAGAGTAATCTACTCTAAAAAATACAAGTTTCTCACATAAACGAGAAAGTTTAAGGTTCTAGTAAAAAATAGACTATTTTACGTGCTGCAAAATAATATGAAACGTCGATTGTAGGTTATGATGCCCCGGACAATTTGGTGCCCACGGGATGCTAAATCGGGAGTACGAATTTGGGAAAAATGAATCATTGCATGAGTTGGGAGAAATGATAATGCCGTTCAATACTGTCCACGCTATATAAAACTGTTTGCATATATTTAACTGTTCACGCATTGTCATGGTCATGGACAGCTTGTGCACAAGTTAATTTTCCTCGAATCGATATCCGGGGTATCAGAATCGAATCGACCTAGGAGGAATGAATAATCGTGCTTCGGCACTGATGCATTGCGGGACCGTCAGTCAGGCTTGCAACCTAGACTGAACGGACCGAAATGCCGTTGAGATAGTCCCACGTGGTGTGTAACATCAGTGACCGTATATAAGATAGTAGCATGCTCACCTATTGTCTTATGCAGGTGGTAAATATTATCTATTGGTAAATATTATCTATATTTTTATGCAGGGACGAGCACGACCGTGGTAAGAAATGTGATAAATCGCTATGTTTTACTATATGCTTTATTACTCAAAGATGACTATCGATATGAACTGAATTCATTTAGTTCTAAATAGAAAGACAACTCTAAAGCATGCCTACCTTAACAATCAGAGTCGGTTTAGACGAATGGGTTCGTCTCGTCCACTTAGCAAGTGTGCTAATCCCCTCCCCCAATTCCCCAGGTGTAGCGGGCGCTCTAAACTGAAGCTGAAGTACGAAGATGCGTTTTGAAGCTCTTCCTATGCTGAAGTATTTTGAACCCAATTCAATCGACTGCTTATGTATAAAGGGGCGAATGTATGGAACGACAAGTGTTAGTTCAGGCAGCTTGTCGAGTATGTTTTTTTTTTGTTTTCAATCAATGTAGCCGTAACGACATCCAATGTAATTACGACTTGCACTTCGTTGCAAGCTACGAATGAAAAGCATATTTCTATCTTCTTATACTGCGTCTCAATTTGATGTGATTTGTAAAGTTTTAACTTGGCGTTTCAATATAAAAATTAACGTAACATTCTTGTCTTGTACGGGTGCAATTCCAGACTCGTATGGCATCACACCTTAGCGAGGACGATCGATTCGACAAAATAATACCGGGGACGAACGGTTTGTCGACTCGGGGTGTGACAGAGCCCGAGGCCCGCGTCGAGGGCCTGGTGATGGCTATGGATCCCCCATTGCAGGCTCCCATCCTCCTGCTGCCCCGCGGACGAGGAGGACGGGGCTAGGCCGAAGCCACGGAGCAAGGAGGAGCCACCGGAGGTGGTCGCGCCCATCTGAGCAGCCTTCTGGAGGAGCGCGGTGGCCAACATGTGGGGAGACTGCTGTGGCAGAACAACAACAATGAATTGGTGGGCCGGCGGAGGAGCGAAGAATAGGCAGAGGGTAGTGGGCTCCGAGAACGAAGTCCCCTGGCCACCTACAACACTCGTCGTGGCCATCGTAGACGAGAACATGCTCTCAAAAATGCTAGTGGCGGTGGCATTGCTGCCGGCGCCGCTGGTCGCACCGTCGCGATCCACACTCGACGACGGCAAGTACTGCAGCATCATCCTGGACGCCGCTTCCTCCGACTCTGAAACAAGCAGTAGGACCATGTCATCACTACCAAAATTAGAACAAAACAAATCTGCAGTTTCTCCCTTTCTTCACAAATCACAAATGATTGAAAGCATTAGCATAGAATAGACAAAAATAGGTTACAGACACCAGAACAGGTATGTGGCTGCATGTTTGGGAAAAAAGATATGAATAATTTGGTCCAAAAAATTGGGTCAACCAAGTTGACCGTCAGCTATGGACGGAATCCGTAAAATATGGAAGATCCCTTACATTAAGGTAAAGTACGTGGGTGCACCTTGAATATGGTTAGAATAAGTGAGGTGCGACTCAATTTTTTTTTTTTTCCTCAGAAAGAGAGTACGCAGTCATGGAAAGAAAAACAAGCGGCATCCCTAGCGAATTTATATATCTCCGTCCGAAACGCAAACGGGTCGGATCTTGGAATCGAGTCAATGGGAGTGACTCGATCAGCACCCGCTCCCCACGCTTAGGAAGCCTCTAGAAGCCGAACCCTCGGATTATAAGTACTCCTCCCACCCCCCAACCCTAGTTCTCTGGAAATAGCCACTCTTTCGGAACACACAGCCTCTTTCTCTAGAAACCCTGACCCTAGCTTTCTTTTCTCTCCTCTCGATCGATCATGGCGGCAGAGCAGGAGACTTTCGCTTTCCAGGCGGAGATCAACCAGCTGCTGAGCCTGATCATCAACACCTTCTACTCCAACAAGGAGATCTTCCTCCGCGAGCTCATCAGCAACGCCTCCGATGTAAGCTATTTTATTGCTCTAGTTCAGATCGAAGCTATGTTGCACAGACACGAGATGGACGCGTCGCAACCTCTTTTTTTTTGGCATTTTGGTGTCTTCTGGAGTGTCTAATACGTGTCCGACACGGGCACGATACTCGGGAACCCTATCTTTATTTCTCTAGCACGACCATGTTGTTATTTACAAGTACCGGAACTTTCCTTCACTCCGTGTGATCTAGTATTTATTGTAATTTGTAAACATAAGTTGTTGACTTGTTAGAATTTGTATGTGACAGTTCATGCTTCGATATCGCTAATGATTGCTTATTTCTATATTAGATGAATTTTCATTCTTAAATTCTATTGTTTTCTGCATAAAGGTTATGATTTTATTAGTTTTTCTGAAGTGTATTGAATTCAGTAGAACTCTTTGATAAATTGAACATGTTTATCTTTGAATTGTTGATGTATGATGAATCGGTTTGTTTCATATTCTGCCATTAGTTCATTTTTTGTTGGAAGAAGCAGACAATTTGAAGGACTATTTCAATCCACTGAAACAGTTAAGTAGGACAATTTTTAAGTTTTTGTGATATAATCTCAAATTTGTAATGTCTATAATTAATACATCAATTATATTATTGCATCTGTTTTGGTTAGGCACAAATACATCTTGACACGATATGGACACTGGGACATGGATGTGCAACAGATATTTGATGTCTCATAGTGTATTATGGTGAATCATACAGTTTTATGTCATGTCATCTCAAGTTCATAATGTTTATAAATTATAAATTAATGTTTTTTGTAGCTATTCATGACAATTGAATTTGCAAGGACATGAATACTGCAAGATGAAATATTTGCACCAGTATGGAATGAGATTTGGCTTGCCCTAGTGTATTTTGGAGTCTCTATATCGTATCTAATATATGCACATCTTGATGCGACATGCACATATCTAGTGGCGTAGCCAGAATTTTCGTTTAGTGGGGTGCATCAATTACTATTAATTTTTTAATAATAAATACATTTATAGTTTCAAAAATATCATATATTTGTTGTATTCTTCTCATTGAAAAAAAAAAAAAAATCAAATTCTCCTTTTTAGTCCCACGTTGACTAGGAGTTCTCATATTCGTTTTTATATTAGTTTCTATCACTTACTCACTTGTGAGCTGTTGTAGACTAATCATGTGGGCCACACGTGCGTGTCGTCGCCGCCGCCTGTCCGGTTTGGCACGCATAATGTGTATGCGCCCACATCCCCATTCATGTCTCCATTTTAAAACACCAAACGCGTCTCCGAAAAAAAGGTCTCCATCGGACAATTTCGAAAAAATTGCCATTCCTAATGTCATATTTTTCTTTGTAAGTGAGTTGAGATGCATTCACATTACATATATAAAAGTGTGATAAAAAAATATTATATATATAAAAGATGGTGATAAATTGTTGAGTATTGTCAATATAGAAATATATCTTATGAACATTTTTTTTAGTGATGTATATACTGCTTTACAATTTTTTTTTTGTTCCATGTGCTACAAAGGTAAATCTTAAAAAAAATCAACATATTTAGAAGCTTCCGTAGACTTTAGCATTTTGTTCATAGACATGTTCTTGAAAGTATATTGTTATGATTAGTTGATATTCTGTTGTTCCCTAAATATATTATTTCACCGATCTGACATTGCAATGTTGTTGTAACATCATGATAGTTTTTTCTATGCCCATAATAAAATTATATATATAATACTTCACAAATAAAATAAAAACAAAAACTCAAAATTTGAGGGGGCGCAGCCGCACCCCCTCGGCTCCATGTGGCTACGCCACTGCACATATCACTAGTGTTTGTATGTCCAGGCTTCGTAGCTTGAGCATTCTTAATGAAATTACACACAATTTTCTCTATATTCAATATCTTAATCTTTTACTCCACATAGATTTATGTATATTGTGCTTCTGTCTAAATTAGATAATATTCTTTTTGAGACACATGACAGATTAATGCCAGAGATTTGTGTGTATTATGCCTCTCTCCCTAAGTTCTATGTCCATGTCAACAGGCTTTGGATAAGATCAGATTTGAGAGTCTAACTGACAAGAGCAAGCTTGATGCCCAGCCTGAGCTCTTCATCCACATCATCCCGGACAAGGCCACCAACACTCTTACTCTAATTGACAGTGGTATTGGCATGACCAAATCAGATCTCGTAAACAATCTTGGTACCATTGCTAGATCCGGAACCAAAGAGTTCATGGAGGCATTGGCTGCTGGTGCTGATGTCAGCATGATTGGCCAATTTGGTGTTGGGTTCTACTCGGCTTATCTTGTGGCTGAGAGGGTGGTTGTTACTACCAAGCACAATGACGATGAGCAGTACATTTGGGAATCACAGGCTGGAGGGTCCTTCACGGTGTCGAGAGATTCTGGGGAGGCTCTTGGCAGGGGAACTAAGATCACCCTTTACCTCAAGGAGGATCAGGTATAAATATTACCATTCGTCTCTTTCATTTGTGTTTGGTGCTTGTATTGTTAGTTATCTGTTTTGGTTGACTTAGTTTTGATGATTTATAATGGTCTCTATTTTTTATTATTATTTTAGATTTTGGTGAGTTGGATGCATGTAGAAATTGGTTGGATGTTTACGTTCTGTTTCTTTGCCGTCAAAGCTGCAATCCCTGTAGAAGTCAATATTACATAAGCTCTATATTCTTTTATGCCATAAACTTTATTGTGCCTTGGTTTGGAACCTTGGTAGATTATGACAAAAAGTTTTGAGTGGTGTTGAAGCAATATTACATAAGCTCTGTATTCTTTTATGCCATAAACTCTATATGGCATAAAGATTACAAAGCAGCAATCCCTGTAGAAGTCAATATTACATAAGCTCTATATTCTTTTATGCCATAAACTTTATTGTGCCTTGGTTTGGAACCTTGGTAGATTATGACAAAAAGTTTTGAGTGGTGTTGAAGCAATATTACATAAGCTCTGTATTCTTTTATGCCATAAACTCTATATGGCATGAAGATTACAAAGCAGCAATCCCTGTACAAGTCAATATTACATAAGCTCTATATTCTTTTATGCCAAACTTTATTGTGCCTTGGTTTGGAACCTTGGTAGATTATGACAAAGTTTTGAGTGGTGTTGAAGCAAGTTTTAAAAATATCGTGATTTATGTCCAGGAATATAACGTTTCATAGCTTTAGAGAGTACTACTGTGAACCTTTTTATTGTAGGGTAATATCTTAGCAGTTTTATAAGATTACACATTTCAGAGACTTTGGAAAGCTTCACTTGTTTCATTTCTTTGAAGACTGTTAACTTTTTTTGTACTCAAATTGTTATTAGGATTTAGACAACCTGGCCTTTGGTGCTGTATGATAGCAACATATTAACAGTAGCTCAACACTGCTATTCTGAATCTTGATTGGTTAAGCTTGGTACTCTTTATTTTACATTGTGCATTGTTTACTGTTATGGATGTGGTACTCAGTGAAGAAGAATCGCAAAGACTCAAGATTTACGTGCTCGAGAGATTCTCCTATTATTTCTAGAGAGTGCAACTACAAGAGATTAGGACGGCCGCTGACTTCAGTATATTTACCGAAGTACCCCTACAAGTATTTTAACCTAAGTACCCTTGTACAATAGGGAATCTGTTCAAAGTAGTACTACAAATATTTTACCTTGTTGCCCTTGTACAGTAGGGAATCTGATCAAAGCCCCACATTCTCTAACAATTACAGGGTTATGGTTATGTACTGTTATGGATGTGGTACTCAGTGAAAAAGAATCACAAAGACTCAAAATTACGTGCTCGAGAGAGTACCATATTATTTCTAGAGAGTGCAACTACAAGAGATTAGGACGGCCACTGACTTCAGTATATTGACCGAAGTACCCCTACAAGTACTTTACCCTAAGTACCCTACAATAGGGAATCTGATCAAAGTAGCACTACAAATATTTTACCTTGTTGCCCTTGTACAGTAGGGAATCTGATCAAAGCTCCACATTCTCTAACAATTACATGGTTATGATCTATAAGGCTCCAAGGCCATCTCCAATGGGGGTTTCAATCTCCCCTATTTCTATGGTAGAAACCAACTTTAGAAAAAGACCTCCCAATGGAGATTTCTACCCCATTTCTATCCTAGGTGGCATTGATGTAGGATGGAAAGTTTTTATGAGGGTTTCTACATGTAGAAACTCTCATAGAAATTCTCCATCTCTCATACCAATTAATATGGGGCCCCACAATATTAAAGTGATCCTTAGATTTGTTGCCACATAGGATAGAAATGAAGAACCATTGGAGGCTATTTTTTTGTTTGTGTAATTTCTATATAGAAACTCAACTAGGATAGAAATTTGCTTAAAGTACCATGCCAAGTAGGATAGAAACCCAATTTTAGAAATTCACATTGGAGATGGCCTAATTTATTATATGAAGGGTGTGCACATGTGTTGTTTGCCTTTACCTAGTTTTGACTGCTTAAGTAAACGTATAGACAGTTGTATTTACTATACTTAGTAACTAGGTGCATAATGAAACATGATAATACAAATCCCTGAATTAGGTGAATGCTAGTTGGACATGGGATATCTTAATCAGTTTTAGCAAGTGCCATGTTTACCCATTCCCTGTATTGATTCTCATTATGAAGTGTTTAACTAGATATTAGCCAAAATATCAATGTGAAAACTACAGTCAATTTGTTTGAAGTTCTTGAATCTATGTTGCATGGATACAAAATGATAGTATGATATTAAATGGGATGGATACAACATTGGTTTTTTGGCATGTCTGTGTATACAGACATTAATTTGGATAACCTTCTTTCCATAGTACCTTGTAACATCCTTGTACCTCAAATATTAGTTTGTTGCAATTGATTCTCAATTTCAATAGGTCTTTGCAATTATTTGGCTTCACTTGGTAATATCCTTTTTGCTTAATTCATCATTCTCTAAACTGCAATATTACTTTTCCTTGTATTGTTCACATTGGGATGGAACAGTAACATGGTGTTTTAGTGTTATTGTGAATCCCATGTGTTATGCTGGTTGTCATAATTTTTAATCTAGTGCAACTCTATCTCCAATAAAATACAAATGTACTTGTGGTACATGTGTGACCTTGTTATTGGATTTGGTCTGTTGGTAATCTTCAAATGTCCCAAACTTAATATTATACCTTTTTACTGGAATTGTTCCTTTATAGTAGTTTAGTATTTACGATTGAATGGAAGTTTGTAGACAAGCTGATTTGTCATATGCTCACCTTTGTTGCCCTTGTGCTCGTACCAATTAGCTGGATTTTTTTTAATTGTATCATTGGTGATGTGCGTCGACTAATTTTTTTTACTATGCTGAACCACCTTATTTATAAGCGTCAACTGCCCTATGTCAATGTATGGATGTCAGTTGACTGAATAATCTCTGTTTCATGTATTCTTTTTTGTTGCTTGCTATATTGCTTCCTGATCTATACTACTTTCCTGAGTGCTGATTCCCTTTACATTGTTCTTTTCTCCAGTTGGAATACCTTGAGGAGCGCAGGCTGAAGGATCTTGTCAAGAAGCATTCTGAATTCATCAGTTATCCAATCTCTCTCTGGACTGAGAAGACCACGGAGAAGGAAATTTCTGATGATGAGGATGAAGAGGAAGAGAAGAAAGATGAGGAAGGGAAGGTTGAAGAAGTTGACGAAGAGAAGGAAGAGAAAGAGAAGAAAAAGAAAAAGATCAAGGAAGTTTCTCATGAGTGGGCTTTGGTCAATAAGCAGAAGCCAATCTGGATGAGGAAGCCTGAAGAGATCAACAAGGAGGAGTATGCTGCTTTCTATAAGAGCTTGACCAATGACTGGGAGGAGCACCTGGCTGTCAAGCACTTCTCCGTGGAGGGTCAGCTTGAGTTCAAGGCTGTTCTCTTTGTACCAAAGAGGGCTCCATTTGACCTCTTTGACACTAAGAAGAAGCCTAACAACATAAAGCTCTATGTGCGTCGTGTCTTCATCATGGACAACTGCGAGGATCTCATTCCAGAGTACCTGAGCTTCATCAAGGGCATTGTAGACTCTGAGGATCTTCCCCTGAACATCTCCAGGGAGATGCTGCAGCAGAACAAGATTTTGAAGGTTATTAGGAAGAATCTTGTCAAGAAGTGCATTGAGCTCTTCTTTGAGATCGCTGAGAACAAGGAGGACTATAACAAGTTTTACGAGGCATTCTCAAAGAACCTCAAGCTTGGCATCCACGAGGACTCGACTAACAAGACGAAGTTGGCTGAGCTCCTTAGATACCACTCAACCAAGAGTGGAGACGAGCTGACCAGCCTCAAGGACTATGTGACCAGGATGAAGGATGGTCAGGATGAAATTTACTACATCACTGGTGAGAGCAAGAAGGCTGTTGAGAACTCTCCTTTCCTCGAGAAGCTTAAGAAGAAAGGATATGAGGTTCTTTACATGGTGGATGCCATTGATGAGTATGCTGTTGGCCAGCTGAAGGAGTTTGAGGGAAAGAAGCTTGTATCTGCTACAAAGGAGGGGCTGAAGCTCGAGGAGAGTGAGGATGAGAAGAAAAAGAAGGAAGAGCTTAAGGAGAAGTTTGAGGGGCTCTGCAAGGTGATTAAGGAAGTGCTTGGTGACAAGGTTGAGAAAGTCGTTGTGTCTGACCGTGTGGTGGACTCACCCTGCTGTTTGGTCACCGGTGAGTATGGCTGGACTGCCAACATGGAGAGGATCATGAAGGCGCAGGCACTGAGGGATTCTAGCATGGCTGGCTACATGTCGAGCAAGAAGACCATGGAGATCAACCCCGAGAACTCCATCATGGACGAACTGAGGAAGAGGGCAGATGCTGATAAGAACGACAAGTCAGTGAAGGATCTCGTACTGCTGCTGTTCGAGACTTCGCTCCTCACATCTGGCTTCAGCCTTGACGAACCCAACACCTTCGGCAACAGGATCCACAGGATGCTCAAGCTGGGTCTGAGCATTGACGAGGATGATGCACCTGCTGAAGCTGACACCGACATGCCTCCTTTGGAGGAGGCTGACGCCGAGAGCAAGATGGAGGAAGTTGATTAAGCCTCATCTAAAGTAGTAACTTGTTATATTTTTCCAATACCAGTTAACTGCGTAGAACTTGGTTTCCTTTTGGGAGGAACACTATATCTAAGAGTGTGCTTCCACATTATCTTTTTTTGCGGTAACTTTGTTTTAAGACTTAAAATTCTAATTGCCTTTGAAGCAATTAATTTCTTCCAGCATCCTGGGGTTTTGATGATTTTACTAATGTTTGAATGTGATAGGTCTGCTACATGTTTCAGTAACATGCTAAATGCTTATAATAATCAGATCAGGTGTGCGAAATGTTGTTATATCCTTTACTAGTAGTTACTCAGGTGGTTGATGTGCGTTTTGGAATGTTTTGCAGGGCCTATGCTTTTGATCAGTCTTAATATTAAAGTCTCGAAGAACAATTTAAGTGTGTATGTATTGGAATCTCCATGATTGGCTACCCTTATTGTCACAGGTTACTCGTTGTAAAGCTCCTTCTCTATACATCATTGCAAAGTTTAGGTGTATACTTTCCACAGCATGTTCTTTGTAGACTTTAATTATACCTCTATACACTTTGATACTATTTTGTTTTCCACTGGAAGTAATTGTAGTTCTTTGAGATACTGTTTCGTGAGCATGATTATAGAATTTGAAGATAAATGCTTTTCTTCGACTGTAGTTTTTGTTCATATTTCTCCAACTCTCCTTAGTGGTGATTCTCAACAAGTTCTTCTACTGGGGATTTTGGATATCTGTGAATGTCCGCCCTAGTAATGATTATCATCATCTCACAATGAATATTTGAAGTGCTCATTTCCTCTCTTGTTGATACATGTACATTTTTGTTCACCCACCAAAACTAGAGTGTTTGTTCACCCTCCAACAAAAAATTGAGATTTGACACGTCAATTTTTTTGGGTGAACAAACATCCGAGTTTTGGTGGGTGAACAAAAATGGACTCCACGTAGATATGTTTGTAGTAGTATTGTTGCAACCTTACCTTATTTCTTGCCTCCTGTAGACTGTAGTGCTATTTGATGTTACTCTTTGCCTTCCTGCAGGTGCTGCTGCTTCTGCTTCGTGGTTTGCGTACCTGTTGCATCTCATGATCACTTTGTTTGGTCATGGCGATCATTTGGTTTTTTCCAAAAGTTAGATTATATTCTTAGTTGATTAGGCAATCAAAACTTTGATTAGGCATTCAAAACTAATATGATGTATATATCAAAAAACTTATCAATGATCGAATAATTTACACAAATTATATCTAAACATGTACATATTTAATTAATCAGGCATATAGTTCATCTAAGAGACAATGGAACCCTAAATTTTCCAAGCATGCACAGCACATTATGAAAATCATCATGCCATCTATTAGCGGACCAAGCCTAAACGAGGAACTGGTCGATCTTGACTCGTCCCACATTCTTATTCAGCAATGGAGCACTACTATGTGTTAAAAGCTGGTGCGGTGCACCCACACACATGCGCATAACTGATCCAGACACCCGAACCGGGTTTCGGTGGGACAAGTCCAACAACAAAGAAAAACTAATAATAGTTGACAATAGTTAAGGAGAACAAATCTGATGTTACCAAATCCTGTCTACCAAATACATTTTCTATACCGTAAGTCTTATTGATTATTTTATAAAATAACATCAATATTCAATGAGATCCATGTTGTTACAAGGAGAAATGACATGTTAGTAGGTCCTCGACCTAGATTTCCAGGAACATGTGGTGATTTCATCGGATTTGACATAACAGCAAGTAAATTGGGGAAGAACTACTTATTGAATGGAATAACAGAGCTACAAAGAAAAATTGCAGGTAAATGCTATAGTAAATTGCACTAAGAAATGAAGATACAGCTCACACATAACTTCTCATTCTTCTCCTCTCCTTTTATAGGCAGTTGCACTCTTCCAGCTATAATGACAGGTTGTGTAACCGAATGTTAGAGCTAACGTGGCAAATTGTAAATGAGGTGGCTGATTGAGTGACGTGGCTGATTGGGAGGGTGTGGCTCAACTTTATGGTAACTAACTGATGCACCCAGGCATGGTGGTTGATCCTGGGAATGCATCAACTCCCTTCTCCTTAAATTGACCTTGTCTCAAGGTCAAAAATGACGAAAAGATACCTGGATCCCATATCATGAGACCATCCTTTCTGATTTTAGTAGATTGAATGAGCTTCATACTCCCTAAGCTCTCAACAGGGAGCCAAATCCCGCACTCCAGCAAGTTCAGCTCTATTGAGTTGCCTTGGGTAATAGAATGTAACATCTCCTTGCATGCTTCACCAGATAAAATGGCCGCCGGATCAGTCAGGTATGCTGGGCAACACCCTTGCTTGGTTGTATCACCAATCACAAGCATTGCTTCTTCATCCTTAGACTTCAAGTGGTGATACACTTCTATACTCATCTTCATGACTTCCTTGAATGAAGAAGCTCCAACAGGAAGAATCATGAACTCCAAGTTCTTGTTTCCAGAAGGATTAGCAATGTGCTGGTAGAGATAAGCACCAGTTGGCTCTTCAAAGAGTTTTTGGAACTTGTACAGCAGTGTGGATAACTCTGAATCTTCTTCTTCTTCTGTTCCTGAGTTCACCTGAGTAGAACATAGTTGGATGAGATAGATTTGAGACCCTTGTCTCATGTCCTTGATGTGTGGCTCTAGCAATTGTGTACTGTCTGTTTGAAGGCCCTTGAAGGTTTGTAATTCTCCATCTTCAGTAAATTTCATACTTAGCTCCCTGAAATTCCAGATGATGTCTCCTAGGGTACGGAGCCAATTTGCTCCTAGTACCACTTGGCAGCCTGTAATAGGTAGCTGTAATAGATCTGTAATAATCTTCCTGCCTTGACAATCTATCATCACCCCCAAGCATACTCTTGTGCTTTTCAACCTATCTCCATTTGCCACCATAACTGACAAAGCTTGAAGTGAAATGGAAAAAGAGCCAGCAGCAACACCCTTCTCTTCATTGTTCTCTAACTCTGGGTCTTGTTCCTCTGATTCTTCTTCATCAGCCATAAGCATAAACATCTTCTTTTCTTTGCATCTATGCCCCTTATACCACTTTTCATCACACAAATAACAGAGCCCAAGGCCTCTCCTCCAAGCTAGCTCACTAGGAGATATGGTAGGTGTTTGGAAGGTTTTGCTTGTAGATGGGTTTGAAGTAGTGGTAGTATATGGCTTCTTTGTTTCTTCACTTGCTTGCACAGGATTTATGTAATTGTTTCCTGAGAATTTCAGTGGATATGAGCCTACATTGTGCATCTTTTTGCCAGCTTGCCATTTGGCTTCCTGCAATTTAGCCATATTCATAGCAGTAAGTAATTCATTAGGGTTTGTTAATTGGACCTCATACCTGATGTTCTCCTTCAACCCAGCCATATACTGACTGATCAAACAAGGTTCAGAAATTCCTTGTATTTTGTTGGACAACTGTTGAAATTGCAAGTTATAGTCTTGCACAGACCCTTCTTGTTTGAGCAATTTGAGATATATCACATAATCAGTGAATTGTGATGGTCCAAACTGCATTCTGATAGCTTGACAGAAGTCATTCCAGGACATGACTACTCCTTTAACCTTCATGACCCAGTTAAACAAGTAAGCAGCAACCCCTTTGAGTTGGACTGAGCAGATTTTAATTTTGTCCCACTCTGGAACATTATAATAGTTGAAGTAAAGACTTGCCCTCATCAACCATTCTTCTATATCCCTTACTCCATCAAACTCAGGTAATTTTAGTCGAAGATGGGGATGACCCATGGGTTGTTGGTGCATGGATGACCCAGGATTATTTTCCTGCATACTCAAGGGAATTTGCACAGGAACAACAGGATTGCCCACCCCTTGAGGACCAAATGGTGTTTGTTGAACCATTTGTGTAGGAGGAACACGATTTCCCATTCCTTAAGTGCCATAAGGTGTTTGTTGAATCATTTGTGCAGGTACAACAGGATTGCCCACCCCTTGAGGACCAAAGGGTGTTTGTTGAACCATTTGTGTAGGGGGAACAGTATTTCCCATTCCTTGAGTGCCATAAGGTATTTGTTGAATCATTTGTGCAGGTACAATATGGTTGCCCACCCCTTGAGGACCAAATGGTGTTTGTTGAACCATTTGTGTAGGGGGAACAGGATTTCCCATTCCTTGAGTGCCATAAGGTGTTTGTTGAATCATTTGTGCAGGTACAACAGGGCACATCAAAAGTTGATCATGACTGTCTCATTCTTAACTTTCATTTATTTACAAGTTTGCCACTGAAAAATTTATTCAGGGCTATCCAATTTTTAGGTATAAAAGACCATTTTTTTTTCTCTCTCTTATCCTTCTTCACAAGAAGAAGAAAGAACAAGAGCAAGAACAAGAAGAAAGAAAATAAAAAGAACATCTCTTTTTCCAAATCTTAGTTTTTTTTTTTTTGCTCTCTTTTAATTTCTCATATTTTTTTTTTCTCTGAACTTTGTTTATGGATGAAATCCTAGTTATAGAAAAATTGGGTTACCAAATCTATCAAATCAACTAATCTATTAATTAATTTTTTTTATTAATAGAAGAAATTATGGATGAAAGCCTATTTCTAGAAGAAATCGATTTGTTGAGCAAGTTTACTGCCTTCTGGCAGTCCTAGAGGTATTGAGGATTGCCAGAAATTGTGGCAGTCAGAAAGGAACTTCCTATACAAAAAGACTGCCACAATTTCTGGCACAATTTCTAACAGTCCTAGAAGTATTGAGGACTGCAGGAACTGTGGCAGTCCTGATAGGACCTTGCTGACATTCCTATACAACAGGAAGGCCACAATTTCTGGCAGTCCTAGAAGTATTGAGGACTGTCAGAAATTGTGGCAGTCCCAAAAGGGACTTGCTGTACAGCAAGTACATTTTAGGACTGCCGCAATTACTGACAGTCCTAAAATCGAAATGGCCGAATGAAAATATATGTTACGATTTATTTCCATCTTGATAATATAATGAGATATACATTTTAGGGTTTATTTTCTGCATTTTTTAATGAAAAAAGAATGAAATAAACATGTTAGGATTTATTTTCATGCATTATTTGTGAGGAATCAAAATGATGAGAATGAAAATTGTGGAAAGGAAAACTAGGATTTTGATGGAAATGATGAAGAAGAAAACTAGGGTTTAGAATGGAAAAATTGTGGAGAAGAAGATATATAGTTTGGAGAGTGAAAAATGGTGAAAAAGAAAAAGAAGAAGAAGAAGAAGAAGAAGAAGAGGAGGAGGAAGAAAGTTAGGGTTTTGGAAGAGAGTGAAATTTGCAAATGAGAGTAAAATTTGGGGTTTGGGGGGTGTGGGGTTGGAACAGCCCCATAAGTAGAAAAATAGGATAGCCCCAATAATTTTTCCTCAAACATGGGCTACCCCAATCCTGACCCTTGTTAGCAATTCGGCAAACGGAAAAAATTCGGGACGGCAAAAATACGAGTATAAATCGGCTCAGTGCAAATAAAATACGTTCAAAAATTCGGTCAAGTATTCGAAAAATAAAAATATTGAGGTTAAAAACTTCACATTCTTAAATATGTTGTCAAATTTGGTTAATTAAACAGGTTCCCAACACATTTTTTGTGCCAAATTTTTCAATAATTTATACAGAACACGTTTAAAACTTCGCATGCTGAAAATTTACGTACTGATTTGAATCTGTCAAAAGTACGCAAGTATTATACGTTTATGAAAGGTACAAAAAAATTCGCGTATAATACGAGTTTTATTCGGGTGATTGCTAACAAGGATCCTGACTAGCCCTGATCAAGTTTTGATGTACCCTTATAAAAAATCAAAATTTATATTCCCAAGAAAAGAAAAGAGAAACAAAATTTGTAACGGAAAATTTCAACAGTAGCATAAAAGTTTATTAAAATTGCAGAAAAGGCACGAAGTTTGGGGAAATTGTAGGATGAGCACCGTCACGCCCAATTTTTGGGCGTGAAAAATTATCTTCCTAATCCATCCGCTTCATTTTCCTAATGCCCGGTTTAGTTTGTGGGAAAAAAAAATTAATAAAAAAAAAGGGCGCCCAAAAATTGGGCGTGAAATTTACATAGTTAAAAAAAAAAGGCGCCCCTAAATTGGGCGCCGAATTTGCATTTTCTGATATGGTAAAAAAAAAAAAAGAGCGAAAAAAAACGGTGAGAGTTTGTGTGCTAAATTTGCATTTTCCTAAATTGGGCACCCTTTTTTTTAATTCTTTTTTTTACTTTTTCTTTCACTTTTGTTTTCTTTCTTCCTCTGCTGCTACTTTGCAGCTTTAATTTCGGCGCCCCACTTTGGGGCGCTTTTTTTTTTTTTTTTTTTTATTACTTTTCCCTTCTTTTGTTTCTTTCTTATTTTCTTTTGTCTGGTAGCTGCAGCTTTAAATTTGGCGCCCCTAAATGGGGCGCCATTTTTTTTTTTATTAAAAATCGGCGCCCTTAAATGGGGCGCACATTTTTTTTTTTTTAATTTATTTTTAATTCCCGGATTAAGACTAGCAGACAACGGAGTTTAATTTTTTACGACCAAAAGTAGGACGTGAAAAATTTTCACGTCCTATTTTTAGGCGTGACGATGCTATCCTCGCAAATTTTCTAAACTTCATGCCTTTTGTGCAATTTTTAATAACTTTTATGCTTCTCTTAAAATTTTCCGAATTTGTAAAGAGAATTAGGCCATTGGCCATGTGGGCCCATAATAGCCAACCAGAAAGCCTTTGCGGTAACTCCACCGCGGCTTAACAGATCACCAACTAATCGGCCTCCCCCTTTCCTATAAATAGCAACCTAGTCGCAATTAGGGTTTCACTTCCTCCGCCTCTCCAAAACTAGGGTTGAGGTTTCTTCTTCAACCAATTTTCTTTTTACATTTTTTTAATTTAGGGGTTAGGGTTTATTAGCTACATTGTACCGAGGTTAGGGTTTATTTCCGGTTTCCCTGGTCTTGAATTGTGCCGGAAGCGGCTGTAGCTACAGAAAATTGTCGATAATGGGAAGTAAAAAACTGGTCGGCTTGCTATATTTCTCCAAGCAATCCGCTTACCAAACTTCCCACAATTTATTTATTTTAGTTATTCCAAATTTTGTATATTTTTGATCAATTCCTCTTTCTCTCTCTATATATGTACATGTTTTGAGAAGTTTGATATTGAAGAGAATGGGTGTTTGTTTATTTTGTGATCCATTCTTTTAGAGGAGCAGCTTCTCATATATTTAACAATTTATTTTGGGGCATCATCCGAGCAGGTTGCGGCTATACTTCCACCGGACTCTGCGTCAACTGGCGCCTACATTTTTTTAATTTGATTTTAAATTTATCTTGTTTGATTTATAATTACTTTGAGTTTGAATGATTTTACACAATGAACTTGTTGGAAGTAGCTGTACGTACAGCTTCGCTCGGACGATCATAAGGTCCTGTGCTGCAGGAATTGAATATGGACACGGATATTGATACAGACACAATATGGACACCATTTAGATGTGGTCCGTGCAGATGTTGTACATACGTACAGGTAATTCCAAAGTAGTAGCAAAATGAAAATAAAAACAGAAAATTTCACATACAACACTAAACTTTGATGTAATATCAAATATAGCATTAAGTTTAATAAAATTGTAGAAAAAGCATCCAACCGGACTTCAAATGTTCGTTTGGTGATGTCATCAAACTTCTTCCGAATAGGCTGGATTAGGAGGAGCTGGACTTTTGAAGTCCGGTTGCTGACGTCAGCAGCGGACTTTAAAAGTCCGGTTTATATATTTAATTTTTTTTCTTTTGCATCCAACTGTTCTTTCTTGAGGAAATTAATACCAATTTCCACCGTCTATTCCCATCTACCCAAATAAATAGGAGCATTCGGATTTTAGAAGTCCGGCTCCTTGCATTACCTCGTGATGTCACCTACTAGACTTTTGAAATCCGGCCGCTCTTTAATTGTAGGATTAGCATATTAGGAGGGTCCGGACTTTAGAAGTCTGATCCGGTGCCTGTTAGGCAATTTTTTAAAACTTGATGCTTCTTTTGTAATATTCTAAAAGTGTGATGCTTATTATGTAATTTTCTAAAATAAAAACTTCGTCATAAGCTGAGTAACAAAATTCTTTCTGAATGAAAGGGAAGAAATTTGGCATTTATTGATGATAGAAAGTGTTTTGTCATTTAAAATTCATGTTTCTTTTCAGAAAAAAAGAATCTGAACAAACTGAGATTAGCAGCAAGCCAGCAATATTAGTTTCGGTGTTGCCAACATTTTTGATAACTTACATGAAATAATCAAGAATTGATATGCCACGATCATGATTAGTCAGAAATACAATCAAATTCACGACTTTCCAAGTATAATATATTATCAAAATCCCAAATTTACAACAAAAAACTCTGTACCAACAACAATCAAAATTCACCACTTTCTTACCAAATCACAATCATGGTCTGTGCTCCTTTCTACTCCTTACGAATCCGAACTAACACCAAAATCATAACTAAGTACTAAATCATAAAATTCCCAACTTTGCAATATAAATCAAACAATTTCCTGAAAAACGCACCAGTAGCAATTAAAATCCACCATTTCTTTATAAATTTGGGATCATGGTCCTAGCTTCACACACTGTTTAATAACCAAAAAAACCATCAAGGTCCTAATTCCAATTACAATAACATCAAAATTCTAACTATCCAACTCATGGTGTTAGATGGGCCAGCCCAGGTCACCGGGTTTGATAGGGTTCTGGGTGGACCGGGACCAACCTGGATGCAGAAGCGGGCTGGACCAGCCTAGGTATGAAAAATTAGAACCTAGTTCGAACCCATGATCCGGTGTGGGCAAGCCGAGCTTAACCGGGACTGGGTCAGGCCGGTTCATGGTTGGGTAGGAGCCGGTCCGGTTTTTCCAAAAAAAATGGAATTTTTTTTTGAAAAAATATGAATGTCTTTTTTTCGTCGTCGTCTGGAATAAAAAATGTTTCAAAATTTTTTTTTCGATTTGTTTTCTACAATGTAAGCATTCAACAAGAACTTTAGTCGAGTATCTTTTTTTGTATCACCACTTTCGTGTTCATTGTAAACTCTGCTAAAATAAAGCCAAATTTTCGATTCAGATTTAAACTCTTGTTGCCGATTGCTGTGGTAGTTTATCATTATCCATGATATTAAGTAGCCTTTTCACACTAGAGTGCTTGCAATATTGTAAGAGAATAAATTTTGGTGTGATTAATTTTGAAGATTATGACCTATTTATAGAAAATTTGGGTGCAAAATTATCCATAATACCCTCAAAATATAGTTGTTGTCAGGATATTTTTGATTATTTTCAGCAAAATAACCAAAATAATCTTAAAACGTCAAAAAACAGTTCTCAAAATGAGGGCACTTCTGTCTTTTCTCCCAACCAATGGTCAAAAAAAAAAAAAACAACCCATATCGGACCTTGGACTAGGTTGGCCCGACCGAGTTTACCGGGTTTAACCGGACCAGACCATGGACAAATCGAGCTCGGATAGGCCCATATCAGGTTTGACCGGGCGGGCCCGAGGCGACCAACCCATCTAACAGCTTGACTTTCCAACACAACCTCAATTTCTAGAACTTTCACCGATATCTATCAAACCAAGCACTTTTCACATATTTGTAACATAGTGTTCGTTTAACTCAAATAACATAGTGTTCCTTTAACTCCTTTACAAGTTATCGAAGCCTACATATGTATATATTTCATTCAATTTTAAAACTACTAAGAAACACCACTAAAATACTTAAAATTATACCTAAATGTATAAAATCTATTTTCTAAAATATTAATAATTATTTGTATTTCAATATCAAAAAGTTTGATACTGCCGATACTACCGATGCTCATAGGAATTGTATGATACCGATTCCGTTATCGCTACTGCAAACCTTGTTACAAAGACGACAATAAAAAGATTCAAGATTTTTACATATTGACAAAGGGTCTTCGTTCCTTGAGAAGCTTACTTCAAACATCAAATACACTAAACTTTCCAAGTAATACTAATTTTCTACCGGAAACATCACAATTTTCCTAATATTATACCAATAGCAATCAAATCCACCAATTTTTTTGTTCACAAATTAGCAATCAACGTGACAACCGAAATTGTGGCTCTCTTTCCTCACCTCACTCCACTCCAAATGGTATCAGCTAATAACGAAATTGTGGTCTCTCTTCCGGTCCAATCAACAAAGAAAAAAGTGTTGGGGCATTTGTATTCTTGACATGTAGAAAACTTGTTCTCTACATGCTTAGTGAAGTTTTAGTCCCACATCGAAAATGCATCATGTGGTATCTCAACATATAGGCTTCTATGTATTGTTGGGATGTGCACATGGGTGGTGACCCAAAGGTGGGAACCATGTGGGTGATTTTACTAAGAGGTAAGAATAAGGCTCCATGGTAAGCTTTTAGCTTTTTGCTCTTGGGAAATTTATTTCCATGGGAAATAAGTCTCATAGGGGCTTAGCGACTCGGGATCGGGCTCAAGGGCTCATGAGGCGTAATGTGGGCAGTGTGTTTAGAGTGCGTAGTGACGCTGGTTACGTGAGTGGCTCAACTTGCGGCAGAACGTGTCTTTGCATGTTCTGAGCGGTTGCTCCATGTTCGGGGTGGTTATTACCACGTCCCTAACATTGTGCTAACCGGACAGTTGTTGCAGGGGCCTATATAAGGTCTCCTCCTTCTCTCTCACAGTTAGGAACTAATACACAAGTAGTAGACAGAAAGTTTACAAGTGCTTAGAAGCTGTGAGAGAGAAGAGAGGTATTGTGCCAGCGTTGAGTTTTGCACGGAAGTTCGTGTTCATCTGATGAGTCAGAAGAGCAAGAGTGTTCCAAGTTCTCCGACGAACTTGCTGGTTCCTGGAAGCTATTCGTGTGGGGCGAATAAAACTTTGAGCAACGGTGATCATTCACCCCAGCAGGAGTTTTTTCCATCTTTCTCCTGTCACCTTCTTCGTTTATCAGAATTCTATTAGCGCACATTCGGTGAAGTGTATGCGTTGGTAGAAATCTGTGCACCTTCTGTAAAGTGTTGCAATCGTTTATTCAGAATTCTATTAGCACACCTTCGGTGAAGCGTATACGTTGGTAGAAATCTGTGCACCTTCTGTGAAGTGTTGCAATAGTGGAATTTCTATTACGTACCTTCTGTGAAGTGTTACGTAATAACGAATATTTTTACAATTGTTACGAATTCTCAGTTTTCCATCGAAAAATTGTGCCCCGGCAATAACAATCTCAAAGCTTTATCGCTACGATGGAAAACGTTAATGTTTCACTCTTCAATTCTGACTTTTGTAAGTTAGAAAAGTTTGATGGAGAACATTACCAAGTCTGGAAGAGGAAGGTTTATCTCACCCTTCAACTCTAAGATGTAGATCACGTGCTTCTGGAGGAAGAACCTACTGTTCCAGATGTTGGGTCTGCTGCCGCAATCACCGTGGCTACTAAACTTCAAGCAAAATGGAGAAGAAAAAATAGTATTTGCAGGCTGCTTATCCTGAATGCTATAGAAGATTCCCTTGCAGAATCCTATTCTAAGAAGACTATCGATAGATACATATGGGAGTCTCTAGAAAAACTCTACGAAGAAGACAAGAACCACAGTAAAATCTTTGTGGTTGAAAGATATCACAAGTGGTTCTTTGAGGACGAAGAGTCTATGCTGCCGCAGGTGAAGGAGTTCCTGAAACTGCGACAGAAGCTGGAAGACGAGGCGATGCCCCTCCCCGACAAGTTTGTTGTTGGAGGGATTGTCTCAAAGCTCCCCGCTGGATGGAGCAAGTTCTATGCAAACATGCATATGAAGAAGCTTGAGATCAGCCTTGAAATCTCTTGCAGAAAATCTATGTTGAGGACCAAATGCGGGCTCAACTGAAGGTGGACGCACTGTCCAAGCAATTGGCTAACGCCAATATGGTTCATACCAAGAAACCAAGGGAAAAGCAGGCGACTTCACACAGCAAGAAGAAGGACCCTGACAATCTAAAAGTCAAGGGAACTTCTTTCAAGAAAAAGAAGCCAAAGTCTCAAATGCCTTGCTTCAAGTGTGGCAAGAAGGGCTACTTTAAGAATGAGTGCAAAGCAAAAGCCAAGCAATCGGAGCAAGGAGAGCCTAGTAAGGTAACTATGATCACTGATGTTGTTGATATGATTGCGCAGGTTGATGCGGTAGGAACTGATGCTGACTGGTGGGTAGACACTGGAGCCACCTGCCATGTTTGCTCTAGCAAGGAGTGGTTCACCACCTACACCCCTACTTCTGATGTGGTTATGGTGGCGAATCAGGCACAAGCTGAAGTGCTTGGAATCGGGACAGTGGTATTGAAGCTGACTTCTGGCAAATCTCTGACGCTTCAAGGCGTGAAGCACGTACCTGCTATCGCCAAGAACCTGATCTCAGGAGGCTTACTCTGCAAAGCAGGCCTCATGATGGACATCAATGCTGGCCAGATGGTGATGTCTATCAGGGGAACATATTTCGAAAAAACTTTTTATACCGAAGGAATGTTCAAAATTCAGCTTGTAAATCAGTTCAATGTTGTTAATGCAATCTCTCATTCTGCTTATACTTTTGAGTTATGGCATAATAGGCTAGGTCATGTTCATTCTAAACGAATTAACAAAATGTCTAGTCTAGGGCTTATCTCCAAGTGTGGAGGTAAGGTAGAGAAATGTGAAGTTTGTGCTCAAACTAAGATCACAAGGAAACCCTTTTCTTGGGTTAATCGAAGTACAGATCTTCTGGAGTTAGTACACTCAGATATCTGTGACTTCAAACAGTTCTCTACAAAGGCCGGGATGAAGTATTTCATAACCTTCATCGATGACTTCTCTAAGTATGCGTTCGTCTACTTGCTGAAGGCTAAAGACGAAGCATCCGAGAAGTTCAAGGAGCTCAGAGCCGAAGCTGAGCGGCAGACTGGACAACAACTCAAAAGAATAAGAAGTGATCGAGGTGGGGAGTACAGGTCTCATGAATTCGCATCGTTCTGCAAAGAACATAGAATTTTCAATGAGACTACGGCTTCGTACTCTCCTCAATCAAACAAAGTAGCAGAGAGGAAGAACATAACGTTAACAGAAATGATTAACTCAATATTGTTGACTGCTGGCCTTCCTAAGTGCTACTGGGGTGAAGCTGCATTGACGGCCACTTTTATTCTAAATAGAGTGCCTCATGCAACTTCAGACGTTACTCCTCATGAACTCTGGTTCAAGGTCAGACCTAACTTGAATGTCATTCGAGTGTATGGGTGTCTGGCATATGTCAAGCTTCCAGATCTGAAGATTCAGAAGCTTGGGACAAGGACTACTAAGACGATCTTCTTGAGGTATGCCGAGAAGAGTGATGCTCGGAGATTTTTTGATATTGAGTCAAATCATATCATTGAATCTCGCGACGCAGAATATTTTGAAGACAAATTTGCAAGGCACAAGAATATTGTACTTACGGATGTACCGGAGAACAATGTGGGTGCGCAGCAAACTGAAGTCTTCAATGAAGATGTGGTCCAAGAAGATGTTGTTGAAACAACGATTGAACCAGAATAAGCTGAGCCGTCAGCTAAGCGTGTGAGGAGGCCGAAGGACTTCGGAAGTGACTTTGTCACCTATCATGTGGAAGCAGATCCGCTTACCTATGATGAGGCGATGAAGACCAGAGATGCAGTTTTCTGGAAGGAGACGATTGACAATGAAATTGATTCTATCACCTCAAATAACACTTGGATGTTGGTTGATCTTCCTGAAGGAGCGAAATCCATCGGATGCAAATGGATCATCAAGAAGAAGATGAAAGCAGACAGAACTATTGACAAGTTCAAGGCTAGGCTAGTAGCCAAGGGGTTTTCTCAGAAGCAGGGAATCGACTACTTTGACACATATGCTCCAGTAGCCCGGATGACTACCATCAGAATGTTGATTGCTCTTGCAGCGATACATAAGATGGTGATACATCAGATGGAGGCTTTCCTAAATGGCGAGCTGACCGAAGAGATTTATATGCAACAACCAGAGGGATTTGTCGTCAAGGGTCTTGAAGACAAAGTCTGCAAGTTGGTGAAATCTTTGTACGGTCTTAAACAGGCTCCCAAGATGTGGCATGAGAAATTTGACAAGGTTATAAGGTCAAATGGCTACATGGTCAGCGAGACGGACAAGTGTGTTTATACGAAGTTTGCTGATGGAAGAGGTGTGATCGTTTGTCTGTATATGGACGACATGCTTATCCTAGGTACAGATATGAGCTGTGTCACGAAGACAAAGAGGTTCATCTCGAGCAAGTTCAGTATGAAGGACTTGGGGAAAGCTGATGTGATCTTAGGGATCAAGATCATCCTGACAGACACTGGACTAGCGCTGTCACAGTCTCATTATATTAAGAAAATGATCACTCGCTATGGGTATCGGGATCTTCCAGGGATCGATACGCCGTACAGGTGTGATATGAAGCTGAAGCCTAATTCAGGGGAAAGCGTCAGGCAGCTGGAGTATGCAAGCGTAATCGAGAGTTTGATGTATGCTACTACTGCCACAAGGCCTGACATAGCTTTCGCCGTGGAAATGCTGAGTCGTTTCACGAGCAACCCTGGTGTTGAACACTGGAAGGCTGTGAAACGGGTTATGAGATATCTCAAGAAGACTCAGACATATGCACTGTACTACAGCAGAGATCCGCAGGTAGTGGAAGGCTTCAGTGATACCAGCTGGTGCTTAGATTTGGAGAGCGAGAGGTCCACAGGTGGATATATTTTCACAATGGATGGAGCTGCTATATCATGGAAGTCGAAGAAGCATACAATGCTCTCGCGGCCATCCATGGAATCTGAGTTCTTTGCACTTGATACCGCAGCCGAGGAAGCAGAATAGCTTCGGGAACTCATGTATGATCTTCCAGTGGTTGGGGCACAAATACCGGTAATACCGATATACTGTGACAACCAGGCGACTGCGGCGGTGGCATCAAATGACCTCTTCAACGGAAAGAAGAGGACTGTGCGGTTAAAGCACAGGGCAGTACACGATCTTATTAAGAGAGGTGTAATTGCAGTGATTGATGTTCGGAGTCAGGAAAACCTGGCGGATCCGTTCACCAAGGGCCTCAAGCGCCAGCTGGTCGATGACTCAGCATGTAAAATGGGCTTGAAGGCATTCTGATATTAGTTATTGTATTCCTACCATAAAGTTTTATGCTATTAGTTCAAAGATTTATCTACTAGGCATCTAGCTTTTGGTTCAAGGGAGGACCATTAACTGGAAGAATATCAGGAATGGTGGGTACATGTTCTATTGGGCATGGAGAGGTTACGGACCTATAACCACTGTTGTCTACTATTATTTTCTGTGGAAAACGGTTCCTGTAGGAAGGTTGGCTTAATTGCCTTAATGAGTTCTCAGGCAGAGTGAATGCCTGGTGTGCTTTACAGGAAGCACGGTAGAGCAGCACTACAAGAAGTGAAACTCCATGCTACAGTGGGGTGACTCCACGATGAGGTTCCTATATGTGGGGTGCTGCCTAGGAATAGGATAAAGCCTCGGCTTTGCAGGCCAAGTCACAGCGGCGTAGCACCGCAAATAGGCAGTTAGCCTAATGCTGTATGTTAAAAATAAAGAGGGGTGTAGTCAGCACTACAAAGAGGAGGGGTTCCTCATGTTACAGTGGCACGACACCACGATGAGGTACCCGGTTAGGGATAAAGCCTCGGCCTTGCAAGCCATGTCATTGCGGCGTAACACCGCAAGGGAGCCTAAGGCTTCATGCTGGGTAGTTTGGCACTACAAAGAGGCAGTTGCCTCATGCTACAGTAGTATGACACTACAAAGGTTCCCAGATATGGGGTGATTCCCAGGGAGGTGTAATGCCTTGGCTTCGGGCCATGTCATAGCGGCGTAGCACCGCAAGGGGAGCGTAAAGCGCTCCATGCCATGTCTCTTTATAATGAACTCACCTATAGTATATGGACAGAGATATCAGGCCGTCTCTTGAGGGTAAACTTGTAGACGCCCAAAAGTATACACTAAAACCAGGCTGGCACAGGGCCTTTAATGTGTATAGCCAGAAGCACATGCGACTACATTATGTGAGTGGAAACAACTTCAGCTATGGTGCAGAATTCAAGGCTTAGTCCATTCTTGTATTATAGTCTGTTGTTTAACCCATGCGGAAAGATTCAAGTCATCGTGACATCTCTCATAATGCATGATGGACAGTCACTGTGGGGAACACTCGAACCCATATATATTGAGATATGTGGGAGATTGTTGGGGCATTTGTATTCTTGACATGTAGAGAACTTGTTCTTTACATGCTTAGTGAAGTTTTAGTCCCACATCGAAAATGCATCATATGGTATCTCAACATATATAGGCTTCTATGTATTGTTGGGATGTGCACATGGGTGGTGACCCAAAGGTAGGAACCATGTGGGTGATTTTACTAAGAGGTAAGAATAAGGTTCCATGGTAAGCTTCCAGCTTTTTACTCTTGGAAAATTTATTTCCATGGGAGCTAAGCCCCATAGGGGCTTAGCGACTCGGACTCGGACTCGGACTCGGGCTCGGACTCGGGCTCGGGCTCGGGCTCGGGCTCAAGGGCTCATGAGGCGTAATGTGGCATTTTGTTGGTGCACTTTGCACTTAGCACGTCAGCATCGTCGCTAGACGCGTAGTGCGCTTAAGTTGCGCTCGTTGCGAGAGCCACTTATGCGACCACGTTACGCGAGCCCAGTTATGCCAGCCCAGTTACGCAGCCCAGTACGCGCAGTGTGCGTAGTGTGCGTAGAGTGCGCAGTGTGCACAGCGTACGCAGCGTACGCAGCGTGCTTAGAGTACGTAGTGTGCGCAGGTTGCGTAAAATGGCTGTGTGCGTAAAGTGCAAATCACGCTGGTTACGTGAGTGGCTCAACTTGCGACAGAACGTGTCTTTGCATGTTCTGAGCGGTTGCTCCATGTTCGGGGTGGTTATTACCACGTCCCTAACATTGTGCTAACCGGACAGTTGTTGCAGGGGCCTATATAAGGTCTCCTCCTTCTCTCTCACAGTTAGGAACTAATACACAAGTAGTAGACAAAAAGTTTACAAGTGCTTAGAAGCTGTGAGAGAGAAGAGAGATATTATACCAGCGTTGAGTTTTGCACGGGAGTTCGTGTTCATCCGAGGAGTCAGAAGAGCAAGAGTGTTCCAAGTTCTCCGACGAATTTGCTGGTTCCTGGAATCTATTCGTGTGGGGCGAATAAAGCTTTGAGCAACGGTGATCATTCACCCCAGCAGGAGTTTTTTTCATCTTTCGCCTGTCACCTTCTTCGTTTATCAGAATTCTATTAGCGCACCTTCGGTGAAGTGTATGCGTTGGTAGAAATCTGTGTACCTTCTGTGAAGTGTTGCAATCGTTTATTCAGAATTCTATTAGCGCACCTTCGGTGAAGCGTATGCGTTGGTAGAAATCTGTGCACCTTCTGTAAAGTGTTGCAATAGTGGAATTTCTATTACGTACCTTCTGTGAAGTGTTACGTAATAATGATTGTTTTTACAATTGTTACGAATTCTCAGTTTTCCATCGAAAAATTGTGCCCCAACAATAACAAAAAGTTAACAAAAAGAGAAGTTTGGAAAGGAAAAAAAAACAATATCTACACAATGGTTGGATCATAACAAAGATTAATTTGATAAAGTTTGTCTGTAAAATTCCTTATTAAAACCATATAAGTTATTTGTCGAAGTTATATACTATAAATTTATAATGTACATGCATCTTAATTATTTTATTCAAACTATCTATTGTGAGGGTCCTTTGTCTAAATAAGAAAAAAATATTAAATTAACGATAATATTATTGTGGGTAAATAATTCAGCAATGTTCAATGTTATTCCATTAAAATTAATCCATAAAATTATGATAAAATCTATCAAATATGTTCTAATTATCAAAATTATTATTTTTATTATCTTTGACTTCCCAGAACCAAGAATTCTAATTTGGTTTGAAACTGATTCTGAACCTTGCTACGTAGAGGACCAAGACGAGTACCCTAAGCTTACATAATAGGGCACGAATCCAAACTAGGATATCCAGGAGTTCCAATTCCGGTCTAGGATTAGAACTAGGGGTGAGAAGTATTCAATTTTGGACCAAAAATTAAACTGAACCAAATAAGAGATTTGAATCTGTTTAAAAAAAAAGTCGGTTTGGTTTCAGTTTTAAAAATATTAAATTTTTTATTCGGTTTTGGGTTTCGGTCCAAACTAAATAAGACTTGTACAATTATGTAAATACCCACAATTCTATGTATATTTTGTGATTAAAAATGTGTATATTTTGAAAACAACAATTCTATTAATGTGTTTTGAAGTTCAACTTTGATAGTTTAACAACTAGTCTAACTTTGTGCACAACTTTAAAATTCAACAAACATGTGTATATGTTGTGATTTGGATGAACCCAAATATGGATGCCCTTATCCATACCCACAACAAACTCTATCATAATCCCTCTTTATATGTTATCGCTACGTACTTTTTCTTTTGGCTACCAATTTTTTCAAAATTTTCTTCTATTTTCACAACATGTTATCAGCACGATCGCTCAAGGAGTTTCAGGCCACCACCGGAGCACCGAAAATATCAAATCCAACCAGGTTCATAGATAAAGAAATTTTCTTTTGTTAAGGGTTTGTGCTATGATATAAACCCAAAATTCTACTTAAAATTCTTTGCGTTATTATTGTCATGGAATATTTGTTGATGTGCTGATGGAAGAACATAATTAAATCAGAGTAAATTTTATATACGAAAGTACCTAGAACCTACCGTATTTACGTACCTGAACAATTTTCTGTTTTCACATCATAATGGCTGAATAGGTCGGCTACTCATTGTTACTATTTCTTAATGTCTGATACTATTTCTTAATGTCATTTGACATTGTTACTAATTGAATCTACTATATATTTTTGGGAGAAATGTATTGATGATGTGGTGTGTGTATATATAAGAGATGAATGTTTTATTTGACACTGAACAATATATGAGACGACCAATTTTTTTTTTTATTGAATCTTAAGCCCATCGGATTTGGAGCATTTTGTATACTGTAATGTGTTTAGTGTAAAGGATTCTATTTTTCTAATTTAGAACCCTCCAGAACGAATCTGAATTATTTTGTTTCTGATGTTTTTTTTTTGTTAGAAGTGCTGTAAATGTATATCAAAACAAATTTTGATCTATAATTCACTAGCACCATCGGTTCCAACATTTACCACTAAAGGACGGTTCTGATTGCAAAGCATATGATTTTTTTTTACAACCCTCTGGAAGTTCGTATATTATGGTTCCTATCTAATTTTTTGTTGGTTTACAAGATACATCACATTATTATAGACATTTTTAAATTAGCCTACTTTTGCTTAAAACTGTATGAGAAATAATGATTTATTTTATCTTCATTTTTGGGTTAATTCATCAAAGTCAGAATTGTTTCACATATTAGCCATTGGAATGTTATAAAATTCTAGATTTGATAATTCATATGCTGCAACCATTCATATTCTCATCTTAAACTAAGAGATGTTCATAGTATTATTTGTTTCAAGAAAATATGTAAGGATAATTATATTATATTATATTATATTATATTATATAGCTATATTATTTTTAAACCACAAATAAAATTGTTATATTATTGGTTTTGGCTTATGAACTTAATTCATTTGAATTTTAAAAGATAAATTTTTTCTTTCCAGTACTGTCCGTTTTCTTATAGTTGTCAGCTTCCCATTTCAAGTTTATGCTTGCAACTAAATATTCTATTATGTATAATAATAGGTTCCATTATTTTCTTGCTTTATTTTATTATGCAATCTGCATGGACCGAAATTTGATAGTGAGAAAGTATAGTATTGAAAAGATTTTGCAAATAATTTTCAACCTGATATCACCTTATGAGGTTCCTCTTTGTGTGTCTTACAACTGAATCAATATTTTGATTCATAATGGACCATATGTTTTGATAAACCATATATGGACATGTTTTACTTAATAGTAATAAAAGTCCTAGCCAGCATGAAAAACAAAATCAACTATGTAATCATCCAGTTCTATGATCACATGCTAAGATTTGTTACCATCCATTATTGTGGTAGTTAGACTAAAATTTTCATTCTAAAATGATTTATAAATAACATTGATCATTTTTTTCTTCCATAATATAGTACATGACATGATTAAAAATGATTGCTTGCATATATTTTGGAGCACCCATATTGGTGCATGCATGACAGTTATTGAGCCGCATGTCCGGGAGAACCCAGTCGCCCGCAAATTACTTTTTGCAGGTCGCAGCGGGTTGCTGGCCCCCGAAAGGCCATAAATTTAATGTTGATATTATAAGCTATCATAGACCTAGAGTTCTATGTTTAGAATAAATTTTTATTGATTAATACTACTTTTCTTACAAGTATTGATAAATATATTGTCATATCTAGGAAATGGAATTCATGAAAAAATCTAGATAAAGACAGCTTTTGCCTGATTGTTAGTGCTACCACTCACACAATTCTTAAAAATAAGATCTTTTTCTCCAAACGTAGTATCAACGATAGCCGGTCCCGCTTACATTATTGAAGGCTCCGGAAGAGCAATATTAATTTTACCCAACGTAACCCACCTATCTATACAAAATGCCTTATACTCTCGTAGTTTCAGAAGAAATTTACTGAGTTTTAAGGACATAAGGGCGAACAGGTATCATATTGAAACCATGAGCGAGTATAATAAAGAATATCTTTGCGTAACCTCTAGCATAAGGAACCAGAAGTTCGTTCTAGAAATTTTTTTTGGCTTATCACTAGGGATCTACTTCACTCACATTGGGGGTACTAGAGTCTCATATCTCTATGAGCCAGCAGCTCATCTCTAGTTCAGGATCCATCACTGGCCAGACACCAAAGATACTCTCAACTTTAAACTTTGGCATGACCGTCTCACCCATCCTGGGACTACGATGATGAAAAAAATTATAAATAATTCCAGTGGCCATTCTTTAACAACTCGCAATATATCTAATGGTCATTTTTGTGTCCCATGTTCCCAGGAAAAACTTATTACGAGACCCTCATTCCTGAAGATTAGCTCTGAATCACCTCCTTTTCTTTATAGAATTCAAGGAGATATTTGTGGACCAATCTATCCCTCCAGTGGACCTTTCAGATATTTTATGGTATTGATTGATGCTTCATCTAGATGGTCTCATGTTTGTCTTGTATCATCCCGAAACTTAGCTTTTTCTAGTCTATTGGCCCAAATCATTAAGCTTAGAACCCATTTCCTGATCAAACTATCAAATCAATAAGACTAGATAATGCATATGCAGCTAAATTCACCTCTCAAACTTTTAATGATTTTTGTCTATCCTTAGGAATAGAGGTTGAGCATCATGTTGGCGGAAACTATGATCAAAAGACTCCAATTGATAGCTAGACCTTTACTTATGCAGTTTAGAATGATTTGGCAAAATCTATGATCAAAAGACTCCAATTGATAGCTAGATCTTTACTTATGCAGTCTAGATTACCCATCAGTGCTTGGGGTCATGCAATACTCCATGCTGCATCCTTAATCAAGTTAAGGCCAACATCTTACCATGAGTTATCTCCTTCACAGTTAATCTCTGGATACCAACCAAATCTTTCTCATCTTCGAAAATTTGGTTGTGTAGTTTATGTCCCCATCTCTCCACCAAAGAGAACCAAAATGGGTCCCCAACGATGATTGGGAATTTATATTGGTTTCAAATCGTCCTCGATTATTAAATTTTAGAACCATTGACAGGAGATATCTTTATCGCAAGATTTGCTGACTGCCATTTTGATGAGATAGTCTTCCCGACGTTAGGTGGAGATAAAAAGGAAGATAAATGCCTTGTTCCAGAAGAACATCGTGAATTATCATAGTATACTCAAACTTTATCTTATCTCGACCCCAGAACTCCCCAATGTGAAAACAAATTTAGAAAAATTATTCACTTGCATTCTATAGCAATTGAATTACCCGATGCATTTAATGATGCTGCAAAACTGACTAGGTCACACATACCAGCTATGAATGTACCTTCTAGAATAGAAGTACCAAAAGATCAATATAAAGCATCAAATGAGTCAATTTTATATAAAAAAAACATGGAAGATCTAAAGGTTCCAAAGATTCAGCTCCTCAAAAAAGGAGACTGAATAATATTGTATACCATAATGCTCCTAAAGAAGCAGCTCTTAAAATAGCATCCCTGAAGAGGAAGTTCATTGTCACGCCCCAGTACCGAAATACGGGTACGAACGTAGGCCAACTACACCGTATAAGGTACGAATACGTCATACGGCGATTACGACTGTCAATCTTGTTGGGTATCCTAGCATGCAATTAATCTATGGCCTAAATCCGATCTCATATCCATAGAAATAACAATGAAATGATAAGCAAGAGAGAGAATCATATGGAAAGCAGGAAATACTCATATGATAATAAGAAAATCTACAGTACAGGATAATAATGTAGACAAGTATACCTTCCCACAGTTCCTAGCATGGTCTGGAACTGAAGCACATCCTCCAAGTCCAGTCTGGAAGATCTACGGGATTGGTCACTGGCAATCTGGGAACAATCCAGGCTTGGTCAGGCCAACCGCAGTAAGTACCAGAAAGGAAGGCTCAATGACGGGCGAAGAAAAGACAGCAGGATGAAATATATGATAGGAAAAGCATATATAAATAGTAACTAAGGATAAGAATCGTGCAGTACCAACGCACGATAACAATCCACAACTAATATAGCTAAAAACCCAACAATCATCACAGTCTCCCTAACATCCAATAATGCCTGCATCGCCAACTGGAACTCGATATCCGCCAGCTTTGCAAGCAACAAGCCAAACAATTTAAGTGAATAAGTGGCCACTGAAATGCCTATGACTTTCTATGTGGAGATTGGGCTACCTAGGGGTGAGTATTCGGTTTATTCGGTTCCAATCGAACCGAATAACCGAAAGCCAAATTGGACCGAAACCGAATAAGCAAAACCGAAACCGAACCGAATTGGTCAATAACCGAACCGAACCGAATTAAATCGGTTCAGTTTTTGGTTTATTCGATTTTTGGGTTTATTTGTGTTTTTTTAATATATATAATAACTAAATTTACCTAGATATATTTATTATATACCTATAGTATATACCTATATATATTTAGTATAGACCTATAATTAATATATATATATATATATATATATATATATATATATATATATATATATATATATATATATATATATATATATATATATATATATTTTAAGAAATATATATATATATATATATATATATATATATATATATATATATATATATATTTTAAGAAATATATATATATATATATATATATATATATATATATATATATATATATATTATATATATATATATATATATATATATATATATATAAAATAAATTATTATATATATATATATATATATATATATATATATATATATATATATATATATATATATATATAAATATATATATATATATATATATATTTCTTATTCGGTTTTCGGTTTTGGACCGAAACCCAAAACCGAAACCGAATAAGAAAATTTAGTATTTTCAAACCGAAACCGAACCGATTTTTTTTAAACCGAACCGAATCTCTTATTCGGTTCGGTTCGGTTCGATTTTTGGTCCAAAACCGAATAATGCTCACCCATAGGGCTACCCCAACAATGCAAAAAGATAGGAATCCTCAGATCGTGCCGATCCAGCAAAGCTAGCGGGGCCAAATATATCAAGACTAGATATGCACTGGTCCCTCGTAAGGCCATCGTACGAGCAAGACAAGCATGTAGTACATAGTAAGTAAAGTAGTCGAATAATGCCATCTGCTAATACGGACGGTAACAATATCCGTAGCGGCCAGCTTGGCACTCCCTGACTAATGTCTGGGCAAGCGGCTAGTACTGCACGATCTCAGGATTCCGTTTCCTCCCAATGCTTCTACCAGTCTAAGTTACCTAGATTATCCCTACAGTTATCCGGAATCACATGCCGTGGTCACATGATCATCCTCCTAGATGTTGTACCTCAGTACGGAAACGCTAAGTAAGAATCAACTTTGGCACCTATAGTCCCAGTTGTGATTCATTCTCAGTGTTATGCAACAAGCAATCAATCATCATGACCATGCTAAGACTACAGGCCAACTACCAAGGTACCCGTGCTGCTAATCATATCATATAACTAGAATAACAGGATTGTACCGCAGTACAATATAATCAGGGAGATAGCACCTCAAAGTGCTAGTAGACAGGGCCAGTACTACAAAAGGTAAGCTAGAATCATAGCACGGATACACGTGGTCATGTCAGGAAGAAGGATAATCAATCAGTCACATGAAGTCATCTGTCCTCATCGTGGCATGGATATCAGATCAGGTACATGGTCGAAATCTCTACTAGAATAGCATCTCAAGTACACATGGGAGCCTACAGCTCTAATCATCAAGTCGGTATATCTACCGGATCAATCTATCAGGAGTCTCCCATCTATGATGGAATTAATAACATGTCAGGAAAGACGATCACCCGATACTAAGCTAATCACCATAATCAATGCTAGGCCCTCTGGCTCACAAGAATATCACAAGCTATCAGGAAACAAGCATCTCAACTACCAAGATATAGCAATCGTGCCAGGTTTTGGACGCTTGGAAAGTCGAGTAAAAATTATATAATGATACCCTTGATATTCTCCTCGTTCCGCGAAATACTCACACAATCATCAAAATCTAGAAATCCACATAGTCATATCTAATCAAAATAAAACACCATCTAAAAGGAAATGGCAACACCATCTAATAATCCACATGAGTCTACCAAATCAATATCCCAGGATCATACTCCCTACAATACTCAATCCTCAGACATATCCAAGGTCACAATTCCGATATATAGGACAACTGTCAGCCCTATCTGGCTAAACTAGGATAACCCCGAGAAGAAAGGTCAGGGGACAAGAGACTATTAATTAATGTCGCCAGAAAATGGCAAGGATTGTATGAACCGCTCTGGAGCAGATCCACAACCCTTAAACCCAACAAGGACCAGGGTTGCAGACCGTCTCCCGAGTAGAACCACATTCATCACGCTATTCGACGGGCAAGACATGTCAAGGGCTAGGCGACTAATCTAGTCATGAGTCTACCTAGTAGGTACTGAAATCAGGTATTCTATACTACAATAAACATGCATGAGACTGGTTTAGCAAACCAAGGAACGGTTCTGCCAAAATCTTCGAACCAAATTCCCGAGTAGAAATTCTAAAAAAATTCGATAGAGTCTCCTTTGTATTCTGGACGAGAGCTTCCAGCAAATTGGGGCTAAATCTACTCGACACAACCTGCCGCAGAATCGCAAACCGAGAACACTAAGTACCAGGTTCCAGCAGCACTACAATGCGTACTGAAAATTAAACCATAGCTGAGAACACTAAGTTTCAGCCTCCAGCAACACTACGATATGTATTGGGCGCCAAGCCAACATAAGCAACAAGAATCGCCACGCAGGGCGTATCACGGACCCACATTCATATCCAAGCCACAAGCACAGTCAAAGAAATAGTTAGCCAAGCCGTTACCCGACCGCGAGTCGGACACGGGGCATATGGGGACAATCCATACAAGTGAGTCGTGCTCATGTCCTCGGAGGTGTGGATGACCCATCCGAGTTGTCTTATGCGGTTATAACCCGGTATCAAACTAAGCTATTCTAAGTTATCATCATGGCAGATCTACTGCTAAGCTATACTACTCACGATTATACAACTACAAATTACAAATTACAATTAATTAAATACAACAAATCAACGGGAAGGCAAGAGCCGTCGATGAGTAAGGGATACTTGCCTAGAAGGCTCGGCTAGATAAGCAAGTCTTCGACATCCTGGATCCAAGCAAGCACGTCCATCGAGGTCCTCAGAACACATAATAAACAATTATTAGCATAAAATATTAAAATAATAACAAGTAGCACAAGGATGACAAAAGGTTATATCGTATAGGTCCTGCAAGCAGTACATGGATCTGGCACAGAAACCGAGGCAAACGGATCGATATGGACACGTAAACCGAGACGTGCATGCATATTGTGTCACTCTCCGTTTTTGAAATACGTAAAATTTTTACTTTTTCCTGTATATGGTATCTGGTACCTGTATCTTGATTGCATGTATCATGTATTTGTAACTGATCATGGCATGAAACAGTATCTCATCGCGGATTAGTGCACCATCCCTTGTCCTTGTCTAGTTGTAGGCGTGGCTTACTTCTTCGATGATAAGATTTCTGGACCGTGTTGTGGTTAGAATTTTATTTAATTAATTTAATTAGTTGTATCATGCACCGTTTAACATGTCATTCGTCATATGATTAGGTCATGTCAGGGTTAGGGTTTAGTTGAACCAACCCACCCACTATATATATTCTCTTTCTCTCTCTCTCTCTCTCTCCTCATTCATTCTCATTTTTATTTCCTCCCACCAACCCACCTAGGCAAGTACATCTGGCACAAATGAGAGACCACTTGCATTTTTCATTTCTTATTATTTTTTTTGATATTATTAGTCTAGATTGTTCATCTCTTCATCCTCTACAAGTTTAGTTCTTAGAGTTTTTGATTTTAATGGCTAGTTTTGTGTAGATCTAAGTTTCTAAAACGAGAATTTTATGAATTTTTATAGTTTTAATCTATCAAACTTGGTTTTTTTTCGAAAACTAGTTGTTCCATGTTGTAGAGAATTTGATTTCATTCAATTTTGGCTTTTGAACCGCTTGATTTCGACTTCGTATGAGGAAGTTATGACCGTTCTTGTGTTCATGGGTTCCCACACACCTTCGGTGCTGTCGGGACGATGAACAGTGTCGCGTGCCGTGCACCTGCACCCTGTGTGCCGTGCACCCGCATGCTGTGCGTTTCATACGCCACACGCCTGTACGATTTTCTGCCGCACGATTTTCTGCCGCACGCCTGCACGATTTTTTGCTGCATGCCTGCGCGCCGTACACCCGCGCGCTGCACGATTTTCTGTCGCGTGCCTGCATAATTTTCTATCGTGCGCTTGCGCGTCGTGTACCTGTGTGCTGCGCCCTGTGCGCCGTACACCAGCACGCTGTACGATTTTCTGTCGCGCGCCTGCATGCCATGCTTTTGCGCCCTCGTGCTGTGCACCCATTCTCCGCACCCCCGGGCCAGTTTTGTGCCCGTGCGCCCGCGCTCGTTCCCCGCACGATGTGTACCCGTTCTCCGTGTGTCGTGGGCCCGTGCTATGCGCGCCATTCACCATATTGTCCCAGCACATGGTTTTCTATTTGCCCATGCGCCTTCTTTACTTAGCCTGACCCGCTGTGCTTATGGCATATGAGACCACGTGACCTAAGCGTCTATTTGTTGGACCTTGCAATTTTTTGATTTCTCTATCATGCGCATGACTTATCCCATGTGCCTGATTTGATGAGTTGATATTTTATCTAGTTTTGATGAGTTTATTGATTTGACTTTGATTTTCTGTCCCGACTATGTGTCCTATGTGACTTCTGTGTCACGAGGGGTCCATGTGACTTTCTGACTTGACCGTGTTCCTGACTTGGCCTCGTTTCTGACTTGATTACCTGTATACATGCTGGTACCTTTTCTAAGTGTGTATTGAGATACAATATTAGTGTGCACTGCGCAGTTATTAATGAGTGCACTGAGGTGTGACTCTTCGTGCTAAGTGATACCTTGTGTTATATGTCAATACATGCATCCTCTCCAGCACAGTCATGGTAATTGGTCAGTAATATTGAAGTGGTATATTAAATGTTTGCTTGATGCATTATAATAAGCATGGATCTAGATTTGGAACTCTTTGAGCCGAATATGGAATTGTGCTTAGGGTACCCGTACCAAGGTACGCTATATAGGAGGATGACCATATGATCACGACATATGATTCCAAGATCAATATAGGGTTAATCTAAGCAACTTAAATTGGTAGCATCATTGGAGGGAACAGAATCTCGAGATCGTACGTTATCAGCCACCCTAGACCCTGTAGTGCCCCGTCCCGCTCAGTCAATCAGAGGAATAGGAACGCCAACGACGTTCACACTTAGCCTTGCAACGGCTGCTCGAAGACATCGTTCGGTCGAGGCGACCGCTCGTTCAGGTGGGGTAGTTTCGGTGAACTCGCCTCATCTTTGCCTTCATATAATAAATCGCATATTTTCAACTTGCACAAGTAGGCTTAATAGTAAAAGAGATGAATCCACATAGCTAAAGGGAGTAATTCCGACAGGTCGAATTGAGTTAGAATATGGAAATATCCAACGGTCGGCTTAGAGTTGGTGCACGGCATGCTTTGAAAATGACACTCGATCCTTCGTCCCGTGGCTTAGGAGAAGAAAAGTTGGTTGAGTAGGCAAAGTTATGAACGTAGCCTAAGTCATAGGCGTCGCCGGCATAAATGCTTTATAAAGCATGCACGGTCCTATCGTCCAAGGCTTGGCAAAGCCTTAGCTTGCCCCATGAGTTAAGTTGCGTTGCATGGCTTATGATATAAGTCTAGGCACCCAAATGACTTGGTCGTTCAGAAGTCGAACACATGCGTGGCACGTTTCCATAATGCGTGGCTTGACGCAGCCTTTGTTCGTCGAGTCATTGTACGTTTAAGTCAGTTAAGTTATGTTAGGCTATCAGAGTGGTAGCAAGCACGACCCTATGAGTTCTACGGCTGGGTATAACCACATAGTCTCACGATCGTAAGACCCGTTATATAGAGTTTGACTTGGGCGGTGGTGTCACATAGAGTTTCAAGTTGGTCTAAGACACGATGGCACGAACTTAGTGTTTTAAGGCACGGGCCACGGTTGAATTCTTTGAGTTTGGAAAGTGTCTCAAATAGTTGTTCTTGAGTTGAGTGAAATGATAGGACAAGAAAGAAGAATGCTCACGATCGTTGAGGCAAGAAAGAAGAATGCTCACAACTGGGTCGTTGAGGCAAGAAAGAAGAATGCTCGCGACTGGGTCGTCGAGGCAAGGTCTCAGATGTGAGAAGTATTGAATTAGCCCTGAAAGAGATGGTAATACTAGAAGTAGATTGACTGTGTGAGACATCAGTTTGAGTCGAGTCTTGTATGGTCATTGGACAACTTGTACAAGGTAAAATAAATCTGTTTCTTGAACGGCGACCCCGGCGGCCCAGGGGAACCGTTGCGATAGAGACATTCGTAGCTGTGCTGGATGACCGCACGGGTTAGCGGGGACTTGCAGCGGAGCTAGCTACTCGCGCTGGCAAGGAGCGTCCGTCTAATCAAAAGCTCAAAAGGAGTCCATTATAGCGCTGTGCGCTAGTGACTAGTTCATATAGATGAGTCGGCATGGGTGGCGATCTCCGTGTATGCCTTTGGATTGAGTCGAGTATTGAGTATAGTATATCAAGGAAGTCGAGTTGAATGCGTGAGCATAGTTGGAACACAAAATGTTGGGCCTAAGATTGGTTACAACGTAGGCGACGTACTTCGGCACGAGATGTGGCATCGAGTCTTATGTTATCGGCATATAAGTTGCATAGTTTGGATGTGAGTTGTCCTGAGTCTAAGTCAGGAATCGCCGCAAGGCAAGTCGGTCGAGTGACACTTAGCCAGAAGTCTTGATTGGGTCAGATGGTGATCAAAGTAGCAAGGGCCGCCTGGCGGCAAGGGCCGTGAGGCGGCGATATGGTTAAATATCACTGAGTTGCGAGGCACGGCCTCAGCAAGGGTCTTATAGCACGATCACACGGGAATGGAGTCTTATCGCGTAGTTGCGTCTCTGATTTTGGACCGTAAGGCAAACACGACTTGATAGGTTAACGTTGATGTTGCAAGCACGGGATGGTCTAAAGACACAAAATAGGCCAAGGCATCGGTCCTAAAACTGATCCTAAGGAAAGAATAGAAAGACAATTGATAAGAAGGGACTATGTTGCACAAAGTAAATTAACGTGTTGGTTTTATATGGGTGGGCGAGGAGCTCATTCCACCAGTACAGTTGAGTACTGACACCCACATAGTTTCCATGTGCAGGCACAGGTAGAAGCTCGTGGCGCGGAGCTCGCTTGGATACGTCGAGGCACGGAGTTCCTTGGCGATTTGAAGCGTGCGACCGTATGGAGTCAAGACTTATACGGGACATAATGTATGGACGTTGCCTTCCGAAGCATCTGCTGGCTCAAGACTTGTATTTGAGAGATGAGAGAGAGCTGAGTGACTTGTAATGTGAGCTTGAGAGACTTGTAATCTTGGTCTTGCGCCCCACTGTAACCTTTGTTTCAATATCAATAAAAGAGTGTTTTGCAATGACTTGTGTTTTGCTTCAAATTTTGCTGCTATTATTCAATGTCTCTGTACGGGACTTCTATGCGACGACCCCATCGCAGCCGCTGAAATCGGCCGTTATGGAACCTGCCTTGCACGAGCGCAATCTAGGCTCATGCGGCATCACGTCTTAGCGAGGACGATCGCTCCTACGGGAGCGGGATGTGACATAATGGTATCAGAGCACGGCTTTACGTCCTTGGACTGTCGATTGAATTCTTTAACTCCATTATTTTCGTAAACTCTGAATTGTGCTTCCGCAAGTTGATATTATTGGTACGCTCTCTCTCAAATGTCCCACGGGATGTCCATACAATAAGTCTAAATAAATTTGTAAAACGTAGGAAAAACAGTTTTTGATAAAACAAAAAGATGGTTTGCGTAAGCACGGTTGGCTAAGTCGGGCTGGACATATACACCAAAGTTGCGTCGACCCTAGCAAAGTTGAGTGCGGGATTCGTAATGTTTTGAGCTAGAATGAGTTGAACTCGATTGGGTAAAGTGAGATGACTATCGATAGGGGTGCTATCGAGCGACGATATCGTTGGTGCAATATAGATGAACGTGCTTGAAATTAAAGGAATGGTTCGAACAGAGAATTTGAAGAAGTCGATTGTGAATCAAATGATAAGTTGAGAATTTGTTGAATGACTTCATCCCTGAGTGGTGTATACGATAGCCTCAGGGATATCGATCGATCGAATTGAGGATATGGGGTGTCGATGAGTCTATCAGCAAGCGTCGAGTGTATGCAAAGCCATAGATTGAGTATCGTTGAATAAGTTGTAGTCTTGAGATTTGACGAGTCGATTCGAATAACCTAGAATTTACACGCACGGAACGTGCACGGGATTGAGGATTGTGCGAAGTATGAAACGCGAGAATGATTGAGTAGGTGAAATTAAATCGAGGAAAAGTTAAGGTGTAGCGAACAGATGACTTGATAAAGGGAATCGATAGGTGAAATCGTATAGAGAAAGTTAGCACGATGGGAAGATAGCGTGCATGAAAAGTTGAATTTTGAAGTTACGCAATGACTCTAAGGATTGGATTAAATGTTGCTCGATGATTTGAGTTAGCAAGGAATAATGCGAATTGAGGAAATACGTTGGTCGATGACTTAAGATGGACAGATGAATGATACGTGAATTTGGGTTTGAGGAAATTGATGTTGTGAATGAATCGAGGGATAATGATCGAACTTGAATTTGAATGTTGAAGAGATTATCCAGTCGAACGATGGCATCATTCGTACGACTCGAAATTGGTTGCAAAGGAAGATCGTCAGGTTACGCATATCGTCGATGGTATTGAGGCGTATCAGAGATCGATATGCGATAACTCGGGGGTATTCTGACTCGGCGAATGACGATTGTGCAAGTGTTATTGTTCGGTTGGATGCTATACTTAGGATTTTTGATTGAGATGAATGTAGGATAAAAATGATTGTGTCTTGATAGTTATGCGGATAACCACAACGTCGACTTTCTTGTCTTGCGCGAGTGCAACTCGTCTCGTACATGCGTTGCGTCGGATTTGGGGTGATCGTTCCGCGTGATCGCTGACATGGTGATTCATGTCGCGGGAATGATCGAACTTAGAAAAATTAGGATGCGGCAACTTTGATTGTCTCGACTTGTCGGTTTGATGCGAAGGAAAATTTGAGGATATTAGGACTTGCGATTGATGAATGAAATAAACTTGAGGATTGAGTAGGTCCAATCCACGCATCGAGAATAAATTAGTCAAGGCTCGAACAAGAGTTACGTCCCGATGAGGATGATTATCCCGCGGGAGCGTGCATGGTGATTCATGCTTACCGTGGATAAGCTGGCTCGCGTGAGATCAGGGCGCAATGTATTGTTAAGTCAGATGACCTCATGATCAATTACGTGAATTGGAATAGATAACTTAGAAAATGTAGAATGTGAAATTTTGGTTAGCGACGAATTACGTCATAGCGTGCTTGAATTGAGGAGGATTGATAGGCGAACTATATCGAACGCGTTTGAAGGGGATAGACTATACAAGATGATTTATTGAATAAGCGATTTTGATACATCGTGAAATTGGTTGAACGTGAGTTGTCGTAGGATGGCTTTGCTGAATGACTCAGACCCCGTGCGACAAAACATTGGGATGTGTATAGGAAATCTATGCTCGAAGTTTAGAAATCGGAGTGATGCGAGCTTGGGTAGAAAACCCCATACTATCAACTTGGTTTGACCTTAGGATGGGGTCAGTATTGATATTGTTGTTTGGGAACTATGATTCCAATACTGACGATTGACTTTAGCCTAAAGACATAGCCTAGCGATTAGGCAGACGTCTTGGCGCAAAGGAATTATGGAGGTACCACTCGCGAGTCTCGGTTGACATGTACGTATATCAGGGACGCCCGAATATCTGCACGATCCAACTCGAGTGGTGATGGCGGGATTCTCTATCACGAGGCTTGGCTGAAATGCATGTATTTTGGGGATACCTGGGATATGTGCACGATCCAACTAAGTGATATGTTGAATCAAGTGAGACTTGAGGAACGGAAAAGTGTCGAGGATTTTGAGATCGTGAGTTTTTAAGAAAAGATTATGGGTAGTGCGAGCGTGGCTCAGATTTGGAAAATGCATAGGAGTAGTGTGTGCGAGAGTCCGTGAATGTTGATTTAAGTGATAAGACGATAAGTATACTTAGTTAGTTTCGAGGATGAAACTTTTTCTGAGTGGTGTATGATGTAGTGCCCCGTCCCGCTCAGTCAATCGGAGGAATAGGAACGTCGACGGCGTTCGGACTTAGCCTTGTAACGGCTGCTCGAAGACATCGCTTGGTCGAGGCGACCGCTCGCTCAGGTAGGGTAATTTCGGTAAACTCGCCTCATCTTTGCCTTTACATAATAAGTCGCATGTTTTCAACTTGCACAAGTAGGCTTAATAGTAAAAGAGATGAATCCACATAGCTAAAGGGAGTAATCTCGACGGATCGAATTGAGTTAGAATATGGAAAGGTCCAACGGTCGGCTTAGAGTTGGTGCACGACGTGCTTTGAAAATGACACTCGATCCTTCGTCCCGTGGCTTGGGAGAAGGAAAGTTGTTTGAGTAGGCAAAGTTATGATCGTAGCCTAAGTCATAGGCGTCGCCCGCATAAATGCTTTATAAAGCCTGTACGGTCCTATCGTCCAAGGCTTGGCATAGCCTTGGCTTGCCCAATGAGTTAAGTTGTGTTGCATGGCTTATGATATAAGTCTAGGCACCCAAATGACTTGGTCGTTCAGAAGTCGAACGCATGTGCGACACGTTTCCGTAATGCGTGGCTTGACGCAGCCTTTGCTCATCGAGTCATTGTGCGTTTAAGTCAGTTAAGTTATGTTAGGCTATCGGAGTGGTACCAAGTACGGCCCTATGAGTTCTACGGCTGGGTATAACCACATAGTCTCACGATCGTAAGACCCGTTATATAGAGTTTGACTTGGGCGGTGGTGTCACATAGAGTTTCAAGTTGGTCTAAGACACGATGGCACGGACTTAGTGTTTTAAGGCACGGGCCACGGTTGAATTCTTTGAGTTTGGAAAGTGTCTCAAATAGTTGTTCTTGAGTTGAGTGAAATGATAGGGCAAGAAAGAAGAATGCTTACGACTGGATCGTTGAGTCAAGAAAGAATAATGCTCACGATTGGGTCGTTGAGGCAAGAAAGAAGAATGCTCACGACTGGGTCATCGAGGCAAGATCTCAGATGTGAGAAATATTGAATTAGCCTTGAAAGAGATGGTAACACTAGAAGTAGATTGACTGTGTGAGACGTCAGTTTGTGTCACGCCCCAGAACCAGAATACTGAAGAGCGGGGGTGCACATAGCCAGCTACGTATATCGAAATGGCATCCACCTCGCTATACGGTCACGGCTGTCTAGATATGTGAGGGTTTTCTACAAGCCAACAGTCTCTTATGGTCATGAACAAGCCTAGTGTCTCAATCACCACAAGTAAGTAAAGTTGCAAGATGTATGATCATTAAATATACAATAATAAGGCGTCCCAAATATTACATATCAGCTGATCATGAAGCTAGTCGTACAAAATGATAGGACTAGCAAGAGTTCGGTCATACATGATCAACCTTAGGATTTGTTAATCATGTTTACAGCCCGTAGGCAGACAGTAAGTAAATGTGCATCGAGCTAACAGGAGCTCGTCGGCTAAACGCCTCAAAAGAATAAATTTACATATAAGTGGGTGAAACAAAAAGGAAAAACCCACTCGTAGCCCCGGTTCCTTCTAGTTGCCACCATCGGACTGGAGGTTCGGTAGATCCTCGGGTGCTGCTCCAAAATCTGGCCACACAAAACCAGCTGGGTCAAACCCCAGAAAGAGCAAGTGCCACAAAGGAGGCCACGAAATAAGAACAAAAGCCAACATATCAGATCATAAGAAACTAATTACATAATAAAGACAATTATTAAGGAGAAACCTGGCAGGTGATATACGATGAGATAACCATGGGACTATTCAGATAACCAGGTTACAACCCGTAAACCAAACAAGGACCGGGGTTGTAACCCTTCGTCTGAACGGAACTTGGTTTCTCCCACCATTTATCGGCAAGATAAAAATACAAGAAATCAGGATCTGTAATTAATCATGATTAAGGTAAAGCACGAGTAGTGAGAATTTCCCAGTCCCAAGCCCTGCAGACTATCCAGTTATCCTTCCGCGGGTTGAGAGTATAGGTGGGTACATCGCCCGGGAGACAAATGTACCCTTAGGTGACTTAGAGGGTGCAACACGCGACGGTGTGCTGGAAATGTGCTCTACTCGTCGGCAAGCTACAAGTCCAATTAAGAGCGCCCAGATAACAAGATTGCCTGTGACTGGAAATTCTCCATAAACTACACTTTGATCTAGTCATTAGCCTGATCCATATTCAGTATAAATCCCTGACCGTGGGAATCAGGGAGTCACGTCCTAGACATGATGCAAGACAAGACAAGTGGATTGCACAAGCAAGCAAGCAGGAACACCCACGGTGTCAAGTTGATTATACAAGTCAAGTTAGCCGTCGCAACAGCATCAAGTCAAGTCAGGATTACAAGTTACAAGTTACAAGTCAAGTCAAGTCAGGTACAAGTCAAGAGTGCGCCGCCACGGGCCACTATCAAGTTATCAAGATAAATCATGTCAGGGTACTTGTCAGGAGTGCGCCACGACGGGCCACTATCGGGTCAGGTTGGTCATGTCAGGAGTGCACCACTACGGGTCACTGTCATGTCATGCTAGTTCCTTGTCATACCATGCCGTGTACAATAGTCATTCCAAACATATTAAGTAAATCAAGCTCATGACAAAAGGCGTAAGGATATAAAATGGGCGTAAAATATCTAATAAAATATCAATATACAGGGCTGTAGAAGAGTCAAGCTTAAGAAAAATAAAACCAAATCTCCATGTTTGGACAGATTGCGCAAGGGTCCCTGGGGTCGGGTTGCGTAGGAGTCAAGTGCGCCAGGGGCCAACTGCGCAGGGGTGAGCTGCGCAGGGTACCAACTGCGCAGGAGTGGATGGCGCAGCAGATGGATTGTGCTGGATCAGGTTACGCAGAAATAGATGGCACAGGGTCAGATTGCGCAGGGACGGACTGCGCATGGATGGATTGCGCAGAAGTGGACTGTGCATGGATGGATTGCGCAAGAACAGACTGCACAAGAATCCATGCGCACTCGGGTTGAGCGCAGTTCGCCAAGAGGCAAGCTGCGCAGTCGGCGATGCGCTAAAGAGCGCTGGCCGAAGGGGATGCGCAATCCAGCACTGCGCTAAAGAGCGCAGGCTGCTGTCTTCTTCTCCAGGCCGAGAAGAAGACTCCAAGAACTCCAAAGTTCAAAACTTCATAACTTGATCAAATCAAAACGAAATTTAGATTTTCAAAGTTCTAACTTGAGTAAAATCGAATTCTCTTCCACATGGAAGCATCAAAACATGCAAAAATCAAAATTTAATAGATCAAAACCAAGGATTTTTGAAAATGGTTAAAACCTAGATCTAGAAGAATGAAAGCTCCAAATCACAAAATGTCAAGTTTTAAAGTTGTTCTCCATGGCCTAATCTAATTAATGGACAAATAAAAAGTGGTGCTTATTTGATGGCAAGGTGCACTTGCCTATAGGTGATGGTGTTGTGTAGAGGAAGGAAGAAGAAGAAGAAATAAATAAAAATTATGAGGAGAGAGAAAAGTAGGTGGGGATTTATGATGGTGGGTTGTGTTGTGTTGAGGGTGGAGTATTGGTTAAAGTGATCCTCTCATGATACACCAAACCAAACCAACCCTCTCCACAAAATAAAACCAAGCCAAGTCAAAAACCCATTTTACGAGAAAACCCAAAATCTGCAAGTCGAGCCAGAAATACAATTACAGGCCAGAATCTGAGAAAATAAAATACAGGTCCATGATACATGCAGGCTTAACCAAAAATACGTATTCAGAATATGGGTGTTACAGTTTGAGTCGAGTCTTGCATGGTCATTGGACAACTTGTACAAGGTAAAATAAATCTGTTTCTCGAACGGCGACCCCGGCGACCCAGGGGAACCGTTGCGATAGAGACATTCGTAGCTGTGCTGGATGACCGCACGGGTTAGCGGGGGACTTACAGCGGAGCTAGCTACTCACGCTGGCAAGGAGCGTCCGTCTAATCAAAAGATCAAAAGGAGTCCATTATAGCGCTGGGCGCTAGTGACTAGTTCATATAGATAAGTCGGCATGGGCGGCGATCCGCGTGTATGACTTTGGATTGAGTCGAGTATTGAGTGTAGTATATCAAGGAAGTCGAGTTGAATGTGTGAGCATAGTTGGAACACAAAATATTGGGCCTAAGATTTGGTTTGCAACGTAGGCGACGTGCTTCGGCACGAGATGTGGCGTCGAGTCTTATGTTGTCGGCATATAAGTTGTATAGTTTGGATGTGAGTTGTCCCGAGTCTAAGTCAGGAATCGCCGCAAGACAAGTCGGTCGAGTGACACTTAGCCAGAAGTCTTGATTGGGTCAGTTGGTGATCAAAGTAGCAAGGGCCGCCTGACGACAAGGGCCGCGAGGCGGCGATATGGTTAAGTATCACTGAGTTGCGAGGCACGGTCTCAGCAAGGGTCTTATAGCACGGTCATACGGGAATGGAGTCTTATCGCATAGTTGCGTCTCTGATTTTAGGCCGTAAGGCAAACACGACTTGATAGGTTAACGTTGATGTTGCAAGCACGGGATGGTCTAGAGACACAAAATAGGCCAAGGCATCGGTCCTAAAACTGATCCTAAGGCAAGAATAGAAAGACAATTGATAAGAAGGGACTATGTTGCACAAAGTAAATTAACGTGTTGGTTTTGTATGGTGGACGAGGAGCTCATTCCACCAGTACAGTTGAGTACTGACACCCATATAGTTTCCATGTGCAGGCACAGGTAGAAGCTCGTGGCACGGAGCTCGCTTGGATGCGTCGAGGCACAGAGTTCCTTGGCGATTCGAAGCGTACGGCCGCATGGAGTCAAGACTTATACGGGACATAATGTATGGACGTCGCCTTCCGAAGCATCCGCTGGCTCAAGACTTGTATTTGAGAGATGAGAGAGAGCTGAGTGACTTGTAATATGAGCTTGAGTGAGCTTAAGAGACTTGTAATCTTGGCCTTGTGCCCCATTGTAACCTTTGTTTCAATATCAATAAAAGAGTGTTTTGCAATGACTTGTGTTTTGCTTTAAATTCTGCTGCTATTATTCAATGTCTCTGCACGGGACTTCTGTGCGACGACCCCGTCGCAGCCGCTAAAATCGGCCGTTATGGAACCCGTCTTGCACGAGCGCAATCTAGGCTCGTACGACATCACGCCTTAGCGAGGACGATCGCTCCTACGGGAGCGGGGCATGACAGACCCTGTCCTAATGTACCGGCTGGCCACCACGGATAATGATAGTCATCTGCACTAATGGAGTACAGTATCTGAATAGAGAATACCGAGCCAGTTCTCTCTATAGGAGAGCTGGAACTGTTATTGCTTGTCTTGGCACGGTGGCCTTTCGAGGGACCGATGCATTTAGTTCATAATTGTGTTAAATTGGTTTCAGCTAGCCTTGTTTGGATATGATACAATCTGAGGATTCTTATATTATATGCAAAACTGGGATAATCCCAGACAAATCATAGAAAGCCGTAGGATTGATTGGCCGCTTGTAAATTGACTTGTTTGTGATATATTTTCTTTTGTTAGCAACTGAGAAATATGGACTATCGTGGTGTGTGGTCCAACCCATGTCCTTGTTTGATTGTTGGGTTGGGCTATTGTGCTGCGATAGGCTATGGACCGAGGCTATGACCGAAAGCCCATAAATTGACCATGGTTATAGGAGGTATCTTATCACGTCACGATATTGGCACCTTTTGTCCTTGTTTGGTTGTAAGGGTGCCGTATGGTCACGATGATAAGTTAAACCCTATAACTCATAAGCCAGGTCTTATCTATTATGCTTGGTTTTGTCTTATTATTAGGTGCTTCCTTGTGGTACTTGCTATTCAGGTCCTGACCCCGCTGCTTTTGTTTGGCCAGATCTCATAGCAACGCCAGAGGATCCAGCCTTCTACCCGAATAATGGCGCACACCTGGAGTATGGGTGCCAGGGTTCATGAGTGGGTTTCTTCTTTATCGCTCTGATATCTTCATTTTGTACTCGACGTTTAGCCACCGACACCAATTTAGTCGGCTGTTCTGGACATTAGTTTCTTTTTACATAAATATAATTAAATCAGACTGCAGCTGACTACTATTATTTCTATTGACTCTCAGTACTAGCTCAACATTTTGTGTAGCTAGGCTCATGAATCATTTTGATGAAGCATCGGGGACGCCTTACTGCTTTATCTTATATGATCATTATTACTGCTTCTTGGTTGATTGATTAAGACATAGATGCTCCGTGAGACCATAGAAGACCTGATTGTAGCATGCACCCCTAGTCTCTTGACAGTCACAATCGTTGTATGACGTTTTTACACCTTATACGGGATAGCTGGCCTAGTCCGTCTCCGTATTTCGGTACTGGGGCGTGACATATCAAGATGCGCACGAGAATCGAGATAACACGAATATCGAGACAAACAGAACAGAACGTACACATAAATCGAGATGTGTACGCTGATCGATACGAGTACGCAAACCAAAACGTACACATAAATCGAGATAATATGAGATACAATATGACACGCGAATCAATACGACATGTAAATTGGTACATGCATATAAATCGAGATGGTACGAGATTCAAGGAAGCACACAAATCAATGCGGCACACAAATTTGTGCATGTGCACAAATTAATGCGTCGTGGAGTCTAAGGTGGCACGTAAATCAATACATTGCACAAATCGATGCATGCACGCAAAACGGAACAATACCGGTCACGAGATAGACACAAAGGCCGAGGCACAAAGATCGAGATAACACGCAAACCAAGATAGCATGTCGCTCGAGATAGAACGAGGCTCGAGGCATCCCGTTGCCCAAGGAAGAGCATGGATCGAGGCACACACAGAACAAGGAGGCACACATGACGAGGCACTCACAAATCGAGGCATACGCAGAATGAGGCATACACAGACCGAGGAGCACATTGCTCGAGGCTGTACATGCACCGAGGCACGCGGCCCGAGGAGCGTACAGCCCGAAGCCGGCTCGCTGCTCGAGCAGCATGGGGCCCAAGGGCGTCTCATCGCTCGAGACTGGCACGGCACTCATGCGGAGGCACTAGCCGCCGGAGTGAAGAAGGAGAGGGGCGGAGGAGCTGTGGGAGGCCGTCGGGGAAGCTTTGATAGACGGGGTTGGTTGGCCGTCGGCGGAGGGACGAACGTCAGCAGCGGCAGGGGCTCGAGGCGGAGCTCTGTGGCCGAAAAAGACAGAGATGGTGGAGGAAAACTCGCCGGAGAGCCGTCGGCCAGGTCGGGTCAGCTCTACGACGGAGGGGAACATCAGTGCGGTGCTGCGGATGATGACATTGGTTACGGAGGAGGAGGCCGAGCTGGTGGCGAAGGCGACCGGGGTGGGTGGTGGCTGGAGGTGGAGTGAAGGTGGTGGCAGCTGTCACTCCCGTTTCCCGTTATACATATTTTTATTATACGTGTACAGATTTCTGACATTTGTCAGGTGGATTGTAGTTTGACTTGTCTTGCTTAGCCTAGTTGGTTTAAATCTTGCGTTGGTTTATCTGGTTTGGTTCAACATGACTTGGCTTGGTTTGAAATAGAGAGGTTTGGTATTTAAGTCAACTTCTCTCTCTCTCCTCCATAACTTTCATTTTTATTACTTCTCATCTTTTCCATTTACTCCTCTCTACCTACACCCAAGCCCTAGGCAAGTGCAACTTGCTTCATGAGGGACCTCAAATTTGGTTCTATTGTCTTCCTTGCTTGATTCTAAGTCTCTTTAGAACTTTGAGATTTTGGTTTTGATGGTTACTTTTTTGTAGATCTAAGTTCATAGTTTCTTCGGTTTTTCTTGGTTTTGATCCCTTAAACTTTGTTATTTTCGAAAACTACTTGTTCCATGTTTTAGAGAATTCAATTTCATTCAGTTTAGACCTTTATTTTGCTCAATTTCGAGTCCTTTAGCCCAAGTTATAGACATTGGAAGTTTCTAAAACTCCATGGCCAAAAGCTTGCTGGTAGGGACGACACCTCGTGCACCTTGGACCTCGTGCACCGCGTGCATCTTGCACCTCGTGCACCGTTTGGTCCGCGCACCTTGCACCTCGCACACCTTTTGGTCCGCGACCTTGCACCTCGTGCACCTTGCACATCGTACACCTTTTGGTCCGCGCACCTTGCACCTGGCGTACTATTTGGTCCACATACCTTGTACCTCGTACACCTTTTGGTCCGTGCATCTTGCACCTCGTGCACCTTTGGTCCTTGCACCTTGTACCTCGTGCACCTTACACCTCGCGCACTCGTGCATCTTGTACCTCGTGCACCTCGTGCATCTTGTACCTCGCGCACTTCGTACACCTTGCACCTCGTACACCTTGCAAACTCAAAACATGAAAGTTGTAGATCTTTGTCTTGGCTTTAAGATCTTCATGTCACACTTTAATCAGAGTTTATATGTAACTTATAGTTTCAATCACACATGGGTTTCTCGATCTTTGTATGTTTTCTATACTTGGCCTAAATTGTGACGATCCGACTTGACACTTGATAGTCTCGAGATAGTAACTTGAACTTGAACATGATAATATGAACCCGTCTTGATAACTCTTGATAAGTGGCCCGTTGAGGTGCACTCCAGACAAGTACTGTTGACATGACAAGTAACCTGACATGACATGTATAATCTTGAAAGGTTGTTGCGACAGCTACCCTGACTTGCTAAGTAACTCTTGTCTTGACACCGTGGTTGACTTTTTTGATTGTGCCTGTACAAGCTACCTGTCTTATCTTGCATCATGTCTAGGACATGGATTCTTGGTTACCACGGTCAAGAATTCATAATGAATCTGACTAGGTTAATGACTAGATTGATCAAGTATATAGAGAGATTTTTCCCAGTTTATAGGCAATCCCGTTATCCCGGCCACACTGAGGGACTTGAAGCCTGCCGACGAGTACGACACATTTCCAGTCCACTGTCATGTGGGGCACTTCTTGATAACATAAGTACTGAAAGTACACTAGTAATCTTGATAACTCTTGTAACTCTAAAATTACCTCGCCTGGATAACCTGGATAGCTGCAGGGCTTGCGACTGCGGGAACATCTCAATTGTATCTTGCTAGAACTAGGCCTGTGATAACCCTAGTTAGCTATTGATAGCAAGCCGTAGGATTTGATTGGCCATGCCTGAATGCTTGTCTCGTAATTAATATGGAAATTATCCCATATCTTGCTCCTTCTACTGCAAGCTATATTTTATGTTAACTCAGTCTTTTATGTTATTTAACTATGCTATTTTATCAGTTCTTCTTTTATTATATGCTGGTTTTAGTTCCTTAATGAAGCCTCCCTTGTGGCACTTGCTCTTTCTGGGGTCTGACCCAGCTGATTTTCTATAGCCATATTTCAGAGTGATACCCAAGGATCTTCATGCTTATCAGCCAGATGGTGAACAACAGATGTAATCCTGGCAACGAGTGGGTTTCTTATTTTGCTCTCCCACTCTATTGTAAATTATTCTTTGAGGCGTTTAGCCGTTGAGCAAGTGTTAGCTCGTGTTGAAACTTAATTTATGTTTGCCTAAGGGCTGTAACATGATTGACAAATCCTAGGATTGATCATATATGACTTAACTCTGTTAGTCTCGCATTTTGTGACTAGCTTCATGATCATCTAAAATAAAATATTTGGGACGCCTTACTTTGTATGTTTGGATGATCTAACATCTTGTACATTTATTTGCTTGCTTGAGATTGAGACACTAGATTGTTCCTGACCATAGAGACTGATGGATTGTAGTTTAAACCCTCATGCATCTAGACAGCGTGACCGTATTAGAGGGGGTCGTACTTTAATATACGTAGCTGGCTGTATCTGTCCTCGCTCTCCAGTATTCTGGTTCTGGGGCGTGACACGGTTTAAGTGGTGGCCCATGCATGTCTTATAAATCAAAATGTGTGAGGGTTTTACCAAATAAATGTTCAATCAGCATTCGCCCTTGATCTCTACTGTGCTTTCTAATCTTCCTGAATTTTGGCCTGATAAGGTGCTTTATCCTTGATCTATCTTGGTCCTTCCTTATTGTTTCCCATGTCATTTTCTTCAATGCATTATTTCTGGTCCTGCCAATCAGTCGGGGGGAGCACCTCCAGTGAACCAGAACAAGTGAACCAGTCGCAACCTGGGGGACCAAACCCAGCACTTCGGGGCAGCATCCCGAGTCATGCCTTCTGGGGAGCAAGAGCCGCTAGTTCAGCTAGCCCAGCCTACAGAGCCTGACAATAGAACCCTGATGGGACTCATCCAGGACTTGCTTGCATCACAAGACCGTTGGGGCGATGCCCTGCAGCAGAAAGTACAAGATGCTATGGGCAGAGTTGGCTATCAAGGGAACGATGCGACTAACAGCTTCAAGCGTCTGAACCCTCCTTTCTTTGATGGCAGTGAAGATGCTATTGTCGATGATGCTTGGCTACATGATATAGAGATTATTCTGGAGGCAGCTCGGACTCCAGAGGAAGAGAAGGTGGCCGTTGTGCGCCTACAGTTATTGGAGTTAGCCCGCAGTTGGTGGGCGATGCAAGCAGTTGGATTGGCAACACATATCTTGTGGGCGGTATTCAGCGACAAGTTTCAGACGAACTACTTTGATGCAGTAGCTCGGTATAATCTGTAGACAAGATTCAACAATCTCAAGCAGATGGAAAGGACGGTCAATGGATATGCGGCCGAGTTTTCTAGGCTTAGTCAATTTGCTCCCACCTTGGTGGCGACCGAATTGGACCGAGCGTAGCGATTCCAGCAGGGACTCGAGATCATTCTAGCAGTAGAGCAGTTTGAGCACCAAACCTTTGATGCTATTTTGAGAGCAGCTAGGAGGCATGAATATATATACCTCCCAAAGGATAGTAGATCGAACTGGTGGACGGAAGAGGTCTCATGAAAAGTTGTCCCAGTCATCAACACCAGCCCCGGCAGCTAGGGCTTTGACCATTGGAGCTCCTAGGAGGGCGACCATAGTTTCATCGGTTCAGCACTCGACACCGACATACCCTCAATAACAGAGACAAAAGCAGTCTTCCGTATTGGGCTATACTCATTATGGGAAGCCTGGGCACGTGGTTTCAGAGTGTCGCAGGGCACAGGGGTTGTGCTTGGCTTGTGGGGCACTGGATCACAAAATTGGGTCCTGTCCGCATAGAGCCAGTTCATCTTTATCAACCCTAATCAATCCATCGGTTAGGGCACCTGCACCAGTACAGCAGCAGTATCAGCCGTACCAGCCTCCGAGGCCGTTATTACCTCAGGCTCAATAATATGCTCAGGCCCAAGCTCAGATTCAGAACAGGCAGAGAGGTCACCAACAGAGGAGACCAGCACCAAGAGGACAGGGTCAAGCTATGGCTTTGACCGTGGCAGAAGAATTGGCATCACGTGAGGTGGTAGCAGGTACCATTCTCGTCAACTCTTTTCCAGCATCAGTATTATTTGATTCGGTGCATCACATTCATTTATGTCTGTACGATTCGCTACATGGATATGACTAGAGCCCGAGTCATTATCAATAAGGTTCAATATACTTACTGGTAACGGTCTTGTGGGAGTAGATAGAGTCTTTTTCTCGTGTCGAATCGTAGTTAGCGGTAGAGAGTTTTTTACTAGATTGATAGAATTTTCGATGGCCGACTATTATACGGTCCTAGGAATGAATTGGTTGAATGATCAATACGCAAGAATAGACTGCCATATTGGCAGAATTATTTTTGGTATTTTCGGTGAAGAAGAGTTTTCATTTTCTAGAGGCGAAGTAGAACCTTCTCCACCAGTCTTGCGGATGGCGTTAGCAGAAGCAGTTCAGTTTCCTAGAGTAGTAGAAGAATTTTCTGATGTATTTTCCGAAGAGCTCCCAAACATGCCGCCAGAGAGAGAGATAGAGTTCACCATTGATTTGATTCCAGGAACGACACCAGTGTCAGAGAGAGTCTATAGAATGGCACCATCATAGTTGGAGATCCTGTACAAGATGATTGAAGAACTCAGAACCAAGGGATTCATTCGTGCTAGTGGATCACCTTGGGAGCCCCGATGCTTTTTATGAAAAAATGGTGGTACGTCGAGATTATATGTTGATTATCGTACCTAAAATTCTGTAACAAATAAGATACATCCTCTACCAAGAATAGATGATTTATTTGATCAACTCAGTAGGGCAGCAGTATTCTTAAAGATTGACTTGCGGTCAGTGTACCATCAGATCAGAGTCAGAGAGTAAGATATCCTGAAGACAATATTCAGATGTAGATATGGACATTGGGAGTTTCTCGTTATGCCATTCGGAGCGACCAATGTGCCAGCAGTATTCATGGATCTCATGAATTGAATCTTTATGTCCTATTTGGATCAGTTCGTGATAGTGTTTATAGACGACATCTTAGTCTATAGCAAGAATGAAGCAGAGCATGAGCAGTATCTCCGAATAGTCCTTCAGATACTCAGAGAGCACCAGTTGTACGCGAAGTTCAGTAAGTACGAATTTTGGCTTGATCGTATTTCGTACTTAGGTCACATCATCACCAGAGATGGAGTGGAAGTGGACCCCCAGAAGATAGTGGCTATAGAGACATGGCCAGTACCTAGCATTGTCGCAGAAGTTCACAGTTTTCTAGGATTGGCCGGCTATTATCGACGATTAGTGTCAGACTTTGCTCGAATTTCAGTACCATTGACACAGTTGGCCCGTAAGGATGTGCAGTTTGCTTGGACAGCAGAGTGTCAGAGTTTATTCGAGAAGTTGAAGCAAGGATTGATGACGGCACCCATTCTCGCTTCCAGATGGACTAAAGGATTTTTCAGTTTATTGTGATGCTTCAGGCAGAGGATTGGGATGCGTCTTAATACAGCATGGCAAGGTAGTAGCTTATACATCACGTCAAGCTTCATGATCATAAAAGAAATTTTCCAACCCATGACTTGGAGTTAGCAACAGTGGTTTTTGCCCTTAAGCTTTGGAGGTATTACTTGTACGAAGATCGGATAGAGATTTTTACCGACCACAAGAGTCTTAAGTATGTGTTTACCCAGAAGGATCTTAATATGCGTCAGAGAAGATGGCTAGAGTTATTGTGGATTATGACATCAACCTGCAGTATCATCCAGGGAAGGCCAACGTAGTTGCAGATACGTTGAGTAGAAGAGTAGGAGATTATTTTCTAACAGCACAACCAGAGTTATTAGCGGATCTTCAGAAGATGGGTATAGAGATTATTCTTCCTACTAATGTGGCATTGATGGCCAGTATGCTAGTTCATTCCAGCATAGTTGAGAGAATCAAGATAGCACAGTCATCGGATTCTAAGCTTTAGTGGCTTAGAGAAGAATTTGAAGCAGGACGAAGAGCAGAGTTATGTATTCACGAAGATGGTACGCTCCAACATGGAAGGCATCTTTGTGTACCCAGTGGTGACATCAGGCAGGAGATCATGGCAGAGGCTCACAGTTCACAGTATTCAATTCATCCCGGTGGTACGAAGATATATCGTGATATCCGTCAATATTTCTGGTGGAATGGCATGAAGAGAGAGATAGCTCGATTTGTCTCTCGTTGTTTAGTTTGCCAACAAGTTAAAGATGAACATCATAGACCAGCTTGACTTCAACCTTTACCAATCCCAGAATGGAAGTGGGAGTATATTACCATGGATTTTGTAACTGGGTTACCTAAATCTCTAGCAAGAAAAGAGCTATATGGGTTATAGTTGACCAACTCATGAAGGTAGCTCATTTTTTCCTTTCAGGATTGGTCAGTCGACGGATCAACTAGCAGAGATGTACCTCAGGCAGATATTCAGACTGCATGGAGTGCCAGTCAGTATCATATCAGACAGAGATTCAAGATACACATCACACTTTTGGCGGAGTCTTCAAGATAGTTTGGGAACTCGTCTCAAGTTTTGTTCAGCTTATCATCCGCAGACAGATGGTCAGTCGGAACGTACAATTCAAACTCTTGAAGATATGTTACGATCATGTATACTTGACTTTAGTGGTTCGTCGGAAGATCACTTTACATCTAGTGGAGATCTCCTACAATAACAGTTTTTAGGCCAGTATCCAGATGGCACCCTTTGAGGTACTATATGGCAGAAAGTGCAGATCATCTTTAGTCTAGGATGATATAGACGAGAGACAGATATTTGGTCCAGAAATGGTTACGCAGACAATCAAGGTGGTCAGACAAGTTAGAGATCATCTTCGAGTTGCACAAGATCATTAACGCCATTGGGCCGATTCTCATCGACGTCCTCTTGATTTTTTATCGGTGACCATGTATTCCTTAGGATCTCGCCTACCCGTGACGTCATTCGATTCGACATACGGGGAAAGCTTAGTCTAAGGTATATATGGCCATTTGATATTCTAGAGCGAGTAGGTGAGGTATCCTATCGTCTCGTTCTTCCGCTGTCGTTATGTAAGGTACATGACATATTCCATGTATCTCAATTGTGATGGTACATTTCGGATCCGAACCATATCCTTGATCATTCGAAATTGGTTGTTTGTACCAATCTTTCGAATGAGGAAAGGCCCGTATCCATATTAGACCGAAGAGAAGATACTCAAGAACAAGATTATTATTTTAGTCTGTATTGCTTGGGGTCATCACTCTTTGGATGAGTCAACTTTGGAACGTGAGGATGATATTCGATCGCGATATCCACACCTGTTTGACTCATAAGGTATGATATCTTTCTTATGCCTTATGCTTTTAATTCCTTGCTTACATGAATGATTGCTTGATTTTTTACTAGTTGTAGATTGCCAGTATTAGTGTAACTTGCCCCGACATCTCTAGCCTCTTGATTAAATTTCGAGGCCGGAATTTTTCTAAGGTGGGTAGAGTTGTCACTCCCGTTTCCAGTTATACGTATTTTTATTATACGTGTACGGATTTTGACATTTGTCAGGTGGATCGTAGTTAAACTTGTCTTACTTAGCCTAGTCTAGGTTTAAATCTTGCCTTGGTTTATCTGGTTTCGTTCAACATGACTTGGCTTGGCTTGGCTTGGTTTGGTTTGAGATGGAGAGGTTTGGTATTTAAGTCAAATTTTCTTTCTCTCTCTCCTCCATAACTTTTATTTTTATTTCTTCTCATCTTCTCCATTTATTCCTCTCCACCTACACCAAAGCCCTAGGCAAGTGCAACTTGCTTCATAAGGGACCTCAAAATTTATGGTTCCATTGTCTTCCTTGCTTGATTCTAAGTCTCTTTAGAACTTGGAGATTTTGTTTTGATGGTTACATTTTTGTAGATCTAAGTTTATAGTTTCTTTGGTTTTTCTTAATTTTGATCTCTTAAACTTTGTTATTTTTGAAAACTACTTGTTTCATGTTGTAGAGAATTCAATTTCATTCAGTTTAGACCTTTATTTTGTCCAATTTCGAGTCCTTTCGCCCAAGTTATAGACATTGGAAGTTCCTAAAGCTCCATGGCCAAAAGCTTGCTGGTAGGGACGACACCTCGTGTACCTTGTACCTCGCGTACCTCGTGTGCACCTCGCGCATCTCATGGTCCGTGCACCTTGCACCTCGCGTACCTTTTGGTCCGCACAGCTTGTACCTTGCACACCTTTTGGTCCGCGCACCTTGCACCTCGTACACCTTTTGGTCCGCGTACCTTGCACCTCGAACACCTTTTGGTCCACGTACCTTGCACCTCGCGCACCTTTTGGTCCACGCACCTTGCACCTCGTGCACCTTTTGGTCTGCGCACCTTGCACTTCGTGCACCTTTTGGTCCACGCACGTTGCACCTCGCACACCTTGCTCCTCTCACACCACGTGCATCTTGTACCTCGCGCACCTTGTGCACCTAACACCTCGTGCACCTTGTACCTCGTATACGTCGTGCATCTTGCACCTCGCATACCTCGTGCACCTTACACCTCGTACACCTTTCAAACTCAAAACATGAAAGTTATAGATATTTATCTTGGCTTTAAGAATCTTCATGTCTCACTTTAATCAGAGTTCATATGTGACTTATAGTTTCAATCACACATGGGTGTTTTCGATTTTCTTTGCATGTTTTCTATACTTGGCCTAAATTGCGACGACCCGACTTGACACTTGTCACGACCCGCTACCCAAATTGTTGGGCCAGGCCGAGTCATGCCCAGCCTACGTTGAGATAAAACGTAGTAAGCTGTTCTAAAGACAACAGGATAAGACTAAATGTGCTAACAGTTCTATAAGTGAAATAAAGTCATAAATGCTTCAAACACAAAAGTCGTCTCATATAGAAATAAGTCCAAAGTACAAGTGATCTGAAATGTAAAACTGGATACATGTCCAGTTACAAAATATGTAGCCTAATACATGACTACACTAAATATCCCAAACAGCTAAGCAAACTAGACGAGTCTTCCCGTAGGAACATCCTCGTATGGCAAAGCCGGGTCCTCGGCAGTATCTCCATAATATGTATCGCAGAGTAACTCCTCCTCAGTAAGGACACCTACAACGTTATCCTGTCAGGACGGGAGCAAGTATTGAATCTAACAAACTAGCATATGAAACATAAAAATGAACATGAGAGGAATAACTGGAAAGCATGGCATCACATAGTCTATCATGGCAAGGACACATATGTCATAGAGACAGATGTATATGTAATGTTTAAAACTATAGCAGGTACGTGATCGGTCAATAGGTGTAAAATATACTGTGGTACAAGTATATAAAATGTACTTTCGTACAAGTAAAACAAGCGATAGATGCACATACGTACAAATACAGCTGGTGCACCTATGACAATGTACACATAAAATGTCAACCTTGCTCGGTACGTACGTACGAGTAAGGGGGCATTATCACGTACGCTACTAACAGTTTCCCCATAACCTATATTCTAATCATGTGAGAGATACATAAAACTGTTCTAAACATGGTAGTAACTGGAAGTACAATATGTAGATCTAACTTGCTACCCCAAGGATCAGCATTTAACATGGTGGGGTTTGCAGTTCATTTATGTGACAATATGTAAAGTTCGTAGAAAGTACTTGCCTCTAGCAAAGCAAAGCAAAACAAAACAAAACAAGCTGCGATAAAAGTGCTATGGATGTCCGGTAACTCGTCACTGTAGAAATAAATACATAAACTTAGCTTTTATACTAAGCTAAAACACTAGGACACTAATTGGTGCGACACGACTTGTGACTGGGCACCTAGCCAAAATGATAACTTTGGCATAGGAGACCAATGTGGGGTGACACACTACTTTAACTAACTTTCTAGGGTTTTTACACTAGTGAGGGGTGGGGTTCAACACGGCTAAAACTCAAATAACACAAAAAGCTACAAGTCGTAATTAATCAATAAATAAATCAAATGATCATTGTGTTCTAACAATTTTTGAGATAGACAAAAGCTTATTTTTACTTAAAGTAAAGTACCAAAGTGATCCTTGTTAATCATAGAAATTTATTATAATTTTTTTGGAATTTATTAACCAGTACAATATTATAAAAATCAGTTTTCCTAAGTATACAGAAAATGAGTTTTGGTTTCATATGCCAAACTAGTGGCAAAACTGTAAATTAAATACTATAAAAATTATACTAAATTAGCTAAATTAACATAGTATCTAAATACTATTTTTCTAAAATTTTAGCAGTACTTTAAGTATTTTTAGAAAATCAAAAACAGCATTGCACACAATTGAAATTAATTAATTAATTATCTGCATATTTTGTCCATGTATATAATTTGAACCAAAGTTCAAATACAGGACCCAAGGCCATGAATCAAGTCCAATATGACTTGTACAGGTCTTGAATGTGTAAAAACACATTTGGGCCCAAAAATCCATGCTAGGCTTGGACACCAAATGGTTGCAGTAATTTAAATACACTAAAATACAATTTGTTAAAAAGTGCAAAATAAATATTAATATTTTAATAAGGCAAAATTATGCATAGTGAAAATATACATACATATGTTTAAAAGTACATATATATATATATATATATATATATGTAAGGAAAATACTTAATTTATAAAGTATATATATATATATATATATATATATATATATATATATATATATATATATATATATATATATATATAAGGAAACATTTAATTATAAAGTGTATATAATAATGTATATATACACATGAAAATAGATATATACATATACATACATATATATTATAATAAAGTACTAAATATACATATATATATATACATATATAAAAATATAGTACATATATACAATATAATAATACATATATATATACAATATATGTATATACATACATACATATATATATATATATATATATATATATATATATATATATATATATATATAACCAGAAAAAGAAAAAAAGAAAGAAGAAGAGAAGAAACAGCATTAAGGGGGGCTCGAACCCTGCCCACAGAAAGGGGGGGTTTTAATACTGCTGCGCTGGCCAGTGGGCAAATTGGCCCGCTGTGTTAGGATTAGACTTAGGTTGATTTTATTTAGGTTTAAACGAGTTAACATACAAAAATAATAAAATCAATCCTGTGTCCGGACAGTTTGGGACACAGGAATCCACGTGTCCGTGCTATGCACGACACGTACGAGCTCAGTCTCGCATGTCCGAGCACAGCGTTAGGTTCGTCGTGTCCTGGCGAGTCTCGTACGTGAAAATGAGACACGTACGACACGATTCGAGTTCTGTTACTCACGTGTCCGGCGGTTGGGGGGGGTTCAAGTGTCTTGGACGGCGAGGAGACGTCGGCGAGGCGGCGCTCGGGTGGCGCTGGGGTCGTCTCGTCGAGGCGCGTCTGATGACGGCGGTTGGGGGCGGTGGATGTCGTCGGTGGGGCTGGACGGGGACTCGTCGGAGTTAGGGTTAGGTCTAGGGTTTTTGACGAAGACGAGAGGCTGCGGTGGTTGTGGTGGGGTGTAGAGCTAGGGTTTGGGTCTGGGGAAGAAGGGGGGGTTTATTTATAGGAGTTTAGGGCGGTGGATTGGCCAGAGTCGACCGGGAAACGCGGGTCGTCGTCGGCGTGGCAGTCATCGGGGGTGGGTGAGCCAGAGGAGAGAGTGAGTTCGTGGGGGAGGGGGTTTGGGTAGTTAGCAAATTGGCCCCCATAGTTTAGAAAATTACAGGAAGGCCTTAACCGAGTCTAAATGCAATTAAGAATTTGCATTTCATAATTAATAACAAATAATTAATTACAAACTGACTACAAATAGTTTAGAAAATTACAAACAGATATTAAAATAATTTAGAAAATTACAAATTAATATTTTAGTATTAAAAACTCATTTAAAAATCATTTAAAAATTCTAGAAAAATTCCTAAAAATCCTAATAATTATTTTAAGGCTAAAAATGACATTAATAATTAATTAACACTAATTTTACTAAAATTTGAAAAACAGGGGCTTACAACACTTGATAGTCTTGAGATAGTAACTTGAACTTAACTTGAACATGATAATATGAACCCGTCTTGATAACTCTTGATAAGTGGCCCATGGAGGCACACTCCGACAAGTACTCTTGACATGACAAGTAACCTGACATGACATATATAATCTTGAAAGGCTGTTGCAACAACTACCCTGACTTGCTAAGTAACTCTTGTATTGACACCGTGGTTGACTTTCTTGATTGTGCCTGTACAAGCAACATGTCTTGTCTTGCATCATGTCTAGGATATGGATTTCTGGTTACCACGGTTAGGAATTCATAATGAATCTGACTAGGTTAATGACTAGATTTATCAAGTAGTCCATATAGAGAGATTTTTCCCAGTTACAGGCGATCCCGTTATCCTGGCCACACCTGAGGGACTTGTATCCTGCCGACGAGTAGGGCACATTTCCAGCCCACGGTCATGTGGGGTACTTTTTGATAACATAAGTACTAAAAGTACACCAGTAATCTTGATAACTCTTATAACTCTAATAAATCACATCGCCTGGATAACCTGGATAGCTGCAGGGCTTACGACTGTGGGAACATCTCAATTGCATCTTGCTAGTAACTAGGCCTATGATAACCCTAGTTAGCTATTGATAGCAAGCCGTAGAATTTGATTGGTCGTGCCTGAATGCTTGTCTCATGATTAACATGAGATTTATCCCACCTCTTGTTCCTCCTACTGCAAGCTATGTTTTATGTTAACTCAGTCTTTTATGTTAATTAACTATGCTATTTTATCAGTTCTTCTTTTATTATATGCTAGTTTTAGTTCCTTAGTGAAGCCTCCCTTGTGGCACTTGCTCTTTCTGGGGTCTGACCTAGCTGGTTTTGTATAGCCAGATTTCGGAGTGATACCCGAGGATCTTTCTGCTTATCAGCCAGATGGTGAACACCAGACGTAATCCTGGCAACGAGTGGGTTTCTTATTTTGGTCTCCCATTCTATTATAAATTATTCTTTTGAGGCGTTTAGCCGCCGAACAAGTGTTAGCTCGTATTGAAACTTAATTTTTGTTTGCCTAAGGGCTGTAACATGATTGACAAATCCTAGGGTTGATCATGTATGACTTAACTCTGGCTAGTCTCATATTTTGTATGACTAGCTTTATGATCATCTAAATATGAAATGTTTGGGATGCCTTACTTTGTATGTCTGACGATCTAACATCTTGTATATTTATTTGCTTGCTTAAGATTGAGACACTAGGCTTGTTTCTGACCATAGACACTGATGGATTATAGTTTAACCCTCATGCATCTTGACAGCTGTGACCGTATTGCGAGGTGAGTTGCACTTCAATATACGTAGCTGGCTGTGTCTGTCCCCTGCTCTCCAATATTCTGGTTCTGGGGCGTGACAACAGCCATGGAGGTGGGGGGCAGTAGCGCCGGCCGGCCTGTGGGGTTGAAAGTGAGTGAGGAAGAGAGGGAGTGGGAGCTCGGGACAGAGGAGAGGTAGTGAGGGAGAGAGATGAGTTAGACAGGGAAGCTTGGGAGAGGGGGAGTGTTCCAAAGAGGATCGGGAGAGAGAGAGAGAGAGTTTGGGGAGGGGGAGTGAGAGATGAGAGAGAAAGAGAGAAGACTGAGGATTGGGGGGGCTGTAAGTTTTAGTGAGGGGAGAGAGTGTTAGATTTAGGGTTATGTCATGGGGAGGGGTTGATGTAGGAACAAGTAAATTAATAATAATAATAAAAATGACAATAATAATGGGAATAACCCTAAAATAAAATAACCGACTCCACAATTAGTAATTTAATAAACTAATAGCAACAATAATAACCAATATTCAGGCTTCAACAATCGAGGCCAAATCAAGATCAAGAAACTTAAATTAAATTTTAAACACATACGAAATTTTAAAATCACTGTAAATATGAAATACAGTCATATACCTATTTTTCAAAATTGGGATTTGACATTCATGATGGTCTGGAAGATGTCATAAACCAAAATCTAATTTCTCCAAAACAACGCATATCACTCCAGTCGAGGATATGCCTCGAATCCCAGAAGAGACCCAAAAAGAGGTACCGGTACCCAACAATAATGAGAAATATGTGTTTTACAGATACTCAGGAGAAATCTGAAATCGAAAAGAATTGGTCATGGATGACATTTTCTCATATGCAGTAGCAGATGAAGTTAAAAAGGGTAATAAAAACGAGGACCCAGGTTAGCAGCAAGAAGACCGTCGGCTGCCGGCTGACCAAGCCAATCTCTGACCCTCCCCCAATTCCATCCAGAACTGTCCTCCCATAGGTCCCTAATTACGCATCCCAGCGGAGTTCGAGCGTTGGGCTGGAGTTTGTCTTCTCCAAGCCACCGTTCTAGACATGCCGATGAGCGACCGTCGCCTAACTGAAGACAAATTAAAGGTTCTGCGATGTTGCGTCCGCGAATAATACGATGCCACGATGCCGAAGATCTGTTGTTAGAGACCGCCTCCGACAGATGAGAGAATCTGGAGTATCTAGCTCTCATGAACCTCGTCCATAGCGTGCTCTCCGTGTGCAGCTTCCACCACAGCTTCATGGAGTAGGCGTCCACGATGTGGGCCAGTCTACTTAATCCCAGACCTCCTTCAACAGTAGGTTTAGCCTTGGTATCCCAACCGACCCAGTGACATTTGTCCATGCCGTCGCAATGACCCCAGAAGTACTTGGCGAAGAGGGCTTCGAGGGAGTGGAGGACCTTCTTGGGAGGGGAGCTTACGGCCAGGATGTACAGCAGGATAGAAGAAAGAACATGTTTGATAAGGATCGACTTGCCCCCTGGTGATAATATAGCGTTGTGCCATCCCGCAATCATTTTACGGATCTTGTCTACTAGTCGGTCGAAGACTCCCGAGTTAGACTTTTCGTATACCAGCGTGCAACCCAAGTAGAAGAAAGGCAGGTAGGCCGTGGCGAACGAGGTCATATTAGAGCACAACAGTGCTAGTTCTGTCAGCTTTGTGATGGGTATAGATGACGCTCTTATTTTTAAACGCGCTGTTTGGAGCATCTGATGTATCTCGCTAGCGTACTTAGAACCACCTCGATCGAACTAATGTCTCCAGAGGAGAAAATAAGGATGTCATCTGTATACGCCAGGTGAGTGATAAGTGGAAAGCCAGTAGTGGTGTGGAAGTGATAAACACCGGGCATTCTGGGCATGCTATTAAGGCTTCTGCTGAGAGCTTCTGCCGTAATGATGAAAATGGTGGAAGAGAGGGGGTCCTCCTGTCTAACTTCGCGAGTAGATCGGAAGAACCCCGCCGCCTGGCCATTGATGATGGTGGAGAACCATGTATTGTTGATAGATCTGAAAATGATGTCAATCCAGGATTCGGAAAAGCCGAAAGCCCTGAAGACCCAGATCATGAATTGTCAGTCCAGGCGGTCGTAAGCCTTCTCCATGTCCAGTTTGATGGCAATATTCCCCCCTCTGGATGGGAACTTCATACATGTAATCATCTCTTGAGCGAGTAGAATGTTGTCAGTAATGTTCCGGCCTTTAACAAACCCACTTTGTTCTTTGGAGATGATATTGGGGAGGAGGTTGGACATCCGGTTGGCTATGATTTTTGATATAATTTTGTTGGTGAAGGTGAATAAGCTGATAGGACGGAAATCTTTGAAGGTTTTCGGGTTGTCTTTCTTGGAGATTAGGATGATGTTGGCGCAAGAAATAGAATTGTGATATCTCGTCCCTTGGAAAAAGGCTATAGTGGCCTCCAATATGTCGGATTTAAGGATGTGCCAGAAAGCTCTAAAAAAGACGCCATTGAAACCATCAGGCCCCAGAGAATTGTGTTCATTTATAGACCAGACGACCGCCTAAACCTCCTCCTCCGAAGGAGTAATCACCAGGGTCTAATTCTCGCTGTCACTGATCTGGGATGGGATAGTGGACAGAAGCGCAACGTCTTTAACGACATGCTCTTTAGTGAAAAGGTTAGAGTAGAAATTCTCTGCCACCGCCTGAATGCCTTCCTGGTCTTCCACCAGGGCGCCATTATCGTCGGATATCTGGTATAATTTTAATTAGTTTCTGCGGCCTTTGACACACGTATGAAAGAAATTGGTATCCCGGTCACCGTCGCTGTCCCAAGTCAATCTGGCTTTTTGCTTCCAGAATTCCGTTTCCACCTTAAGCTTGGATTTAAGAATAGCTCTGGCAAGGTTGAGCAAGGTGCAGGCATTCGAAGATCTGTCAATGGCAAACGAGGTCTCTGTGCGAGTGACGTCGTCTTCCGCTTCCTTAATAGCCTGAAAGATGTCTCCAAAAGCCATTTTGCTCCAGGACGTTAATGCCTTACGGGTGGCTTTCAGTTTAGCCGTCATTCATAACAGAGGGTCAAGTTTTGAAACAGAGTTCCAATCTAAGGCCATGACCGGAATTGGTGATGATGCCGCCAGAAGTCGAGGAAGCGGAATGCTTTTTTAGTGCCGGTGTGGTTGTTGCTGATCATGATGAGCAGAGGGGAGTGGTCTGATTCAGTGGTGTTCAGATGAGAGAGGTTTGTGATCAGGCCCATGTCAATCCTGCTGTCGTTGACCATCGCTCGATCCAAACGAGAGTAATGGTGCCGATGGCCCTCCTGCATGTTGCACCAGGTGAATGTACTGCCGTGGAAGGGGATGGAGGTTAAGTTACCGTGGAAGCTGAAGTTGTTGAAATCGTCCATCGCGGGCTGTGTGGGCGAGCGACCACCGGATTTCTCCTCTCTGCAGGACACCGTGTTGAAATCTCCGATGCAGAGCCACATGAGACCTTGGTAGGGTAAGGCTGCTTCCAAAAGGTCTTTCCAAAGGAATCTACGCTCAGGTATGTCACGACTTTCGTGGACGGCAGAAAGGATGGAGCGGGACTTGAGGACCGGATGTTCGACCCAACAAGATAGAGCCTGAGGCGAATCTTTTATGATTCCAAATTTGACTTCTGGACCGAAGAAAATCCAGATGTCATTACATCTTGTGATGGCATGAGGGAATCTGAGCTTGAGTTGAGTGGCTTTGATTCTTCTTTGAGGGATTTTAGGTTCGATAATGATAAGGAGGTCTATACGATTAGTTTTCTTGAGGCTGAGCATTCTATTCAGCAACGGTTTATTGCCAAGCCCTCTCACGTTCCAGGAGATGATGTTAAGCATTTGATTGGATAGTGGGAGGGAGGTGATTAAGCTTCGTGGCGGACCTTGTTGTTATAGCCGTCTGCTTTTTTTGTTTATTTTTGTTCTTTTTAGAGGAGGTTTTTTTGGTGGGTGTGGTTGTGGACCCGTTGACTACGATAGCCTTACTAGTCCTGCCGGGTTCACTGCTACCATTGTCATCTGTCAAGGAGGTAGTAGAGTCATTTTCATTTTCTTCTAGGGCGCATAATGGATTACCGTGGTCCAGGAAACCTGCTTCCTTGGCTTGCCAGAACCTACCGGTTAAAGTTGGGTTCAAACTGGGTTGAACATCCGCTATGTGAGGGGAGGGTGCCAAGGGAGCCCTGCGTCTGACGAGGGACTGGTCGTTTCGAATGTGATACCAGTTGGATGAGTGTCGGTACGCCAGGGTTCGGTATTCTGCTCTTGCCGGTTCTCCGTCAGAGTCTCTCCAGACTGATGCGGAAGATTGGTGGTGCAAGGGAGAGAGTGATATACCTCAAAAGGGGGAGATGGCGGGTGGAATGAATGGCGCGATGTGTGAACCGGTGATGCCTAGGTGAGGTGCGTGGGGGGTTATGTTGCTTGGCAGAGCAGCTGGGCTTAGGGAATCTGGGTGGTCGTCTCCGCTGTGGAGAGACGAAGAGGGCTCACTGGAGTTATCTGGAGCCCTGTCAGGAGTGATGCATATGAGAAGTTCAAACGAATTGTTGAGGGAGATGGCGGATGGAATGAATGGAACGATCACGGAACTAGCCATGATGGTCGGGCGGGAGCTGGCCAGAAGTAATGGGTCGATAATCTGAAGGGGAGGATTGGGATGCAAGGTCTGATTCGCAGTGTCAGGATTACGGTAGCTAGCCTTAGCGCGCGGTTGTGCGGGTTAGACTTCTTTATCTCGGGTGGGCACGGAAGCAGTGCTGTATGGTGTGACCGCTCATCTGACAGTGTTTATAAAAGATGATATTGTTGTCGTAAACCAGCGATTAGCTGTGTGTTTAGCCTCTGAGATCGATCTCTATAAGTTTGGGAAGGTCATCCGCGAGGTCTAATTTCATACATATCTTTACGTAGTTGCATTTGGAGAGGTTGCGAGTCTCTTCTGCGATAGCTACTAGGGTCCCAAAGGAGCTGGCTATCCGTTTTTGGGCAGCTGTAGGAAAGCAGACCAGGGGGAGGTTGGAGAGGGTGATCCATGTGGATATGATTGTCGAGGACAATTTTAACGGTCTGTGTGTCAATTCTGGCAGTCCCCTTGGCCCGAACTAAAGAGTAGTCCGGTTCGGATGACAGATGGAGAAACATGTGCTTGGGGTCAAACGGAGCGACCCGATATGCTGCGGAGATGCCCCACCTGGCGACCGCTTCTATGACTATGGTGATTTTCGGGCATCCGGAGCGAAATTTGAGGACAAACGTCTTAGAGAAGGAAGAGAATAGGGAAGAGATTTCCATCGCGGTGAAGGAGACCCGGATGGGGTTGCCAACAAGAGGTGGCAATAATTCAACGTCCAAAAGCTGGATCTCTACCACCGGATGGGGTAATTACCTCCCATGATCTGGTCGAAGAGCCTCGGCATATGAGGGAGCACAGGAGGGGGGCCTTAGCATTGGGGATGTCCGAGTGAGAGGTGTCTCCGGGTGGGACCACCGCACAGGGATAGACCGATGTGGAGGAGTGCCCGGGAACGACAGAGGAGGAGTGGCCAGCGAGGTGCACAGGGGGAAGGATGGTCGGGCCCCCATGAATCACGTCTGCAGCAGGAAGAGGCACGAGAGCAATATCAACAGAAGTTGGCTCAGGAGAGGGGGTGGACGTTGCCAGAATAGATTTAGCGCCTAACGTCGCGAGATAGGGGGGAGGGGACGTGGGTGACGGGTTACACGTGAGCCCAAGGCCGAAGGGGGAATGTCCTACCACGTGAGCCCCTGGGGCACCTAGAGAGGGACATGGGACGCCGACCGTAGTCTACGCCAGGGGGTTGCCAGGCGGCGCCCTGAAAGGGATCCTGCGGGACCCACGTGCAAGTGGAGGGTAGCGTTAGAGTGGCTCTGAACGTCGTCCGAGGGGGATGCAGTCGAAGTCGATTTGGTGAGGGCAGGGAAATACTGTGCCCCGTAACCTGTGCCATGGGATACAGACGAGGGGAGCGTGCCAGAGCCGAACGCAGGTAGCACGAGGGGAACGGAAGAGGGATGGAGTGCTGCCCAGGACGGGAAAGGCATGAGAAAGGGCGACTGGTACCCGAGGGAGGCCGGCGCAGAAGGGGCACTGACAGGGACTCCCAAAGCACCAGAGTACGAGCAACTCTCCCTAAGCGCCACCGTATGCGTCGAAGAAAGAACGCAGCCCTCAGCTTGCGCCAAGGTGCGAGCGCAACCTGCTGCAAGAGCGAAGGGATAACAACAGGTGGGGAGAGGGACATGCTCGTGCGGGCCACGCCAGGACAGCCGGTCTACTGATCCATGCAGGTGAGGGCAAAAGACAGGAGGCCCGTCATGCCTTCCGATGTGAGAGGGCAAGGCACGTCGCCTGGGGGGGTTTGCTCTGCCGAAGTGGAAAGGGAGCCGACTGGAGCTCCCACCGTGCTAGAGAGCGTACGAGTGTCCTCAGACGCCAACGAGCGCAAAGGAGAGTGAGCGCAGCCCTCAGCTTGCGCCAAGGGGCACAACGGAGTGACCCTGCCTACGTGGGCCTTAACAGGACCAAAGGGACGGGAGGGTACATGCCCTCATGGGCTGCGCTAGGACAGCAGGTCAACTGGACCTGCGCTGGCGAGAGCAGAGGACAGGGGTTCCTCGAACCCGATACCGATCACGTAGCTCGACACGCCTCCCGAGGAGGGAGGGCAGCCCTCAGCTTGTGCCATGGTGCAGGCGCAACTAGCAGCTTACGCCAAGGGACGCTACGACGTGACCCTGCCCACGTGGGCCTCGACAGGACAGGAGAGAGCTGAGGGAACAGACCCTCGAAGGACGTGCCAGGGCGGCAGGTCTACTGGCCCCGTGCTAGCATGAGCAAAAGGCTGGGGTTGCCTCGGACCCAACGCCAGGCACGTGGCCCGTCACGCCTCCCGAGGCGAGAGGGCCTTCGACTGGGGCAGGCGAGTCTAAAGGGCCAACTACGCCGGCTGCAGCATCGAAGAAGGGAACGAGTCGTGTTGGTCAGACGAGGAGGGTACCCGACCCACGGATGCTGGTAGGGGAAGGCCGGGCCTCGGTCGAGGGAGCCACGGGCAGAACAGGCGATGGACGGGCGGTGATCGGGTGAGAGCGGACCCACCAGCGCCCTAGGAGAGCTGGTTGCTCGTCCGCAATCGAAGGAGGGGGCGCCAAGGTTGGATGGGGAAGACAGGTGGGGGGGCTGCCGCGGATGCCTTGGCCGGGGAAGGTACGGGTGACGGCGACGCCATCTTCGCCAACGGTTGGAGGACGGAGAATGGGCCGCGTCGGGCCTGGGAGGAAGGACTGAGTCTTCGGCGTCCGACGACCGGCGTGAAGACGTCAACGAGGGAGGGGGGAATGGGGCATGGAGGCGTCGGAGAGGGTGGGAGAGGGTCCGGGGAAAGAAGGGGAGAGGGGGGGAGATGGGAACATCGCTGTGATTATATATATATATATATATATATATATATATATATATATATATACATATTGTTTGCAAAGAACAAAAAGTCTTATTACAAACTTAGAAAAGAATACAATAGTACAATTGATTTCTGGGAAAGTAAAACTACAGGAATCCAATCAGAAGAAGATCACTTTATCCTTGCACGATGTGATATCGAAGACACAAGCCTCTGAAGGATGCAACAACACTTTAGCAAGAGATTATGATCTTTCTTGATGCTTTGTGATTGATTTGAAACTCTATTTATAGAGTTCTTGAAATAACTGTTTAGCAGTTATTCTGGGTTGCGCATGCTTCAGGTTGCGCGCCTCCTGTTCACTTGCACGAATGGTTACACTAAATGTTGTGGACGCATGGCATCGTTTGATTGAGATACGCATGGTCGTGAGCAGTGTAGTGGGTACGTTCTGCGAAGTTAGTGGCTTGCGCACCACGTCACTCTAATCACTTTATGCGAGCTTCATCAGGTTGCGCGTGGGCGCACTATAGCGACTTGCACGAGCGATTTGTACCAACTGCTGTGGACATGTGGCATCATTTGATTGAGATGCGTGTGGTCGTAGGCAGTGTAGTGGGTAGGCTCTGCGAAGTTGGTGGTTTGCGCGCCACGTCACCCTACTTTAAAATGGGGATTGATCAAGTGGCACCAACTTGTCAGGCTGCGCATGGGCGCAACTCAACGACTGGCACCTTTGACTACGTCTTCTGTGCCGTACTGATAAATCCTCGTGCCATACAGTGACTTGCACGAACTAGCTGTCAGCATTAATTATATGCTTGCCGGGGTATTAGCCAGCTGAGCCAGTATATCAAAGTTATATGGCTTCTCAAGTCCCAAAGTTGGAGTCTTCTTCAATACTTTATCAAATGGACAGGCTGTTTTCCTTTGTCAGATGTCGTCGGTTTGGGAAGAGTTGACTCTATTTAAGGTGATGAAGCTGATAGAACATTGACAACAGGAGAAGATGGTGCTTGAGGAGCCTCCAGAACTGGAGCAGGGTTTTTTTTAACCTTCTGAATAGTCTCTTAGGTAAGGTTTCCCAGACCTTGTACCAGCTAAGACTTGTTCTTCAGATACAGGCTCAAAGGACACAATATTGCAACTCTTTGCCTGGATCTTATTTCTGGAAGGTTTTTTTTGACAAGATAGAGAGTTTGTCCAGTAACCCAAACCAACCCGAGATTGGTTGTAAGAAAGACATAAAGAAAGAGGTACATGAGATCCCTTTCCATGAAACAAATTAGAGGCCTTTTGTAGATCATATCCCATTTTTGTCATGAGTTCACGAGATTGTGGGCTATATAAATAGAAAGCTGGTTGGTATTTGGCTTCTGATTTTGACAATGTTGTCTTATCAGTAGAAGAAGATGAAGGATTATCTGCTGTCGAGATGATGGTAGCAATTAGAGGTGGAAGACAATGTTCACCAAATAAAATCATATGACATGATTTATTTTTAGTGGTCTTCTTGGACTTGGTGGAAGAAGATAGTATTTCAAAGTCTGCCACTAAATCCGGATGGATCCATATAATTTCTCCTCTATCAGTGGATAGAGGGACAAGACCATCAGTTCGTGCAGGTGGAAGATTAACAATCTCCAGAGTAGTTCTTGGGATGGGGATGACACCGTCCTGCACAAGTTGAGCAGAAAAATCTCCAAACTGTAAAGAGACGACATTAGCCGTTACAGTTTTCTCGTCTTGCTGGAGAGTGATTGCACCGGAATTGACCATCTCCTGAATTTTATCCTTGAGCACATAGCATGCTCGTGTTGGATGTCCAATAAACCTATAGTAAACACAATATTTAGGATGGTCAGTCTTACCAACTTCATCTGGCCATTTAGGTTCTGGCAGTTAGAGTTTATTGCTCTTGATGTGGCAGTCAAAGATACTCATGATATCATCTTCATCGAAAGAGTATTCTTCTTTTGGACGTGGTGCCCGTTGTGGTGGTGCTGTTGGGGTAGATGTTGGCTGATTTACATTGATGGCTAGGGCTTCTGTGCCTTTGAGGTTAATGGCCAAAGTCTTCTTGTTCTTGCGATTGTTCTGACGGCCATTATTATTTGGTGTAGCGCGTTCATCTTTGTCAAGATTAGGCATTTGAATGCCTAATTGCTTGAATTTGTCAGCGCTCTCTTCTGCCGCTTTGGTGTTCATTATGAAAGAAGGATAATCCTGGAACTGTATTGATCCTGTCCACATGCTGATTATAGGCAACAGGTTTGATTTGCAAGTGTCTATAGTCAAAGCATCTGGGGTTCCGAGAGGTATTTTGAGTGCTTCAGGACGGAACCGTTCAATGAAACGTTCAGTAGTTTCATTATGTTGTTGTTTGATTTTGATGAGAGCGGACATAGTTATATCGTTGGTTCCCTCATAAAATCGTTCCAAGAACATTTGTTTGAAGCTAGCGAAAGAGGTTATATACCCATTTGGTAAACTATGATACCAGTCATATACTGCACTAGCTAAACAGCCGACAAATACTCTAGTAAGAAGAGCATCATTTGGTTGAAGTTGATCAGTCATTACTTTAAAGTGATTGAGGTATTGACTTGGAGATGTGCTGCCATCAAACAACATAATAGTAGGGGGTTTATATTTAGGAGGAAATTGGACCTCTTTTCATTCTATGGGATAGGGATGTTTAATCCCAAGCTTCTGCAGGCCATCCTTCTGTTTGAAAGCCTCAAATTGAGTACGTAAAAGTTTTACGGCCTCATTGGCATCTCCCATTGATTGTTAAGTAGTGGATTGATTCAATATGTTAGGAGGGGGTACCGCATGATAAGTACCACCTCAAGCACCAGATTGACTTGGAATAGCCTGCGCAGGAATGGAAGCGGTGTGAGAAGATTGTACCCCCAGATCAATATTGGTAGGAACTGATGTTGTTACAGGTTCCTGAGTCAGAATCAGATTCACGACCGGTGGAACTGTATGTTGTGCCATGATCACAGCATGCATGCCTGTCATTATCTCAGTCATGTTCTTCAAACTAGCCTCCAAAGCAGCAATTATCTGCTCTTGATTGAAAGAACTGGAAGTATCTTGATCTTCTATAATGGCATAAGCAGTCACTTCTCTAGCCCTTGAAGACGAATTAGTAGAAAGGATGGTCCTTTCAGAACTTTCACTGTCAGCATCAAAGTCACATAAAGAACTACCCCCAGAATAAGTGATAGGGATATCTTTTTGACTGAAGGAATCTTGGTTAGAATCAAGAAGATTCCTTTGACCGATTGTGTCTTGGTCGGAAGGAAGATTCCTTCGACCGATTATTTCTTGGCTTCTTGATCTAGTATATTGGTATACTCCTTCATCGAATTCATGAATCCGATGAAGGAGTATACCAATATACTAGATCAAGAAGCCAAGAAATAATCGGTCAAAGGAATCTTCCTTCCGACCAAGACACAATCGGTCAAAGGAATCTCCGATTTAAGTATTGCTGACTAGGATTTATACCAACATGCGCAAGTTACGCCGGAGTAGAAACATGAGCAAGTTGTGCTGGAGCAGAAAAGGCCAACGGGCGCTTTTCTTTGTTTTGAACAGCAGTGTGTCGAGACAGAGTCTCCTTCAATTTTAGAGTCGGAGAAGTGGAGGGATTAGCCAAAAGGTTGTTTTCCTTAGGTTGTACCAAAGCAGTGATGGGCGCAAGTTGCACAGAAGCAAGAACAGGTGCAAGTTGCGCCAGGGAAGAGAAAGCTAAAGGGCACTTTCCCTTATTTTGGATAGCAGTGTGTCGAGACAGAGTCTTCTTCGATTTTGGAATCGAAGAAGTGGAGGGATTAGCCAAAATGTTGTCTCCCTTAGATTGTGCCAAGGCAGTGATGGGTGCAACTTGCGCAGAGGTAGAAGATTGTACCGTCGAGGACTTAGGAGTCCAAACAGAGCACGTCTTGCTCTTAACAGTGGCAACAGTATGCTTGGCACCCCCAGCATTGATCATGGTCTCGTAGGCTGTCTGGTCGACTTGAACGACCAGGGTCTTCTGCGTCTTGCCGGTTGACGCGGTATTGTATTGAGTTGTCACTTTCTCGTCGGAGGAGAAAGTCGTCCCCAGCAGAGTCATCATTTTGTTTGCAAAGAACAAAAGTCTTATTACAAACTTAGAAAAGAATACAATAATAGTACAATTGATTTCTGGGAAAGTACAACTATAGGAATCTGATCAGAAGATGATCACTTTATCCATTAGACGATGTGATATCGAAGACACAAGCCTCTGAAGGATGCAACAACACTTTAGCAAGAGATTATGATCTTTCTTGATGCTTTGTGATTGATTTGAAACTCTATTTATAGAGTTCTTGAAATAACTGTTTAGCAGTTATTCTGGGTTGCACGTGCTTCAGGTTGCGCGCCTCCTGTTCACTTGCGCGAACGGTTACACTAACTGTTGTGGATACATGGCATCGTTTGATTGAGATGTACGTGGTCGTGAGCAGTGTAGTGGGCACGTTCTGCGAAGTTAGTAGCTTGCGCGCCACGTCACTCTGATCACCTTAAGCGAGCTTTATCAGGTTGCATATAGGCCCAATGTAGCGACTTGTACGAGCGGTTTGCACCAACTGATGTGGATGCGTGACATCATTTAATTGAGATGCACGTAGTCGTAGGCAGTGTAGTGGGCATGTTCTGCGAAGTTGGTGGCTTGCGCGCCATGTCACCCTGCTTTAAAATGGCGATTGATCAAGTGGCGCCAACTTGTCAGGCTGCGTATGGACGTAACTCAACGACTGGCGCATTTGACTAGGTCTTCTGTACTGTACTGATAAATCCTCGTGCGATACAGTGACTTGCGCGAACTAGCTGTCAGCATTAATTACATGCTGACAAAATCTTCTCGAGCGCCGCATTGGACGGGATTTGAATATATTTTCCTTAATCTCTGTGCTGTCAGTTGTTAGGTAATGATGATACCGTTACAGCTTCTCGAGTAAGTGCGCCACGTGGCGCTCGAGCAACCTAATTCCAGCACAACCTGACATTGGCGCAACATAATGCTGCGCAACTTGATGATCTAGCGCAACATAATGATTTGGTGCTACCTGATGATTGCACACTTTAATAAGCGGCACGGCTTGATTTTTAGCCTCTACACACACACACACACACACACACACACACACACACATATATATATAACACCTCACGCACGCCTGGCAGAGGCCATTGTGAACGAACCTCCGACAGTGGGGGCCCAAATCAAAGCGTCAGGGAGATCGCTGATCCGTACTTCCGCGACAGCGAGCTTGGTCGTTGCTTTCGGCCCAAGCCACTCTCTGATCCGCTCCCATCTCCAACATGCAGCAGGGTTCCATAGATCCTGGATCGTACAGTTAGGGATAGCATTTGAAGATAGACTGTCACGCCTCGCTCCCGTAGGAGCGATTGTCCTCGCTAAGGCGTGATGCCGCACGAGCCTAGATTGCGCTCGTGCAAGGCGGGTTCCATAACGGCCGTTTTCAGCGGCTGCGACGGGGTCATCGCACAAAAGTCCCAAGCAGAGACATTGAATAATAGCAGCAGAATTTGAAGCAAAATACAAGTCATTGTAAAACACTCTTTTATTGATATCGAAAAAGGTTACAATGGGGTGCAAGGCCAAGATTACAATCACTCAAGCTCACACTTCTCACATTACAAGTCACTCATCTCTCAATACATGTCTCGAGCCAGCTGATGCTTTGGAAGGCAACGTCCATATATTATGTCCCGTATAAGTCTTGACTCCATGCGGCCGTACGCTTCGAATCGCCAAGGAACTTCATGCCTCGATGCATCCAAGTGAGCTCCACGCTACGAGCTTCTACCTGTGCCTGTACATGAAATATGTGGGTGTCAGTACTCAACTGTACTAGTGGAATGAGCTCCTCGCCCACCCATACAAAATCAACACGTTTGATTTACTTCGTGCAACATAGTCTCTTCTTATCAATTCTCTTTCTAGTCTTATCTTAGGATCAGTTTTATGACCGACGCCTTGGCCTATTTTGTGTCTCTAGACCATCCCGTTCTTACAACAATAATGTTTACCTATATCTTGCCTTTAGACTCTTCTCGTGCCGACAATGTTAACCTATCAAGTCGTGTTTGCCTTACGGCTTAAAATTAGAGACGCAACTACGCGATGAGACTCCATTTCCATGTGACCATGCTACAAAATCATATTGAGGCCGTGCCTCGTATTTCAGTGAGACTAAACCAAATCGCCGCCTCGCGGCCCTTGCTACCTTGGTCACCAACTTACCCAATCGAGACTTGTGAACTTAGTGTCACTCAACCAACTTTGCCTTACGGCGGTTTCCTGACTTAAACTCCAATGACTCAAGCCAACTTATGCGACTCTATCCAACAACTTAAGACTTGACGCCCCATCTCGTGCCGAAGCATGACGCCTATGTTGAAACCCAATCTTAGGCCCAAACTTTGTGTTCTAACTGTACACACATTCAACTCGACTCAATCCAAAGGCATACACGCGGATAGCCGCTATTTTGCCGACATCTATATGAACTTGGCCACTAGCATAACAAGCTGTCCTGCGACGTATAGCTTTGTTAATCGGGGTCCTTTCAACGCAAGTAGCTAGCTCCGTTGCAAGCCTTCGCTTAACCCGTGCTAAAACCTTATGCACGACTATACCCTATTTCCTCCTAGGCCGAGTCGGTCCCGTGGCCCCGGGTTGCCGCTCGAGAAAACATCGCCCTTGTCGATAAGTTGTCCATGACCATGCAAGACTCGACTCAAACTGACGTCTCACACAGTCATCCTTCTTTCAGTATTATCCTCTCTTTCAAAACCAAGTTCAAGACTTCTATCCTTGAGATCCCTCGACGACCCACGGTCGCGAGCCTTCTCCCTTGATGCAATATCCTTTTTACTCAACTTAGGAATGACTATTTGATAGCCCCCCCTTTTTCTATAACTCACTTTGAAACAACTGTGGCTCGTGCCTTAAACCGACTTGTATTCCGTGCGATACTATCGTCCAATATGTACTCCATATGACTAGCTTAGAGACCGTAGGACTTCGTGGCTATACCCAGCCGTAGAACTCGTGGAATCGTGCTTGCTACTACTTGATAGCCTAACATAACTTTGCCTAACTCAATCGCACAATGACTCGATGAGCAAAGGCTGCGTCAAGCCTTGCATCATGGGAACGTGCCGTACACGCATTCGACTTTGAACAATCAAGTTATTTGGGGTGCCTAGACTTATGCCATAAGCCATGCAATATAACTTAACTCATGGGGCAAGCCAAGGCTATGCCAAGCCTTGAACGATGGGACCGTGCATGCTTTATGAAGCATTTATACGGGCGACGCCTATGACTTAGGCTACATTTATAACTTCGTCTACTCAACGAACTTTTCTTCTCCCAAGCCACGGAACGAAGGATCGAGTGTCATTTTCAAAGCACGCCGCACACCATTTCTAAGCCGACCGTTGGACCTTTCCATGTGCTAACTCAATTTGACCCGTCGGGATTATTCCCTTAGCTAGGTGGATTCGTCTATTTTATTATCAAGCCTACTTGTGTAAGTTAAAAACATGTGATTTATTATGTAAAGGCTAAGATGAGGCAAGTTCACCGAAACTACCCCACCTGAGCGAGCGGTCGCCTCGACCGAACGGGCCTCCGAGTAGCCGTTGCAAGGCTAAGTCCGAATGCCGTTGGCATTTCGATTCCTCTGATTGACTGAGCGGGACAGGGCACTACATCATACACCACTCAGAAAAGGTTTCGGCCTCGAAACTAACTGAGTACACTTATCGACTTATTGCTTTACTCAACATTCAAGGACTCTCGCACACACTACCCCTATGCGTTTCCTCAATCCGAGCCACGCTCGCACTACCGTCACATTTCTTTGAAACCCCATTTCTAAATCCTTGACACTTTTCCATTCCTCAAGTCTCACTTGATTCAACGTATCACTTTGTTTGGATCGTACACATATTCCAGGCGTCCCTAAAATATGTTCATTTCAGCCAAGCCTCGTGATAGATAATCCGCCATCACCATTCGAGTCAGATCGTACACATATTCAAGCGTCCTTGATATACGTGCATGTCAACCGAGCTTCATGAGTGGTGCTTCCACAATTTCTATTTCTTCGCACCGGGACGTCTGCCTAATCGCTAGGCTATCTCTTTTGGCTAAAGTCATTCGTCAGTATTGGAATCATAGTTCCCAAATAACAATATCAACACTGATCCCATCCTAAGGTCAAACCAAGTTTATAGTATGGGGTTTTCTACCCAAGCTTGCATCACTTCGATTTTTAAACATCGAGCATCGATTTCCTACACACATTCCAATATTTGTCGCACGGGGTCCGAGTCATTCAGCAAAGCCATCCTATCATAAGTTCACTCAACCAATTCTTTGATACATCAATATCGCTCGACCAACAAGCCATTTTGCATAGTCTATCTCTTCGAACACGTTCTACATACACCGCCTATCAATCCTTCTAAGTCAAGCACGCTACGATACACTTCACCGCTAAACCATAATTCATATTTCATATTCCCTAAGTCATTCATCCCAATTCACGTATTCGATCATGAGGCCATCTAGCTTAACAACATGTTGCGCCCCAATCTGACGCGAGTCAGATTATCCACGGTGGGCATGAATCACCATGCACGCTCCCGCGAGTCAATCATCCTCATCGGGACGTAACTCTTATTTTGTGTCTAGGCTAATTCATTCTCGATGCACGGATTGGACCTACTCAATCCTCAAGTTTTATTCATTCGTCAATCACAAGTCCTACAAATCCTCGAATTCACCTTTGCATCAAGCTAATAAGTTAAGACAATAAAAGTTGTCGCGTCCTAATTTTTTCGAGTTCGATCATTCCCGTGACATGAATCACCATGTCAGCGCTCACGTCGAATGATCGCCCCAAATTCGATGTGGCGTATGTGCGAAGCTAGAGTTGCGCTCGCCCAAGACAAAAATATCGACGTTGTGGTTATCAACTCAACCATCAAGACACTTTTGTTTTCATCCAAGTATTCATCTCAATCAAGATCCTAAACATAGCATCCAACCGAACAACAATACTTGCACGATCGTCATTTGTCGAGTCAGAGTACCCCCGAGTTATCGTATATCGATCTTTGATATGCCTCAATACCATCGACGATTGGCGTAACTTGACGATCTTCCTTTGCAACCAATTTCGAATCGTGCGAATGATGCTATCGTCCGACTGGATAATCTCCTCGACATTCAAATTCAAGTTCAATCATTATCCCTCGAATCATTCACAACATCAATTTTTTCAAACCAATTTCATGTATTGTTCATCCGTTTATCTTAAGTTATCGACCAACATATTTCCTCAATTCGTATCATTCCTTGCTAACTCAAATCATCGAGCAACATTCAATCCAATCCTTAGAGTCATTCGTGAAACTTCCAAATTCAACTTTTCATGCACGCTATCTTCCCATCGTGCTAACTTTTTCTTTACGATCCCCTATCAATTTTCTTTATCAAGTCATCTGTTCGCTACACCTTAACTTTTTCTCGATTTGATTTATCTACTCAATCATCTTCGTATTTCATACTTGCACAATCCTCAATCTCGTACACGTTTCGTGCGCGTCAATTCCTAGGTTGTTTGAACCAACTAGTTAAACTTCGAGACTAAAACTCATTCAACGATAATCAATCTATGGCTTTGCATACACGCGACGCTTGCTAATAGACCCACCAATACCCCGCATCCTCAATTGATCTACCGACATTCCTAAAGCTATCGCATACACCACTCAGGGATGAAGTCATTCGACATGTCCTCAAAACCATCATTCGAATTCAAAATCGACTTCTTCGAATCCCGTTCCAATCATTACTCTAATTTTAAGCACGCTCATCTATATCGCACCGACGTTATCGTCGTTCGATAGCGCCCCTATCGATAGTCATCTCACTTTACTCAATCGAGTTCAACTCATTCTAGCTCGAAACATTATGAATCTCGCACTTGACTTTGCTAAGGTCATCACAATCTTTGGTGTATATACCCAGCCCGACTTAGCTAATCGTGCTTACGTGAACCATCTTTTTGTTTCTTGTCAAAAACTGTTCTCCTATATTTTACAAAAATAGATAAACTTATTGTATGGACATCCCGTGGGACATTTGAGAGAGAGCGCACCAACGATATCAACTTTGCAGAAGCAACAATTCAGAGTTTGCGGAAACAACGGAGTTAAAGAATTCAGTCGATAGTCCAAGGACGTAAAGCCGTACTCTGATACCATTATGTCACTCCCCGCTCCCGTAGGAGCGATCGTCCTCGCTAAGGCGTGATGCCGCACGAGCCTAGGTTGCGCTCGTGCAAGGCGGGTTCCATAACGGCCGATTTTAGCGGCTGCGACGGGGTCGTCGCACAGAAGTCCCAAGCAGAGACATTGAATAATAGCAGCAGAATTTGAAGCAAAACACAAGTTATTGTAAAACACTCTTTTATTGATATTAAAAAAAGGTTACAATGGGCCGCATGGCCAAGATTACAATCACTCAAGCTCACTCTTCTCACATTACAAGTCACTCAGCTCTCTCTCATCTCTCAATACATGTCACGAGCCAGCTGATGCTTCGGAAGGCGACGTCCATACATTATGTCCCGTATAAGTCTTGACTCCATGCGGCCGCACGCTTCCGCTGCGCCAAGGAACTTCATGCCTCGACGCAGCCAAACGAGCTCCGTGCTACGAGCTTCTACCTGTGCCTGCATATGAAAAATATGTGGGTGTCAGTACTCAACTGTACTGGTAGAATGAGATCCTCGCCCACCCATACAAAACTAACACGTTTGATTTACTTCGTGCAACATAGTCCCTTCTTATCAATTGTCTTTCTAGTCTTATCTTAGGATCAGTTTTATGACCGACGCCTTGGCCTATTTTGTGTCTCTAGACCATCCCGTGTTTGCAACAACAATGTTTACCTATATCTTACCTTTAGACTCTTCTCGTGCTGACAACGTTAACCTATCAAGTCGTGTTTGCCTTACGGCTTAAAATCAGAGACGCAACTACGCGATGAGACTCCATTTCCATGTGACCGTGCTATAAAATCATATTGAGGCCGTGCCTCGCATTTCAGTGAGACTAAACCACATCGTCGCCTTACGGCCCTTGCTACATTGGTCACTAACTTACCCAATCGAGACTTGTGAACTTAGTGTCACTGAACCAACTTTGCCTTACGGCGGTTTCCTGACTTAAACTCCAATGACTCAAGCCAACTTATGCAACTCTATCCAACAACTTAAGACTTGACGCCCCATCTCGTGCCGAAGCATGACGCCTATGTTGAAACCCAATCTTAGGCCCAAACTTTGTGTTCTAACTGTACACACATTCAACTCGACTCAATCCAAAGGTGTACACGCGGATAGACGCTATTTTGCCGATATCTATATGAACTTGGCTACTAGCATAATAAGCTATCGTGCGACGTATAGCTTTGTTAATCAGGGTCCTTTCAACGCAAGTAGCTAGCTCCGTTGTAAGCCTCCGCTTAACCCGTGCTAAAACCTTATGCACGACTATACCCTATTTTCTTCTAGGCCGAGTCGGTCCCGTGGCCCCGGGTTGCCGCTCGAGGAAACATTGCCCTTGTCGACAAGTTGCCTATGACCATGCAAGACTCGACTCAAACTGACGTCTCACACAGTCATCCTTCTTTCAGTGTTACCCTCTCTTTCAAAACCAAGTTCAAGACTTCTATCCTTGAGATCCCTCGACGACCCATGGTCGCGAGCCTTCTTCCTTGATGCAATATCTTTTTTACTCAACTTAGAAATGAATATTTGATAGCCCCCCTTTTTCCATAACTCACTTTGAAACAACTGTGGCTCGTGCCTTAAACCGACTTGTATTCCGTGCGACACTATCGTCCAACACGCACTCCATATGACTAGCTTAGAGACCGTAGGACTTCGTGGCTATACCCAATCGTAGAACTCGTGGGATCGTGCTTGCTACTACTCGATAGCCTAACATAACTTTGCCTAACTCAATCGCACAACGACTCGACGAGCAAAGGCTGCGTCAAGCCTTGCATCATGGGAACGTGCCGTACACGCATTCGACTTTGAACAATCAAGTTATTTGGGGTGCCTAGACTTATGCCATAAGCCATGCAATATAACTTAACTCATGGGGCAAGCCAAGGCTATGCCAAGCCTTGAACGATGGGACCGTGCATGCTTTATGAAGCATTTATGCGGGCGACGCCTATGACTTAGGCTACATTTATAACTTTGCCTACTCAACCAACTTTCCTTCTCCCAAGCCACGGGACGAAGGATCGAGTGTCATTTTCAAAGCACGCCGTGCACCATTTCTAAGCCGACCGTTGGACCTTTCCATGTTCTAACTAAATTTGACCCGTCGGGATTATTCCCTTAGCTAGGTGGATTCGTCTCTTTTATTATCAAGCCTACTTGTGCAAGTTAAAAACATGCAATTTATTACGTGAAAGCTAAGATGAGGCAAGTTCACCAAAACTACCCCACTTGAGCGAGCGGTCGTCTCGACCGAAGGGGCCTCCGAGTAGCCGTTGCATGGCTAAGTCCGAACGCCATTGGCGTTTCGTTTCCTCTGATTTACTGAGCGGGAAAGTGGCGCAGCTTGATTTTTGGGGCACAACTTGATTGCTGAGCCATAAAAACATGGCACAACTTGACTTTTAGGCTCTACAAGATCTCCTTCAAAGTTTTCGAATTTTGAAAGGTCACAAAACTTCGAAATACTTTTAATTATGACAATGACTGAGTCAAGTTGCGCCTATCTCACGCAGTCTGTTGCAAGCGGTTACGATTTTTCATGCGCAACTCAGGGTGACTGTTAGGATTCTGTCTTTTAGGTTATAAATAACCCCCATTTAACCGATTGTAACTCTTTACATTTACTTTTAATCTTTTGAGAGAATACTTTGAACTATTGCAACCCTTCTTCTTCGACTACTTCCTCGTCGACATGGCCCCCAAGAAGACCATCGCCGACAAAGGGAAGGGTATCGCCGCCCCTTCGACTCATGCTTCGCCAACCCGTACGTCATAATATGCGCCGCCCTCTTCTCGATGAGAGACTGCAAACCCAGCTCTGGAAGGTGATCGAAGACGAATAAATTGAACTTTGTAGGATAAAATTGACTTGCGCCCCTCTTCTTAGAGTGTTTGGCGCAGCACAAACTCTGCGCCACCCCTTCTTAGGGTGTGGTTGCTTTATTTGAACACTGTTCATTTTTACTGTCACGACCCGCACCCTAGAGTTAGGACACGAGAATGTAACAACGCCCAGCCTACGCCGCAGTGTCGGCGGTAGAACGCTGTCCTAGGTCACATCATCTAACAATATAATGCTAAGCAGTATATACTCCCCGAATGGGGGTGACATAGCAGATACAGTCTCAATCACATCTAAGATAGAGCATGATAAGGATAGGTAAAACATAAAATCCAAAAGAGATGCAGGAGATAGAATTCTAAGTGTCTAAGATACATAACCCAGAAATACATTTCAAAACCTAATACAGTAATCCACAAATCATATACAACTCCAGGCAATAAAATAGATATCTAAACATCCTCTAATGTGTCTCCTCTAGGCTAGCAGGCACCTCCAGGCTATCTGTAAAAATTTTCAACAGGTCCAGTCAGGACAGGAGCGAGCACAATACATCTCATGCAGTTCATATCATGTCAGGAAATATAAAGCAGGCAATAGAATAAGATACATGAAACGCTGTAAGAAGATGTACATGAAAACAGGAGAGATATTTGATAACTAGAAATATATATACATGATAAGTAAGAACTGTAAGTGACTAGTGATTTAGAGTACGAGATGGCATGTAATTGGCTTAGGTTGTACATGATGAACATGAAAAGTAACAGAGTGTACATGATGGGTAAATCACATGACCATTTATACTCACCCCTACCCACAATCAATACACAAGGATCTATTCAAGTTATGTTACGGACATGATGTTTTGGTTATACAAGAGACACATGGGCAAACATGAGCGTACATGAAAGAACATGAGAGTACATGAACGTACATGTAAGAACATGAGAGAACATAAGTGTACATGAATAACGCAGAAGCAAGGAATACATGATGTACATGAAACACATGTCATAAAGTATCCGATGAGCCCGCTAAGGGGGATAACATCCCAAGAAGAGATCCATATAGTACCAATCCGTGATGATAACGTGACAGCATCAAGTAAAAGTAATCTAGAGCGAGAATATAAGTCGTGACAAGTATGAAACGATCAGAGAATGTACTCGCCTGATATCTGAATGTCTAAGGTAAAGATACTGTCCGAAGAGAGGTGTCTGGCTCCTAATTAGAACAACACAAGTCACAACATGTCCAGAAGGGTAATATAAAGCACTACAATGCATTCTACATGAATCTAGGTCAAACTAGGCCAAAGTCAACCCTTGGTCAACTCTGGTCAACTGCACTAGTCAAACTAGGTCAAACTAGGTCATGTCCTAACCCAGTAAGTCTTACTAGGCCTAACCAAGACTATCCTAGCAAGCACACATCAATACAAGGCTATACAAGCCAACATACACCCAACTCTATATAGCATACAATTATTCAATACTCAATAGGCAAGAATTCACATTGGATATACACTAGGTAATCTATTACTTTAAACTATATATGTCTACACATATATACACATGCATATATTGGTATTCAACATTAGGTCTATAATCATGGCATTTCAAATGGTTATATAAACTTATATATTACAACACAATATGCTAACATATATATAATATACATATATAGCTAAGTTAACTATATTCATAAATACTTATTTAAGAGGTTATGTGTGTGTATGTGAACATGGCAAAGGGGCAAGTGAGGGTTATATGGGCATACATAGTGTATACATATCAAAGAGTGTCAAAGTGTAAGTGAACAATGTGTCAAGTGTGATAGTGTCAACATAGTGTAAGGGGGTATATGAGGTAATATAGGATTTGTGTTAACATAGAACATTACATCTCATTAACTTGTATATTGCATACATTACATCTATTATTACATTACATTCATGCTTGCATTCATTCATCATTCATTATTCTCTTGCACCACTATATGCACCATACATTACATACTATGGAACCTACATATTCATTACAAGCCATACTTATACATGCTTACATTAGATAGGATACTTACACCTCATACATCATTTATTTAATTATTTACTCATGCTTGTATTCTCTATTTAATTACATAATGTATATACATTAACATGGGTTAAAATCAAATAGAACATTATATTACACACAAGGGTGCACAAAATGCATATGCCGAATAATAACTCCTACTAATAATCAATACTGTACCATCTCAGCATGAATTAAAATTTAGGATTAAAGTATGTTATAGATCTATGTGTTAGCTTTCCGAAACTTCAAACGGATCGCATTTTCGTTTCCGGAAACTCCCGGAATCGCGAAAACACCGAGAACGCGTTTGTCTTTCGTACAGCTGACACTCAAATAATTTTCCAGAAAGTTACAGAAAGAATTAGGCCTATTAATATATGTTTTTGGAAAGCTAACTTCAATACGCTTCTTTTAAAAAAAACGGGAGATTAAACCGAGCTTTGAGCTAGAAGTTATGACATTTCTAAGTTAGGGCTGAAATTAAAAACGTGGATAAAAATCATGACGGATTTAGATAGTTTGAGCCAAAAGAATACGCAATATATATCCTAATTATCCACAACAATAATAGCAATAATAATATGAGGAACCACACTCACAAACTTGATTATATAATCATCATGAACCATTTATTACATATATAAATATAGATACACTCTCATTACAATATATATATATAAATCTATATATGTAACATGAACACATCCACAACACAAAGGACACTCCTATGACCTCCAAATGGACACAAAATGGACACAAATGGAGATACAACCATGGGGGTCATTCCTATGGGTTCAAAATAGACCTATATGCATGAGGAAATGAAAAGGAGAAGAGATTTATACCTCCCGGTAGATCGAATCGAAGAAAAACCTTCCCGGAGCGACACCGACACGTAGAGATTCCAAAAGGACACGAACGAGCTCCGAATCCTCCCAAACTTGGGTAGCTTCCTCCTTGGCTAGAATGGAGAAGGAAAGAAGAAGATTTGGTGGTGAAATGGAAGGATTTGGTGGAAAAATTGCTAGGGATTGCTCTCTAGGAATTTGGGGAAGAACAAGAGAGAGAAAAATAGATGGATAATGACAAATGGGAGGCTCAACCCTATCCTTATTGTGGCTGGCCATAAAGGTGGTTTTGTCCTATTAGGAAAAGTCCAAAAGCCCCTACTAACCTATTCTATGAGTATTAGGAAAGGGCTAATTGGTTGGGGCTAAATTAGTCATTCTAAAGTCTCTAATCACACTAACCTTATCCATAATAATTAGTCTAACCTCTAACTAAAATATTTCTATCATGTGGACTAAAATTAATATCATGTGGGCCATGCCTAACTAGTGTGTGGGTCCCACTAGAGTCAAACTACCCCCGGGTCCCCGTTTCAAGTCGGATTGAGTTGAAATTCGAACCCGACTCAAATAACCCCAAAACAATATCATAAATAATAAAATAATATCAAAATAATTCAAAGAGGTCAAATGCAAAAATATTCTTAGGCCAAAAATGATATTAAAATATCATAATCACATAGTTAGGCTCTAGGTCAAACAGTCTCTAGGGTTTCACTAGCAAAACGTCAAAACCACAAGTCATTGATTTAAATAATTTTAAAATGATTTAAAATCACCAAAAATCATATCATGAATTAAATATCATTATTAAAATAATTATAAACACGAAATTTCAAAATTATCCTCATTTGGGAAACTGGGTGCTACAACTCTACCCACCTTAGAAAAATTTCGTCCTCGAAATTAAAATGTCCATACTCCCTCTAGGTCAAACCCCTACAATCAAAGTCCCAGATTAAAACAAATCATGTGATCAAAAGGACGACATACAGGGTCATGGCATACGGTGGTAGTGAAAGTCTCATCTAGGTATACTAGTCATGCTAACCGAAACGGTCATAGGGTATCAAAACATACAAGCAATCTAGGGTGCTAAACTAGAGAAGTTACAGAAACAACAAACCATCAAAACTGTAAGGCGGTCTACCATCCTATATAAAACTGGTACTTATCAAAACAAAATAAAGGCAACTACCAATTATCTGAAAAAGGGTACAGAAAATCAAATTCAAAAATTAAGGAATTGAAAATCACTTGCATTGAAATCCAAATCACAATATATATATACAGAGAGAGCGTTAGAGAGGAAAAACTATCATTATGTAATGTTATGTGGTTTGTGTGTGTATGGGTGTATATGAAATATACATGAAATTGTATATGAGCTATCCTGTTACACTACTCATGGCATATGGGTTAACAACCTACAATACACAACCTATTTAATCATAACATGCATGGCTAACCATAAACATCTATAAGAGGTAGAGATTTAGTTATGTATATACATATATTATAACATGTATGCCTAAGCTCTATATATATCTATACAAGTATGTGATCATAACATAGAGAGGAAAGGTTAGGTTACATGACAGCGTATACTAAGTTAGGGGGTGTGTGTGTCCTTGTACAGGGTTATAGCTTAGTATTGAAAGGTTAAACCCAGTTTTAGTTCAGCATTTACATACAAAATCTGAAAATAAGCTAACATTTAAAGTAGTGAAATATTAACATAATGCAGTCTCGGATTTGACAATTTCAACACAAAACTCAACCAAAATTTTTGAATTGAAACCCTACGTATAGCATACATGTGCAGTGATGTAAACATAACTAATAACATGAAATCTGTATTTGAATTACGAATTTAAACTAGAAAAGCAGAAAATCAGAAATATTGGGGTTTTGAAAATTTAAACATTAACGACATATTAATATGTATCTAGATATGTGAGAAATCAAGTGTAGCATGCATACGTGTTAGGCAAAGTGTCTGCTATATATATTCATATACATATTCTCATGTCCCAATAAAAATTTAATTCTATGTTAAAACTAACATTTAGATCTCTACCAAGATTGCAAGCAGGTGATTGACGTAATCAAGACAGCTTTATTATTATCTAATACAAGAAAAATAGCAAGAAAGAATAACGATAAAATCTGTTTTGCTTATCTGTTTAAAGAAGGAACCATTTTGAAATCCAGAGTTAAAATATCAAATCCAAGATAAAGTTTAGCAAAATCATCGATTCATTGTATTATGAAAAACTCATAGCAAAAAAAATTTACACAAGGTTTATAAAACCAACTAAACCTACTCCTAAGCTAATTAATTAGAAACTAAACAAAACAAACCAATTAATAATTCTTTTTTTTTTGAAGGACTGCAACGAAAGTAGAGAATACATGCTCGAAAATATTTAAGGTACAATCTGATAATCATATGCGTCTATCCAAAATCATGGTACTCTAAATCCTCGTCATACTAGTAAGCAAGGCTACGATAATCACAGAGCCCTTGACTTATGCACATACCTCTAGAATCATGGTATTTAATCATTTTCGCGGTGCCGCTAGCTTGGCTGCGAAAACCTTAAATTCCCACGCCCGAGAAATATATCCAAAGTCAGACTATATGTCCTCACCATGCTGGCTAATGTGACTATAGAAGACTAGATTCCATAACATAGATGACCTAGCCCATATGATTTCATCTTGCCAAAAATTAAATTAAATCAATAATGAATACTCAAAAATTAAATCAAATTTATTAACGAACATCAAAATTCAAAAATGAACAAAATCCATCAAAATACAAACTCGAATGCAATAGCTACCATCAAAATTCGAAATTCGAAAATCTTCCATCAAAATTAATAAATACAACTCAAATTCAACAATAATCCATTAAAATCAAATTCAACAACAGAAAATAAAGATAAAACAAATCAAGGAAAAAAGAGTTTTCAAATCGAAGTTAAATAAGATTCTCCAGGGTCGTCCCGGGAATCTCTCAAGGGTTCCTATCTGTGATTGAGTACCTTCAAAATATATCATAATCCTACTGCAGGCTGTAGTGGTACTCTAGTTCGAATACCACTACATAAACTCGACCTGCATGGGCCACCACTAAAAACGTGTCACGACCCGCACCCTAGAGTTAGGACACGAGAATGTAACAACGCCCAGCCTACGCCGCAGTGTCGGCGGTAGAACGCTGTCCTAGGTCACATCATCTAACAATATAATGCTAAGCAGTATATACTCCCCGAATGGGGGTGACATAGCAGATACAGTCTCAATCACATCTAAGATAGAGCATGATAAGGATAGGTAAAACATAAAATCCAAAAGAGATGCAGGAGATAGAATTCTAAGTGTCTAAGATACATAACCCAGAAATACATTTCAAAACCTAATACAGTAATCCACAAATCATATACAACTCCAGGCAATAAAATAGATATCTAAACATCCTCTAATGTGTCTCCTCTAGGCTAGCAGGCACCTCCAGGCTATCTGTAAAAATTTTCAACAGGTCCAGTCAGGACAGGAGCGAGCACAATACATCTCATGCAGTTCATATCATGTCAGGAAATATAAAGCAGGCAATAGAATAAGATACATGAAACGCTGTAAGAAGATGTACATGAAAACAGGAGAGATATTTGATAACTAGAAATATATATACATGATAAGTAAGAACTGTAAGTGACTAGTGATTTAGAGTACGAGATGGCATGTAATTGGCTTAGGTTGTACATGATGAACATAAAAAGTAACAGAGTGTACATGATGGGTAAATCACATGACCATTTATACTCACCCCTACCCACAATCAATACACAAGGATCTATTCAAGTTACGTTACGGACATGATGTTTTGGTTATACAAGAGACACATGGGCAAACATGAGCGTACATGAAAGAACATGAGAGTACATGAACGTACATGTAAGAACATGAGAGAACATAAGTGTACATGAATAACGCAGAAGCAAGGAATACATGATGTACATGAAACACATGTCATAAAGTATCCGATGAGCCCGCTAAGGGGGATAACATCCCAAGAAGAGATCCATATAGTACCAATCCGTGATGATAACGTGACAGCATCAAGTAAAAGTAATCTAGAGCGAGAATATAAGTCGTGACAAGTATGAAACGATCAGAGAATGTACTCGCCTGATATCTGAATGTCTAAGGTAAAGATACTGTCCGAAGAGAGGTGTCTGGCTCCTAATTAGAACAACACAAGTCACAACATGTCCAGAAGGGTAATATAAAGCACTACAATGCATTCTACATAAATCTAGGTCAAACTAGGCCAAAGTCAACCCTTGGTCAACTCTGGTCAACTGCACTAGTCAAACTAGGTCAAACTAGGTCATGTCCTAACCCAGTAAGTCTTACTAGGCCTAACCAAGACTATCCTAGCAAGCACACATCAATACAAGGCTATACAAGCCAACATACACCCAACTCTATATAGCATACAATTATTCAATACTCAATAGGCAAGAATTCACATTGGATATACACTAGGTAATCTATTACTTTAAACTATATATGTCTACACATATATACACATGCATATATTGGTATTCAACATTAGGTCTATAATCATGGCATTTCAAATGGTTATATAAACTTATATATTACAACACAATATGCTAACATATATATAATATACATATATAGCTAAGTTAACTATATTCATAAATACTTATTTAAGAGGTTATGTGTGTGTATGTGAACATGGCAAAGGGGCAAGTGAGGGTTATATGGGCATACATAGTGTATACATATCAAAGAGTGTCAAAGTGTAAGTGAACAATGTGTCAAGTGTGATAGTGTCAACATAGTGTAAGGGGGTATATGAGGTAATATAGGATTTGTGTTAACATAGAACATTACATCTCATTAACTTGTATATTGCATACATTACATCTATTATTACATTACATTCATGCTTGCATTCATTCATCATTCATTATTCTCTTGCACCACTATATGCACCATACATTACATACTATGGAACCTACATATTCATTACAAGCCATACTTATACATGCTTACATTAGATAGGATACTTACACCTCATACATCATTTATTTAATTATTTACTCATGCTTGTATTCTCTATTTAATTACATAATGTATATACATTAACATGGGTTAAAATCAAATAGAACATTATATTACACACAAGGGTGCACAAAATGCATATGCCGAATAATAACTCCTACTAATAATCAATACTGTACCATCTCAGCATGAATTAAAATTTAGGATTAAAGTATGTTATAGATCTATGTGTTAGCTTTCCGAAACTTCAAACGGATCGCATTTTCGTTTCCGGAAACTCCCGGAATCGCGAAAACACCGAGAACGCGTTTGTCTTTCGTACAGCTGACACTCAAATAATTTTCCAGAAAGTTACAGAAAGAATTAGGCCTATTAATACATGTTTTTGGAAAGCTAACTTCAATACGCTTCTTTTAAAAAAAACGGGAGATTAAACCGAGCTTTGAGCTAGAAGTTATGACATTTCTAAGTTAGGGCTGAAATTAAAAACGTGGATAAAAATCATGACGGATTTAGATAGTTTGAGCCAAAAGAATACGCAATATATATCCTAATTATCCACAACAATAATAGCAATAATAATATGAGGAACCACACTCACAAACTTGATTATATAATCATCATGAACCATTTATTACATATATAAATATAGATACACTCTCATTACAATATATATATAAATCTATATATGTAACATGAACACATCCACAACACAAAGGACACTCCTATGACCTCCAAATGGACACAAAATGGACACAAATGGAGATACAACCATGGGGGTCATTCCTATGGGTTCAAAATAGACCTATATGCATGAGGAAATGAAAAGGAGAAGAGATTTATACCTCCCGGTAGATCGAATCGAAGAAAAACCTTCCCGGAGCGACACCGACACGTAGAGATTCCAAAAGGACACGAACGAGCTCCGAATCCTCCCAAACTTGGGTAGCTTCCTCCTTGGCTAGAATGGAGAAGGAAAGAAGAAGATTTGGTGGTGAAATGGAAGGATTTGGTGGAAAAATTGCTAGGGATTGCTCTCTAGGAATTTGGGGAAGAACAAGAGAGAGAAAAATAGATGGATAATGACAAATGGGAGGCTCAACCCTATCCTTATTGTGGCTGGCCATAAAGGTGGTTTTGTCCTATTAGGAAAAGTCCAAAAGCCCCTACTAACCTATTCTATGAGTATTAGGAAAGGGCTAATTGGTTGGGGCTAAATTAGTCATTCTAAAGTCTCTAATCACACTAACCTTATCCATAATAATTAGTCTAACCTCTAACTAAAATATTTCTATCATGTGGACTAAAATTAATATCATGTGGGCCATGCCTAACTAGTGTGTGGGTCCCACTAGAGTCAAACTACCCCCGGGTCCCCGTTTCAAGTCGGATTGAGTTGAAATTCGAACCCGACTCAAATAACCCCAAAACAATATCATAAATAATAAAATAATATCAAAATAATTCAAAGAGGTCAAATGCAAAAATATTCTTAGGCCAAAAATGATATTAAAATATCATAATCACATAGTTAGGCTCTAGGTCAAACAGTCTCTAGGGTTTCACTAGCAAAACGTCAAAACCACAAGTCATTGATTTAAATAATTTTAAAATGATTTAAAATCACCAAAAATCATATCATGAATTAAATATCATTATTAAAATAATTATAAACATGAAATTTCAAAATTATCCTCATTTGGGAAACTGGGTGCTACATTTACGAACCGTGTTACGCATGTTGTTGCGCAACTCAGTTGTGTTGCGCATGCTGTTGTGCAACTTAGTTGTGTTGTGCAATGCTGTTGCGCAACTCAGTTGTGTTGTGCAATCAAAAATATTATACAAACAAATTGTGGCACAATATGTATGTAGCACAACCTGAGATGTTCTGCAACTTAAGTTTCGTACAACACAATATATTGTGCAACCCAGGTTGTCACGCAACTCAGAATGTTGCGCAACTGAATTGTTGCGCAACCCAGGATGTGGCGCAACTCAGGATGTAGCGCAACCTAGGATGTTGCGCAACCTAAGATATTGTGTAACCTAGAATATCGCACAACTCAGGATGTTTGCACAACTTAAATGTTGCACAACCTAAGATGTTTGCGCAACTTAATTGATTGGCTCTTAAAAAAGCTGTACACTCTTGTTGCTTCTAACTTTTGTTCGTGTATTTCTTTGCAGGTGATCTTAGAGAAGACCCTAATGCTGAAAGATTTGCTTCAACATTCAATGTCCCAGAGTACAAGAAGAATTTGTCTCATGTCACATTCCCTCAGTACGATGGTCCTGAAGCACGAAAGACCCTTCTCATGGCCCAAGAGAACCAAACCTTACTGAGTTTAATGAACGGGGAACCCTTAGAAAGTCTGGATACTGTGGTCCACAAGAAACCTGCCTTTCTATTCGGGGATGTCATCAAGAAGACTTCCCAACCCAAGACCAGAAAAGAGGGAAGAATATTCAAAAATGAAGATAAAGTCATATACCTTACAGAAATATCGAGGTCTGTGGCATTATCTTAATATGCATTTGCAAGCTATCCCAGAAGAATGTCATGGGATCTGACTCCAATTCAGCAGGCAAGAGTCGACAAAATCTGTTACAAAATGGGTCCGAAGTACAGAGACCTCTTTTACAGTACTTCCGAAAAATACAGTACTTGTTTGAGAGGTTTGAAGCCAAGCTGTATTCCTCCTGAGGATTCCTCTCTGCTTCTTCCGGTAAGAATACCCATTTTTGTAAATACATTCGCAAGAGCTGAAGGAAGATATCCAGATCACGGCATGCGAATGACAGGTCTGGTTAACCCAGATATGAAGCGTTGGAGCAGCTTATCTATTTGGATTTTGGATCAATTCAAGGACAGGCTCCTCGATCTAGGTCTTTACGATGCCATCTGGACTACAGTATACGGCATTCGTCCGAACGCGCATATGTTCCTGGCTTTAGTAGAGAGGTATAACGAAAGCACTGGAACTTTCATGACCCCTCATGGAGAAATAGGATTTGCTCTCCATGAGATGGAATATCTCTCTCATCTACCAATGGGCGATAATCCATATGAAGAGTATGTGCCCACAAATGACAAATTGGATGCTATGGCAGAGAAGAACCCACAGATGATCGCCGTCTTCCAAGAATTATTGTGTCACTATAAGATCTGCTCGCTCTATTACAAAAGTGCTACTGCAGGTACTTGTTATACCACCAAGTGGATGCCATATCTCTTTTTGGGTCATGCAAGGGAGGACAAGCCACTTGAAAATCAAGCATGTGCTTCTCGTTTCTTTGAACCCTTCAGTCAGAGCGACATGCTATATCTGATGGAGCAACATGATCACGAAGATGTCAAACTGGATGAGGACTTGCATCCAATTAAGGCTGGTGACACCCTTCAGAGTTATCTCAGACAGGGTTACAGATCCATGTCCAAAGAGGCCCAGCTAGCGGGCTTTCTCTCTTTATGGCTGCGGTGCTTCATAGTTCCAGAAGTCAGTACAGTCGACAGATTCCATCGGGGCGTCCTGTTTGCTGCAGCACGTCTTGTCTTCGGAAACAAGATGGATCTCTTATCGGCTATGACCTGCCGCTTGAACGCAGGATTGTATTCTTTTGTACAAACTATGTTAAATGACAAAGCAGCGAGACAAGACTTCCCTCGTACCGAGATGCCGTACACTTATCTATTTGGATGGCTATTGCTTTGCCATCCTTGTCTGATGAACCCTAATATGGGAAGTGTCGGCGAAGATTTTATTAAACGCTACTCCAGCACTGATTGGCAATACACTGCTCTTTCAGAGTATAGATTTACCTTAAACCGCGGATCGGGATGGAGCTTTCAGTGCGTTCAGCCCCCTCACGTGTAGCTCCCCTTTCCAAAATTTTTAAATATTTTATTTATTATTTAATTAATTTAAATGGTGATTATTATATTTTATAAATAATTAATTAGTTTATTATTTTATTGTGGTGATTAATAAATGTTATTATTACTGAATCGATATTTTATTGGATAAAATATTTTTATATCATTATATTGATGCAGTTTTGGATAAATATAGGTGTATACATTCATAATTCATTTTCAGCTACGCATATGATAATTTTATATGAATATGTGCATATTATATTGAAGAATATATACTTATATAATATATATATATATAGGTGTATTAGAATTATATAAAATATGTACTTGGAATTATACAAATACTATATATATGTGCATGTATATATACAAGTGTATATTAAAAATATAGGTATTTATATAAATGTTTGTGTAAATATATATATATATATATATATATATATATATATATATATATATATATATATATTTATATATATATATATATATGATATGAATAGTAATAGATATAAAAAGAAAAAGAAAAAGAGGAAAGGAAAAGGATAAGAATGAAGCAGTAGCAGCCTGAGCCCCCAAAGCCCACGTGAGATTCCCAAGCCCAACTAATTCACAAACAGCCCTGCCTTAAGCAAATCGAGCCCCGACTGCTGTTTGCAGCAGTCCTTATATATAACTCTATATATAGAAAGAGCGGAGAGGAGAACGAAGAAAAGGAAACCCTAAATCCCCGCGCCGCCAACCCCCGTCCCCCGTCGCCTGGGCGCGCGCCACCGCAGCCTACACACGCACGCGCCGCGCACGGCCACCGACGGCCGGCCAAGCCGCCGCAGAACGCACGCGCGCGGCCTGAGGCGCTGGACGACAGCAGCAACCGTGGGTCGAAGGCGCAACTTCGCGAGGACGTTACTCCATCCACATGTGATCGTTTTACGTCACGTCTTCTCCGGTATGTTCCCAATATATAAGGCTTTAAACTCCTTCAAATAGATTATAGGTTACATCCCTAGGTGGTTAGATAAATCGACACAAAGTCGATCAAAAACCTGTCCCGAAACAGAACCGTATTTGTTTCAAACACCAATTTTGGAAGGCGAAATTTTGCCGATCCCTCGGCTGTATTAAATTTTTTTTGAACAGGATTGATAACAACATATACGAGATGGCAACCCTAGTTATAGATTTATTTTTCATCTATTATATTACTGTTAAATTATCTTCAAAGTTCGGGAAAAATCTGTTTTCGAAACTAGAAAATCAATAAAAACCATCCGATACGACGTGCATCCCGCCAAACTGGGCGACATGGTCACGAACCGAAGGCATCGAAAGGTGTGTAACAGCTTCGTGGTCGTGTGGGCTTTGACGAAATTCAAATTGGTTGCGTGTGCGCGACAAATTTGATGCGCATCCGTCAAAATTTACCGTATCGGCCTCTGTGCAAGTTTCCCAATTACTTCGTGTACGTTCATCAGATCGAGATGAAACTTGCGCCAACAGGACCGTATCATTTTTCTGGTCATGTATGCCAAGTTTGGTCCAATTCTGTGACAGTTGAATCGTACGTCGTTTTGCGGGCCCTACGGTCCCATTCAACGGACGATTTTGTGCACGGTCCGCCGGAATCCAACTCTGGACATATGGTTGGGTTCGTATCATCAAACCGGATCTGTAGACAGGTAGTTTGATAACTTTAGAGATCGTTGACTCTGGCACGCATTTCGGTGCAAAGTGGGTCCAACGGCGGACATCGTTTTTGCCCGAAATTACCGTTTTGCCTTGTGTCCGGAATTGGACTTAAGGACAGGCAATCCTAGCTAATTTGACTATTCTGAGAACATTAGTACTATTTATTTCAGCATCTAGAGATTTCTGCATGTGTTGACTGATTGTGGCTCATTGAGTGGTATATTATTTTTTGTTTCACCAGCTAAGGACCCCAGGCAAGTGCACTTTCTGATTGCTTTCCGATACATAGTAGTCTTTTCATTTCATGTCTATACATATATCTTGCTGCTTGTTGACACGCTCGTCACACGGAGTAGTCGAAAGGGGAAATATCTTAGTAGACATGCGGACTACCCAGAACTATCCCCCGTGTCTTTTCGTGAATGCTAGCAGCTGCACACGACACGTGCAGTGTGCCTTATTTACACCTAGCCGTTCACATGTTGAAAATGATATTTCATACCACATAGGTAGATGTCTTTTTATTTTTCCTTTTCATCTCCACCGTGCCATGTCATCTGTTCTTTCCAGTTTTTATATCTCATATGTTTATTTTCATGTCTTGTTAATTCTATTGTGTTTTCGTATTGTCGTCGGTTTGTGTACTTGTTCCATTCCTGACTGGAAACTAATATTTTTCAGGTTTAGCCGCGATCATTCTTAGCACTGGAAAGACATGGGTATGCTGAGTCCGACCTAGATAGTGGAACTAGTTGTCATTTTCATTAATTATGAGAACTGTATATTTTCCTTTAATTATAAATGTTGTAATAAATTTAGAAAATGTGAATGAGCAATAAAGTTTATTTTGAGCAATTATTTCTTGCGGGCTTGACAGCTTTCTACCGTCGACTCTGCGGCATAGGCTGGCTTGGACATGTCTCGTATCCGGAAAAGCGGGTGCGGGTCGTGACATCACGGGTATGAGAATGTGCCTCGGATTTGACTGCAGAACCACTTCGCTTAAGTCCACCCATCTTTTCGTAGCTACAGACAATCCGTCCCTCTCATTTGGTCTACAGATTCGAGGAAGAGTGCTACTTGGAACCGTACTTGCCAAGTCGATTTGCACGGCAGTTCGGATATGATCAACTTCATATGGGTAACGCCACCACCTGCCTATAGGCCAAGGGTTATCTGATCGATAGGGCTAGGGCCTGGAGCTATTACAATGCCCGGGGTATAAAAGCTATATTTTCCATGCCCTACAATGTTCCACAAGGCCCGCGTATGTTATATACATACGCAAACTTCTATACTTCAGCGAACACATTCACTGAAAGCTTCCATCCTGCATAAAGCTTCGCAAGTTAAAAAAGATCCAAACAGGAAAAATACACTGCTCAATCTTTTCGGGATGCAGAGGACAAAGATCCTGCAGATCCACCACTAGAAGCTTCCATTCAAAAGAACTATCCCGATGAAGTTCAGGATCCTCTAGACATATCCTTAAAGGTGCGGAAAAAAAGAAAGGTTAAGGAGATGACGGCTCCTCCTCAGCTGGATAATAGACCTGCTTCCCCAAGGGCTCTAGAGAAGAAAAGAAGAACATCTTTGACTATAAATGAACCAACGACTACAAGAACGACTCGCTCCCAGTCAAAACAGATGCTCCTTAGTTCCCCCTCCGGAGAGAAAGAAATCACTCCTTCTATTCAGAAACAGGGAAGAGTCACAGAAGGAGGAACATCTACCACTCTGATTGATCTGGAGGATGATCACACCGGAGCTGCCGAAGAGCCGGTTGCATCTTCACATAGAGAGGTCAGGAGAAAGTTGGTAGTTACCGAAGAGGTACCATCTCAAGAAGGTAATATCAAGATTGTGATATACTCTAATAATATATATATATTTTTATTCTGTCCGAGATGTATAGTAAATTGATTTCTTTCTTTGCAGTGGCTACTTCAGAGGATGCTCGGCCGTCTACTACCACTGCAGAGCCTCCACGATCAGATGCTGTGATGGTACATATTTTCGCTAATATACTTGCTGCGGCGGGGATAACGGTTCCATCCCCAACTCCTATGACTCCGGAAGCTACCCCTCCAGAGAAGGATCTACTTCCACAAGATTCTCCTAAGGCTCAAGAGCCTACTCATTCTGAAGAGGCGATGATTGAAGCTTTAGCCGATTGCAACTTTGGTGATGAAGTATATGATGATGATTGGAATAACATCACTAAAGAGAAACAAACCTTAGTAGATGTACCATCACCTCAGGAGCTCCTGGTTGATGAAGATCACTCCACTGCCGAAGATAAGGAAAATGTGGTTATCAATGAAGAACATATCAATCCCAAGATCGATGAACATATAATCTCTGAGAAACCTGAGATGTTTGGACTGGCAGCAGAATTAACAGATCAAACTCCAATGACTCTGCCACTTCAGACTGAATCCGAAGCAAGAAGTAGTCAAGCTACTATGTCTGCAGAGACCCTGTCAAAGCTTCAGCCAGAGACAGTTAAACCTCTTGAGACTCCTCATGCTATACCTAACTCAGGTAAATTTCTAAACATGATCTATTTGTCGTAGCTCATTTGTATTTTGCTAATACAAATGACATGTAAATTGCAGAAGATCCCACAGGGACTGTAGCAGGAGAGGGAAGCTCTTCTCATATCAGCGCTCAAGATGAAGTACCTCCACCTATTAAAACTGTAAAGACTCCAGTGGAAGTAGTAGCCACTCCAGGAGCCGTGGCAACTAACAAGTTCGTGGTGGCTTCCTTCACGAAAGTTTTCTTCACGTCTCTGGAGCCCTTAGTTCATAGAGTGATGGAGAGGGAAGATGTTCCTTTTAGTACAATCAGAACTCCTTTATTCTTGATCGGAGGTATCCGCAGCCATGGAGACAAGGCTCAGGCTACCTTTTTGGAACACATTTTGGATGAGCTGGAGGGCTCAATTAAAGCTTACAAGGAACTAAAAAGAGAAGATATCGAGCAGCTAGTAAACATAGAATACGAGGCTATGGCTCGAGAAGCAGAGACTAGTAAAGCGAAATTTGAAGCATTCTTGCTGGCTTTCACTAGACAATCCTCTGAACTAGACATTCAAATCGTTGATGCAGCTTCTATTGCTGAGAGTCATAAGAGTAAGGCTGCAGATGAAGAGAAGAATGCTGCTGATCTGGAGGCTAAAATTGCCCAGCTTCAAGTAGAACTCAAGACTGTCAAGAAGAACTTAGAACAAGAAAGTCAATTGCATCAAGCTTTGTTAATCAAATAGATGCTCTGAAGCATCAGAAGACTGAATTTGAACAGCTCCAGAATGAAGAACTAGCAAGTCAAACTGCTGCTCTGCACCCATTCGATCCTGAGTCAGGAATGGTTAAAGCCAGACAGCGAGTGCTAGATTTTCGTAATGAAAGAGTTCAAGTTTTGAAGAAACAAATTGTAGAACTTATTACTTATCCTTTAGAATAGAATGAGCAAAGTTTGTTGTCTTTTTCATTACAATGTATTTCTTTTTGAAATAGAAATAAAATGTGAAACTTTTTATGTAGTTCCATTACTTGTTGCATATCTTGTTATAAATATAAGTAATAAAATAAAAAATATATTCAGAGGTACTGGACATGATATATTTCTTGATTTAGAAAATAATAATATTTATTATATCTGCTCAGAAGTAATGTGGACGTGGCAGAATATAATGTTTAGCAATACTGTTATTTCAATAGACAACTTTATCAGAGGTACTAGGGACGTGACAAGTTGCTGATGTAGATAATCGGAATTCAGAGGTGTGAAGAACGTAAATTCTTTTTATTTACAATAAAGTAAATAAAAGACAATAAATGCCAAGACTAATGAATGAGTGAATGATAAGTCAAAGAAAGTAAATGAATGAATAGTCACTTCAGTTTTCTAGGAGGAGAAGCTGAATGAATGAACAATCATCTCGATTCTTGAGGAAGAGAATGAATAAATGAACAGTCATCTCGATTCTCGAGGAAGAGAATGAATGAATAAACAGTTGGACTTCTTTTGAAGAAGAAAAGTCGCATCGGTTCTCGAAACCGATCATCTAGTCATTCTGTCTATAAATAGAACAAAACTTCTATAGATATCGTCACCTTATTTTCTTTTTGTATAAAATGTCTTTCGAAGATTTGCTCACTCCGAAGATCGAAGATATGACTGAGAAGGCTCATACTGAGCCTCCAGTACTTCCTCAGAAAGAAGTGGGTGAAGGCTCGACCGTTCCTGCACCAGAGCAGGACCTGATTGCCAAGTTGGTGGAGCCTGGAAAGACTGCTGAAGAGGAAGCTGTAAGAATGTCTGCCTGTGAGTTGCTAGTGTTTTAGACAACGAGATGTTTGAGTTGCTGGCAAATCATGTATTTATTAATGAAGGATCGGGTCCTCGTCCCCGTCCTTAATATTATGTAACTCTTTTATGCTTTTGAAATAAAATGAGTTTTATTTACATCATTTCTCTGAATGAAGAACATTTTACTTTTATACATAATACTTCTTGAGAAATTTGCCATTGATAGGCATCATAGTAACTCTGCCATCCATATCTGTTAATTGGTAGGCTCCATTTGAAAAAACCTTGTTTACCACATATGGACCTTCCCATTTCGCCTTGAACTTGCCTTTGCTCATATGGGTCATAGTCATAGGACGTCTGGCTGTAAAAACTAGCTCGCCTTCCTGAAATGTTCGTACTTTGACTTTGCGATTGAAAGCTTTTGAGATACGGCTTGATAAAGTTTGATATGTTGTTGGGCCAATAGTCTTTTCTCATCGACCGCCTCCAATTCTTGAAGTCGGAGACGATCATTATTTTATGTGATAAGTTCATTAGCAATAGCAATTCTTAAGGATGGAATTTGAATTTCCAGCGGTAAGACAGCTTCAGATCCATATACCAGAGAAAAAGGTGTGCAACCTGTGGGATTACGGACTGTAGTACGATAAGCCCATAGACATTCTCCAAGTTTCTCACTCCAATTACGTTTTTTTAATAGAAATAAACTTTTTAAGGAATTTGATAATAGTTTTGTTGAATGCTTCATCTAACCCGTTACCTGCAGGATTATAGGCCGTAGAAGCAACATTATTGATTCTGTTGTCATCACAAAACCTAGTAAATTTCTGACTAACGAATTGTGGCCCATTATCATGGATGATTCGACGAGGTACACCAAATCTGTATACTACATGATGTTTGATGAAGTTGATGACACTACTAGTCTTCACTTCAGCTAAAGGTATAGCTTCAGCCCATTTAAAGAAATAATCGGTTATAGTCAAGATGAACCGATGTCCTTTAGATGAAGGAGGATTGATAGGACCTATTATATCCATACCCCAAGCTTCGAAGGGCCATGAGGCAGCAGTCGGGTGAAGAAATTCCGACGGTTGGTGAATAAAATCTGCATGAATCTGACATGCTTGACACTTCTTTACATAGTCAATGGCGTCTGATACCATAGAGGACCAGTAGTAGCCCATACGTCGGATGCGATCCTGTAATTTAGGACCAGGCTGATGTGCTCCACAAACGCCATCATAAGCTTTGCGCAATATTTGCTTAGATTCATCACCAGCAAGACATCTCAAGAGTAATCCATCAAAAGTTTTTCGAAAGAGGGTTTTGGTGGTATGATTATAATAGAATCGAAGCGATCGGCGATGAATACTTGTAGCTTCCTTAGGATCTTCAGGTAGTATGTTATGAACTGCAAAGTCGATAAAAGGTGCTCTCCAGTCTTCGCTAATGACATTGACTACAGTTGAATTACTTAATTCAATATTATGGTTGTTTTCAATACAAAATAGTTCTCTATTGGAGATAACAACCATTTGTCGTCTTTTGACTGGAATTGCCAATACCGCAGCCATGTTAGCTAAGGCATTAGCTTCTGTATTACATGCTCTTCGTATATGTTCAATAAAGAACTCTTTGAACGAAGAAGCTATTCTGATTGCCGCTTCGTAATATGGTACCAGATCTTGATGTCGAACTTCGTATGTGCCTCTAACCTGATTAACAATCAGTTTAGAATCACCATATACTTCGAGATATTCAATATCCAGTTGTTTGGCTAATTGGAGTCCAATGAGCAAAGCATTGTATTCTGCTACATTGTTGGAGCACGACTCATCTAAGGAATAAGCCCTCTGAATAGCTAATCCATCTGGTGAAACAAGAATGATTCCTAATCTAGCGATAAGGGTGCCTCTAGGTCCAATTCTAGAAGCTCCGTCAAAGAACAATCGCCAAGTAGGCAATTCTTCTGAGATCATATTTGATTCCAATGTCTCATCTGGAATTTCGTCATAGAGCTTAGATGTTTTAGGGATATGATGAGCTGTTAAGAAGTCAGCAAGTGCTTGGCCTTTCACAGACTTTTAAGGAACATACACCATGTCATATTGTGCTAATAATATGGCCCATGTAGCAAGCCTAGAATTGAGTGTGCTGGGCTTCTTCATTAGGACCCGAAGAGGATTGACTCGAAAAATAACATGAATAGTTTGGCCGATAATGTAATGTCTTGTCTTTTGAACAACAAACATTAAGGCTAAGCATTCCTTCTCCACAGGACTATAACGATGTTCAGCCCCAATCATCGTCCGACTAAGGTAGTCGATGGCTTGTTCATGACCTTCTTTGTTCTTCTGATCCAGTAATGCACCCGATGAATGGTCCATTGCTCGGACATACATCAAGAAGGGTATTTCTAAGATCGGTGGTACAAGGACCGGTGGACTCATCAAATACTCGTTGACATTCTTCTGTCTAAATGAAAGATACACCTTTCTTTATTAACTGAGTAAATGGTCTGCAATGTCCAGATAAATTCGAAATGAACCTCCTGATGTATGCAAGTCGACCTTGGAATCCTCGTAGCTCTTTTAGATTGCGTGGAGGACGCATCTCTTGAATGACTTTGATCTTCTCGGGATCAACGTGTATACCTTTAGAGATAATGACGAATCCGAGAAATTTGCCACTAGAGATACCTAAGAAAGACTTGGTGGGGTTTATTTTGAGTTGATGCTGGCGTATTAGATTGAAGATAGTTCTTAAATCTTGGATGTGATCTTCCTTTAGACAACTTTTGACAGCAATATCATCAACATAGCATTCGACAGTCTTTCGCAGATGATTTCGAAAGATAGTACTCATAGCCTACTAGTAAGTTGTACCAGCATTCTTAAGACCAAAAGGCATGACTGTATAAACAATATACTCCGCGAGGAGTACGGAATGAAGTGTGTTTTTCATCTTCAGGATTTATCCGGATTTGATAATATCCAGAAAACCCATCCATGAAAGAGATTCGTTCGAATCCACAACTATTGTCGATCATGACATCAGTAATTGGGAGAGTGAATTAATCTTTAGGACAAGCATCATTGAGATCCCAAAAATCTATGCACACTCATACTTTTCCAGTCTTCTTCAAAACTGGTACGACGTTGGCTACCCAGTTGGGATGTTGTTCTTCTTTGATAAAACCGTAAGCGATAAGCTTTTTGACTTCATCATCAATCGCATCCATCATTTCAGGTGAATCAGTTCTTGTATATCATCCTCTAGGAGATTTTTGCTAATAAAGATTGGTCGTGGTACATCCTCCTCTCCAACATCGATCTGGATTAGTTGATCTTCGGTAGGTGGTTCTCGTTGTTCAAAATGGAGTTCCCACTGTTGTCCATCCTGTAACGCCCCAGTCCCAAAATATATAGGACTAGGAACATAGACATGCCAACTGTATTCATACAAAGTACATAGGCCTCGTATGGATACATAAGCTGTAAAATACAGTAAACCACAACTAACTAATCTCAATCCACAATAAATAATAAAATATCAAAATGAACAATATGGTTCGTGGTCTGCAGCCCACTAGCATACATGTCCGAATAGACTCGAAAGGAAACACGAGTCTAATAAACTAGGCTAATAAGCAGAATATATCAAGATAAGAATATGCAGCACGAGAGAATAATAAAATGAAATCATGCACCAACGATACCTGAATCCTGCAGACGCAAAACATAACCATCCATCGAACTTACCAGCTTGGCTATAACCTGGAAAGATCACCAGGTCCTCAGAGGACTAACAAGATACATAATATACATGCCTACAGTACAGTAAATAACATGCAAGAAAAATAGGAATAACAAGTAGAGAAAAAGATGACACGTAAGGGAACTCTACAGATGGTGACATATCATGAGAATTTAATATTAATCGTGGCTAAAACCGTAGCCCGGGGAGGCACTAACAGTCCTATAATAGGTTCTCTATCGTAGCCCGGGGAGGCACTAACAATAGAGGATAGCCACGGCTAATAAAACATTCTCTCCTAAGGTACTACGAAGTCAAGCCTATCTAATCATGTCCAAGTCAAGTACAGGTCAGGAAAAATATAGCATAGGCATATCAATACTATCACTAGACATGAACAAGATAGGAAAGATAGAACAAGTAGTAAAGAAAGAAAAGTGAAAATCTACGTGCACGTGAAACTAGAAAGTAACCATAACATGAAACAAGAGGAATATGTAACCAAGCAAGAAAAATGAAAATAGAAAAACATGTAAGTACTATAAAGTTTGGCAAGGTGCACTTGCCTGGGTCGTGAGCACTGTGGTGATGAAGATCAGACAAGAAAGTAGGTGGAATAACGGCTTCCGAGGAATTAAGATCCAAACAAACGTCTCTGGATGCTGAAAATAGTCTATTATCTAATTATAATTAATAGTGTACCTTTTAGATTTATTTAGTTAGAAGAAGTAATGGATCTTCGTATCAGCTTTCCGAAAAACTAAACGGATCGCATTTTCGTTTCCGGAATCTCCAGGAATCGCGAAAATATCGAAACATGTTTGTTTTTCTGGAATCTAATACTCAAAATATTTTACAGAAATCTACAGAACAATTTTTGTCTATTAAAATATGTTTTTGAAAAGCTTACCTCGATATGCTTCCAACAAAAAAAACTGGGACGCGTTTCGAGTCCCGAGCTAGGAGATATGGCCCTTCTAAGTTGCTTTGTCGGGTAAAAAACGTGGCTGACTTTTCTAGCGAATTTGGAAAATATTTTTGGACGAAAAAGAGAAGGTGTGCATAATTTTTAATATAAGAATTATCAGATACTCATATATTCATATATATATTTATATAATCAAGATAGATATGTATTATTTGATTTAAGTATGATTAGATTGGACATGTTAGAATAAGATAATTTGGATAGTAGTAGGATTATCATTAAGGCTAAATTTGAAATATAATTTGTTTAAATATTATAATCAATGGTCATTATTGAAGGAGGCTTAATTTAAAATCTATGTGCTACTATTAGATAAGAAGCATATAAGTTTTAAATATTAAATTTTGATTTAATTAAAATACAAAGAAGATTTGCATGGAGGGTTTTCTAATATGGAACTAGTTAGATTTCTAAATATATATGCAATCTAAATCTGAATAAATATTAAATATATATGGTTATTAATATATATTAATGCCCAACATGCCTACATAGGTTTGGGTTGGACTTTGGGTCAAATATAAACTAATGCCAACAAGGATTACACTAGGATTACACGTAGACACTTCCTATAAATAGAAACTTTCCAAAATTGAAAACATATTAATATTAATAAGATATATATATAAAATATATATATCAACATGAAAGTATTTAAGAGTACTACATGTCTATTTAGATTTGGATTTGGTTCGGGTCAAGTCGGGACTAAATTGGTACAACCGGGTCTCCTAGAAAGTCAATAATCTAATAATAAATCATCGGTGGGGGTTAAGTCACAATTTTACCTGGTTTTCCTACTTGGGACATAGCTATGGCCGGGCCTTCCCTAGCAAGGCTAATATACTTGTCAAAGCACACAACTACACTAACCGTACCAAAATTTCTAGTCGTTATGCATCTTAGAACTTAACCATGACTAAGGCCATATCTATATAAAATATTAGGCTATTATAAATATAATCATATATATATGCAAAATTGTATATAAATCTATTTGGATGTATAACATCCCAAAATAAATATCAAAATAGTTATACTAAGCCATGACAACCTATCATGGCTCTATAAGTGGGGTTGGCTAGGTTAGGGTCCAAATATATTTTTTAGTCAAGTCGAACTCGAAAAGTCAACTAATGAGTCTCTTGTGCCATTCGCAATTAAATAGCACGCATAAACTCGATTGAGTGGCACCCTTAGCATGTATGTCGTAGACTCAAAATGGATCAAAACCATATATTTGGTCAAATGGTTTTGATCTATATCGAGTTCCGAACTCACATGGGAAGCTAGGTATGGAATTATGGTAAATAATCTAATTGCCTAAATTTGACTTAAAGTTGCGCGAAGTCAAAAGAATGCTAGGGGACAAATTTGGATGGGACATGATATATCAAATTGAAGGCCATCCTGTCTACTACAAAGCTCATAAAGGACGTTTCGAGAGATGGGCATGTCGTGTGCTCCAACAATCAAAGACACAAAAAGTACATATAAAATCCTAATTAAATATACAATATAACATAATAATTAAAAATACTATAAAATAAAATAAAAAATAATTCCCAAAAATTAGGGTCCTCACAATCTACCCACCTTAAAAGAATTTCGTCCTCGAAATCAAAATAAGGACCCTTAGTAACGAAAAACCGCGCTAGTGTAACTAGGAATAGTTTAAGAGATACGCTAGGTCATTACGGTCTCTCCAAATAACTCAAGTAATAATCAATCCTAACCAATTTGATTTTGTAATATCTATATCGTAAAGCTATAGGTGTTTATCTTTACTCGCTCTTCTTGGTTTTGGCGGTCTTGCAACGATTATGTTGAAGGCTTGTCCTCCTAACCATATTATTACCACAACTATATAAGTCTCTTTCCACCTGACCAAGCTAAGTGATACCTACCAATCTGTCTCATTCTAAATTTACAAGTGATATGGCATAATGGTAATGGGTTAGGTTAGGCTATGCTTAGGTTCTTCTTTTAGAGGGTCAGTCTCTATAATAAAACTAACACTCTATTCTTGATCTAGTAACTACCATAAGAGCATAACCTAGCATGATCATATATTTATTTCTATACTGAGGACGTCTACCCACATTTGGTTAAACTACCTCATCAAACACATGGTGCCCTATGGCATATGTCATCTCTAATCCCCATTATCTATCAAGCAATCATAATATAATAAGTAGACTAACTTACACAATAACTTAAGAATTTCTGATAAAATCCTATATAGCACGATTATTCGTCACTCCGAAATAAGAAGGGACGAGAAGCAATGATACGAGAAAGCAAAGGAAGAGTAATCGAGAGCAAATACGAAGTTCAAGGGCGGTAAAGAAATTTTTAAAAGAATTGTCAAGGCAGTTGTGGATTGAGATTCCTGAGGTTTTAATCAGGTCACAGGCCCGCTCGGTACAGTTATGTAACCGAAACGGCTAACTCGACCTGTATGGGCCACCACAAAAACATGTAACGCCCCAGTCCCAAAATACATAGGACTAGGAACGTAGACATGCCAACTGTATTCATACGAAGTACATAGGCCTCGTATGGATACATAAGCTGTAAAATACAGTAAACCACAACTAACTAATCTCAATCCACAATAAATAATAAAATATCAAGAATGAACAATATGGTTCGTGGTCTGCAGCCCACTAGCATACATGTCCGAATAGACTCGAAAGGAAACACGAGTCTAATAAACTAGGCTAATAAGCAGAATATATCAAGATAAGGCACGAGAGAATAATAAAATAAAATCATGCACCAACGATACCTGAATCCTGCAGACGCAAAACATAACCATCCATCGAATTTACCAGCTTGGCTATAATCTGGAGAGATCACCAGGTCCTCAGAGGACTAACAAGACACATAATATACATGCCTACAGTACAGTAAATAACATGCAAGAAAAATATGAATAACAAGTAGAGAAAAAGATGACACGTAAGGGAACTCTACAGATGGTGACATGTCATGAGAATATAATATTAATCGTGGCTAAAATCGTAGCTCGGAGAGGCACTAACAGTCCTATAATAGGTTCTCTATCGTAGCCCGGGGAGGCACTAACAATAGAGGATAGTCACGGCTAATAAAATATTCTCTCCTAAGGTACTAGAAAGTCAAGCCTATCTAATCATGTCCAAGTCAAGTACAGGTCAATCAGGTCAGGAAAAACATGGCATAGGCATATCAATACTATCACTAGACATGAACAAGATCGGAAAGATAAAACAAGTAGTATAGAAAGAAAAGTAAAAATCTACGTGCACGTGAAACTAGAAAGTAACTATAACATGAAACAAGAGGAATATGTAACCAAGCAAGAAAAAATGGAAATAGAAAAACATTTAAGTACTATAAAGTTTGGCAAGGTGTACTTACCTGGGTCGTGAGCACTGTGGTGATGAAGATCAGACAAGAAAGTAGGTGAAATAACGGCTGCCGAGGAATTAAGATCCAAACAAACGTCTCCGGATGCTGAAAATAGTCTATTATCTAATTATAATTAATATTGTACCTATTAGATTTATTTAGTTAGGAGATGGTATAGATCTTCGTATCAGCTTTTCGAAAAACTAAACGGATCGCATTTTTGTTTCCGGAATCTCCAGGAATCGCGAAAATATCGAAACATGTTTGTTTTTCGGGAATCTAATACTCAAAATATTTTACAGAAATCTACAGAACAAATTTTGTCTATTAAAATATGTTTTTGAAAAGCTTACCTCGATATGCTTCTAACAAAAAAAACTGGGACATGTTTCGAGTCCGAGCTAGGAGATATGGCCCTTCTAAGTTGCTTTGTCGGGTAAAAAACGTGGCTGACTTTTCTAGCGAATTTGGAGAATATTTTTGGACGAAAAAGAGAAGGTGTGCATGATTTTTAATATAAGAATTATGAGATACTCATATATTCATATATATATATATATATATATATATATATATATATATATATATATATATATATATATATATATATAATTAAGATAGATATGTATTATTTAATTTAAGTATGATTAGATTGGACATGTTAAAATAAGATAATTTGGATAGTAGTAGGATTATCAATAAGGCTAAATTTGAAATATAATTTGTTTAAATATTATAATCAATAGTCATTATTGAAGGAGGCTTAATTTAAAATCTATGTGCTGCTATTAGATAAGAAGCATATAAGTTTTAAATATTAAATTTAGATTTAATTAAAATACAAAGAAGATTTGTATGGAGGGTTTCCTAATACGGAACTAGTTAGATTTCTAAATATAAATGCAATCTAAATCTGAATAAATATTAAATATATATGATTATTAATATATATTAATGTCCAACATGCTTACATAGGTTTGGGTTGGACTTTGGGTCAAATATAAACTAATGCCAACAAGGATTACACTAGGATTACACGTAGACACTTCCTATAAATAGAAACTTTCCAAAATTGAAAACATATTAATATTAATAAGATATATATACAAAATATATATATCAACATGAAGGTATTTGAGAGTACTACATGTCTATTTAGATTTGGATTTGGTTCGGGTCAAGTCGGGACTAAATTGGTACAACCGGGCTGGGTCTCCTAGAAAGTCAATAATCTAATAATAAATCATCGGTGGGGGTTAAGTCACAATTTTACCTGGTTTTCCTACTTGGGACATAGCTATGGCCGGGCCTTCCCTAGCAAGGCTAATATACTAGTCAAAGCACACAGCTACACTAACCGTACCAAAATTCTTAGTCGCTATGCATCTTAGAACTTAACCATGACTAAGGCCATATCTATATAAAATATTAGGCTATTATAAATATAATCATATATATATGCAAAATTGTATATAAATCTATTTGGATGTATAACATCACAAAATAAATATCAAAATAATTATACTAAGCCATGGCAACCTATCATGGCTCTATAAGTAGGGTTGGCTAGGTTAGGGTCCAAATATATTATCTAGTCAAGTCGAACTCGAAAAGTCAACTAATGAGTCTCTTGTGCCATTCGCAATTAAATAGCACGCATAAACTCGATTGAGTGGCACCCTTAGCATGTATGTCGTAGACTCAAAATGGGTCAAAACTATATATTTGGTCAAATGGTTTTGATCTATATCGAGTTTCGAACTCACATGGGAAGCTAGGTATGGAATTTTGGTAAATAATCTAATTACCTAAATTTGACTCGAAGTTGCGCGAAGTCAAAAGAATGCTAGGGGACAAATTCGGATGGGATATGATATATCAAATTGAAGGTCATCCTGTCTACTACAAAATTCATAAAGGACGTTTCGAGAGATGGGCATGTCGTGTGCTCCAACAATCAAAGACACAAAAAGTACATATAAAATCCTAATTAAATATAAAATATAACCTAATAATTAGAAATACTATAAAATAAAATAAAAAATAATTCCCAAAAATTAGGGTCCTCACACATCCTTTGTGTCCAAGGGTCTACTTCAGGAGCTTCCTCAATATCATCTTCGTCATTGTCTAAGAACTCGGCTGACACCATGTTAGAAGATACTGTTATCCGATGAACATGACCAATACTGGTATCAGAATCCCATAAAATGGAATCAGAAGAGTTAGATCGTTCACCTTCATCGGATTCGAAAGCTTCTGGAGTTGGAAGTGGTGAAGTATAACCTAATCTCCGCTTCATTTTGCTGTAGTATTGTTGTGATTTTTTTTTTGGAACAGAAATACGAATAGGAGTTCATATTCCTTTACCGCTATTGAGACCAGTTCTGAAATCATAGCCCATTTTACGGATGATTGCCTTGGATTGCGGACTATAGCGACGTAATTGTAGCCTTCCTGTATCATCCTTATCATCGTTGTCAGGCATGATTTTTTGTTCTTCTCGTTTATTAAAAAGTATAAGTATTTTGCCTTTTTTTCGAGACGATACTAAGAAGTACGATTCTTGTATTGAATACAGTGATACCATATTTTGGAGAGATGATACGACTCCTACTGTAAGTGGTTTAAAGCTATCTAGCATATCCAAATAACATTGAGTATAATAAGAGACATCAGTATACTGCAAAGGAGATTCTTTATTGATCTTTACATCCTCATTTACAACAGGACCTTTAGCTTTAACAGGCTTAGTCAGATGGGTAACCAGAGGGGGAGAAGAAGAACGAAAAGAATGAGGAAGCTTTTTACGACGAAGGTCGATTACAAGTGGCTCAGAAGAGGTGAGCTCCCTTTGTTCCTGACTAACACCAGGAGGCTGCTTCTTGTGAGAAGGAAGGTAGATAGTCAGTGGTTTGGAAGACTGAGGACATGAAGTACGTCCTTTGACAAGAATCACCAGAGTATCATTCGACACGCCTTTCTGTTCTTCATCAGTATCCATTGCTAACACCACCTTCATGAATTCCCCTTTGTACATACGAGAGTCGTTGCAGTATGCTTCAACCCTCTTGGAAGGATTTAGGTCTGCAACTTTTTTATGTACTTCTCCATTGCCATCTACATATTTGAAACATTGGTGGAGAGTAGAAGGTACAATGTTGTGTTCATAGAGTAACGGTCTTCCCAGCAAAGCATTGTATGAGCCATGATTATCAATTACATAGAAAGTCACCCTGGTACGAAGATTGTCGATTTGGAGTTTCAGGCGTATCTTCCCTAAAGGTTCACTTCTTTCTTGATTGAACCCCAAAATGGTAGTGATAGTTGTAGAAAGGTTGTGCACTGGAATCTTCAAGGCATCCAACAAAGACATTGGCATGATACTAAGAGCAGACCCAGGGTCAATCAGAATGCAATCGACTTTCATGGTGTCCACATATCTCGTAAAGTAGAGAGGACGATCATGACGATTGTCTTCTAACAACATGTCATCTTGCGTAAAAGTGATATTATGTATTAACTCAAAATATACTATGACAATGTGTACAGCTGACAGGTTCCTTTTCAGGCTTCTTGAGGAGAGTAAGACAAGCATCAGCCTGCATTAAAGCTTCACTTAACATTTTTCGAGTTTCTTTTGAGAGACGTAAGAGTTCGAAGATTGACAGTCTTGCTGGAGTGTTAGCCAATTGAGCCAGTATATCAAAATTATATGCCTTTTTAAGTCCGAGAGATAAGGACTTTTTTAATGCTTTGTCAAAGCAGACGGGTTGTTTTCCCTTGTCTGCTGATGTCGGTTTGGGAGGAATTGGTTCTACCACTGGTGAGGATATAGATGGTATATTTTCAGCAGGAGAAGATGATGTAGGAGGAGCATCAGGAGATGGGGCAGGATTCTCTTGAGTTTTGGGATACTCTCTGAGGTAAGATTTCCCAGATCTGGTGCCGATTAGAATATCTTTTTCTGCCACTGGTTCAAAAGATACCATGTTGCAGCTCTTGGATTTAGTTTTGGAGCGCTTCTTTTGATTGGAAGAGGAAGGCGCTTCAAAGTCTGCCACTAGATCTGGATGAATCCACATGATTTTTTCTTTGTCAGTGGACAGTGGTGTAGGAACGATATAGTGAAGCGTAATACTCTAGAGGGGGGGTGAATAGAGTTGGCAGCGGAATAATGCTAATTAAAAAATGTTAGCAACACAATCACAATATATAATCACAGTTGAAATAATATAAAGGCAGAGTTCAAAAAGCAAACGCAAAGACAGCGATGTATACTGGTATCCCTCTGTTGAGGACTAATCCAGTCGGTAGAACTCTTGCTACCAGTTGAATCCACTATAGGAAAAATCGCAAGTTTTCTTACGAAGTCCTTGCAACTTCTACAACGCGAGCTTTGATACGAAGAACTCGTCCAACTTCAAATGTGAAGAGGTATTCTTCAATCAAGCCTTCTTATTACAATCTCTCAGAAACTTCTAGACCGTACCGCACTGACAAATTGACTAGAGGATTGTAACTGGCTTGGGACCTAAAAATAAAAGCTCTAAAAAACTCTTTGGAAGACAGAAAGCTTTTTAGATAGAGAGAAGATTGAAAGTGAATGAGTGAATTAAAATGATCGAAATCCATCTCTATTTATAGGAATTCCAAAGGAAGAACTCTGTCAGAATTCGGGCAGAATTCGGGCAGAACTCGATGAGCAAATCTCGGTCAAATCTGCAACTGTAGGAGGACCAAGTTCCAGAGAATTCAAAAATCAAACGGCCACCAACCGAACTCTGGCCGAACTCTGGCCGAACTCTGGCCGAGTTCTGTCAGGGTTAGGTTAGGGTTTTAAAATAGATTTTTGGTGATTTTTGAAAACTTTTTTGAAAACCTTTTTGTAAACATTTTGATAGGTCATTTTAAAAACCTTTTGAACTATTTTGGGGATAGCCTATTTGCCAGTATGACTCGGTGTACAACGTATTCCTAGACTCAAATAAAGTGAAAAATTATATTGTATAGGAAGTACAGACTCAAGTAGGCAAACAGATCTTCAGTCTTGAACGGAGTGAATATCCAATCTTGCTTATGTCCAAGAAGCTGAGATGTCCCAACAAGCTTCGTATATCCAGACAGAGTTTTGATCAATTATTAAAATCAGGTTGACCATATGAGCAATGGGCCAACAATCTCCCCCATTTTGATAATTGACAAACTATGAATGATATAACATTAAGCTTGTTCAAGCTTGTTCAAAAATATCAAAAAGTAGAAATTGTTCATAACCTGTATTTAACTCAAAAAAATGTTAGATCATTTTTAATTTTCTCCCCCTTTGTCACTTAGCAAAATAATTGCACAAGAGAAGGCTCCCCCGCATTAAATGCAGAAGACTCCCCCGCAATCAATGCATAAGTAACAAATAGCGAGAAAACAAATAAAAGAAATATAGTATAAGAATTAGAGATATAGCATCACAGGCATGTAATGTTTCTACAAATTATCATCACAGGCATGTAATGCTTCAAAAACATAAAAAAAATCTCAGACATGCTATTTCACAGGCACTTGAAAATGGAGAAGCAGTATAAAGAGATAGTGCTTAAACAAAATGCTGAAATAAACTAAGATGTCATAAATGAAACATCATAAACATGTCCATGAAGATAAAAAGTACTGATAGCAAACTACAAAGTACTGATAAAAAGTAAATAATAAAAACTTGGAATGTCGAAGCATTTCCAAGTATACAATAGAATATCACGAATAATCAAATCAGATCTCATCATCACTATCCTCATCAATATCATCAGCAGCATGGCCAGCATGACCGGAAGTACCAGCACCAGAAGTACCAGCGCCAGTAGGATGAGTAGGGGCGCCATCATAGAACTCACCAACGTAATCTCGAGGAGCACGATACCAGTCATAGGCGTTACCTGGCTGGAAGTAGGCATGAACAGCCTCATCCTCACAGCGGTAACCCGAAAAAGCTGGATCTCGAGGGATGGAACCGGCTGAATAACCAGTCTGAGCGAATCGAAGATCAGCCAAGGAGTTTGCCATCGCCTGATAACGGGTGACATCGCAGAACTCACGCTCGCGAGCCATGTCCGTCATCGAGACGTGCAAAGATGATAAATGATGATGCATGCCCTCAAAAGTTATGGCATACGGCTGATGTGGTGAAGATGGTACAGTAGGAGGAGCAGAAGGTAGAGCTGAAGCAGTCCGACTGCGACGAAAAAGCTGGAGTAACTTGGGCTCAGAGTCCTGAGTACAAGTCGATAGATCGATCTCGAATCGCTGAAAGATACGAGAGAGAATCATCGCGTAAGAGAGATTTCGATCTCTAGCACGACAACGTCCCATCATCTGAATAATAGTCTTAGGGGCGAAAAAAGGAATCCCCTTGATAAGATGGTACATGGCGGACAGCTCAAGCGAAGTCACATCATCCTTGGAAGTGGATTTTGGAAGAAGAGTAGAGTAGATGATGCGATGCAATTCGTAGTTAAACAAGTTCAGGTTGTTAGCCTTGAACTTTCCAGAACATACTTTGTCAGGTGCATAGAGTTCCATTTTGAAACTCGTGAGTGTAGTGCCTTCGGGGAAATCGAATTCCGTGATATCAACTAGCGGTTCACCTTCATTGGGAATACCAAGAATCTCCGCTAGGAGGACATCATTGAACTCAATGCCTATGCCTCCAACACGTGTGCTCACGTCAAAAGTATTAACTACGAGATTGCAATAGAACAATCTAATGGCATTAGTAGCTATTGGGAAGCACAGTTTAACAAGTAAGTGTAACCCTAATGCCTCAAATAAGTGACGATGATCAGGGAATACCGTCCATTTAACCGGAGCGCCGCTACATATGGATCGGGTGGAAAAGTCATCGTACCATAATAAAGCTTGATCGAGGGTTTGAAAGAAGAACCCATCGAAAGCGCCGTCGCTCTTTTGGACCGGTGAAAATAAAGAATCCGTGTGAGGATTCGAAGAGGACCCTTCCTCACTAGGAGTGGTCTTCTTCCTCTTAGACGGATTAAATCTAGGTGCCATTGAAATAAAAAGCACTAATTTGAAAGGTGGAGAGAGAGGGAGTTATACCTCACGAAAATTGGATATGTTGTAGAGAAGAACGATCTCCACACGATTCCAAAATTTGGAAGGATTTCACCAAGTAGATAGGAAGCAATGGGTTGGTGAATACCTAGGGTTTGGAGGAGTTTCGGGCGGCTGGAGCTGCTGTTTGAAAGTTTGGAAGCAATGGAAGAGAAGAAGCTCTCGGGTTCTGTATATATATATACACAGACATCCTTAATCGAACTCGGGCCGAATTCGGTCAGAGCTCTGGCCGAATTCGCCTAGGGTTCTTTCAGGTTGATTTTTGCTACTTCTTTTTCATTGACTCGTTGCAAATATTTAATTCAAAGATTAGTTATTTTAGTCTTCAAATAACATAATTAATAATATTTTATGAATTAAATGTCATTATACAGTGACTGTCTCAGATTAGCTGTAGGAGTACTGTCCCAGCTGGCGGAGGTTCACCGGGGAACTCTTAAGTACCGCTTCGCTTCAACCGTAGTTGTGGTGACAGACAGACTCTTTATTAGCTTGTCTCTAACACAGATTTTGCATAATGATATATAATCATAAAATAAAATCAATTAATATTATTGACATCCAAAATTCCTAATTCTCGATGTAAATAATTGAAACGATCTTCCGCTAGAGGTTTAGTGAAGATGTCAGCTAATTGATTTTCAGTATCTTCGAATTGGTTCAATTCCTCTTGCATGGCATCTATCCAGAAACTATCACTACATGCTTCATCAATAGATTTAGGTTCTAGCTGTGAAATAAATGCAACACTAGAAACAATATCTCTACTGGATGATCGAGTACTTACTCCTTTGGTAATGTCACCAATTACCAAATCTTGTGGATGATCAGCTATGAATTTTAACCTCTTCGGTAGACTCTGTAGGTAGCTGGTTCCTGGATCTCCTCTAGGGGGTTCAGCTAGTGCAGAGCTTGGTTCAGGTTCAGCTGATGTTGAACTTGATGTAGGCAGATCTTCATCACTATCATCGTGAGTCATTTGGTTCATTTCATCAAAAGTAACGTTGATTGATTCTTCGATAATCATGGTACGTTTGTTGAAGACTCTGTACCCTTTGCTCTTGGCCGCATAACCTAGAAATATACCTTCATCGGCCTTTTCGTCAAACTTTCCCAAGTTGTCTTTAGTATTAAGAATAAAGCACTTACAGCCAAAAATCTTAAAGTATGAAACTGAAGGAATTCTATCAAACCATAACTCAAATGGAGTCTTCTTCGATTTGGATCGAATTAGAACTCTATTGAGCACAAAGCAAGCTGTATTGACAGCTTCAGCCCAGAAGTATTTGGGTAGGCTAAATTGATTTAACATCACTCTGGCCATTTCGGTTAGAGTTCTGTTCTTACGTTCCACAACTCCATTTTGTTGTAGAGTTCTAGGGTAGGAGAACTCATGTATGAAACCGTATGTGTCACAAAATTGCTCGAAATCAGCATTCTCGAATTCGCCTCCATGATCGCTTCTAATTCGAGTGATCATGTAACCTTTTTTATTTTGTACTTTCTTACAAAAGGCGACAAATTCGGATAATGCATCATTCTTGCGTGTCAAGAAATATACCCACGTGTATCTAGAAAAATCATCTACAATAACAAATGCATATAATTTACCTCCGAGGCTAGCAACTCTGCTAGGACCGAATAAATCCATGTGTAGCAATTGTAGAGGTCTAGTAGTACATACTGCGTTTACAGACTTGAATGTGGATCTGGTAGCCTTGTTCTTTTCACATTGGCTGCATACCGAATCCTTATTGAATGTTATATCTGGTAAACCGCGTACTATCTTCTTTGTGGATAATCTTGAAATTGTATCCATGTTTGCATGACCGAGTCTCATGTGCCATAGATGACTCTCATCACTTTTGGCCATTAAGCATCTACCTGAAATGTTAGCTTCTTCCAGCAGATAGAAAACATATATATTGTCTTCCCTGATTCCTTCAAAAATAGTACTACCAGTTGAGCTATCAACTATAGTACATTTGTCTTTGCCAAAGTTGATACCATAACCATGATCAGCTAGATGACTTATGCTGAGCAGATTATGTTTCAACTCGGTAACCAGACAGACATCTTTAATCACGGGATAGGAAGACTTACCAACATCACCGATACCAATAATATACCCTTTCAAATTATTACCGAAGGAAACATAACCTTCCTTCTTCTTCTTCGACAGTGTTGCAAATAGGGTAGCGTCACCGGTCATATGCCGTGAGCAACCACTGTCGAGGATCCATTTGCTTCTAGCATGTAAAGGGTGTTCCACCTACAAAATAGTTTGCAGATGAATCCTTTGGTACCCATTTCTTGTAGGGTCCTGAATTGTTAGCTTTAGGTATCCAAGCATAAACATTTAAATCTACAAGCTTTCTCATTCTACATGCAGATAATATATGACCAATGAGGCCACAATAATGACATTGTGCATGTCGAGTGTTGAAAGCTGAGTGGTGTGCATGGTTGGTAGGTTTGGGTTTTCTAGTATAGAAGAATGCATACCTATGATCATGTTTGGGCTTAACCTTTTGGGGTAAAGGTTTTATATGGTTTGGTCTGACAGTGTTTGGCTTGGGAATGTTCCGAATTCTCGGTAAGTGACACGTGTTAGGATAGGAAGCAGCATGCTCAGGCTATTTTCCTAACCTAATTTCCAACCTTTTGGAAGTGTCATATAACTTAGTATAATCAGAAGTGAGTGATTCCATTCTGATTTGTGCAGATTGAAGACTTTTCTTTTCTCTAGAAAGATCTTCTCTCAATTGGTCTATAATCTTGTCTTTCTCTTCGGATGACTGTTTAGTCTCGTGTAATAAGAGCTTTATAGAGGAAAGCTCACCAGACTCACTAACATTAGCTCTAACCTCAGCTAGTAGGTCGGTAAGTCTTCCTATTTCTCCTTTGTACTCTTTGAGTACCTTCTTAGCGGTCTGATATTTACTACGCAGTTTCCTGTAGTCAAGCATCAGGTCACTGAAGGCATCTCCTAATTGCTCAAAGGTGAAGTCATCATATGTTTCTACAGGTTCAGTAGGTACCTGATCGATTGCCATGAAGCAGATGTTTGCAGCATCCTCTGAATGTTCATCTTCTGAGTCGCTAGCTTTACTCTCATGCCATATGCTGGTGTTGGCATATTTCCGAGACGTTGATCTTTTTAGGTTGCCTTTTTCATACCTGTTGTTCTTCTTGCTCGATGATGAGTTGATGGGACAGTCTTTCTTCATATGTCCCTTCTTCTTACAGCCATAGCAGACAGCATCTTCTTGATACCAGTTGTTGCTGTTGTTCTCTTTGACTCTCTTCTCATGTCTCATGAATCTTTTGAACTTCCTTGCTAGGAGAGCTTGATCTTCAGCGTCAGATCCACTGCTGTCTGAGTCATCTTCAGCAGCTTTTCTGTGCTGAGCCTTGAGGGCGATAGTCTTCTCCTTTGGAGCAGGCTCTTCAAAATCTTGTAGCTCCAGTTCATGAGTGAGTAGTTTACCCATGAGTACTTCAAGTGACATTGTGGTAAGGTCATTTCCTTCAATGATAGCTGTAGCCTTTGGAATCCAGTTCTTGGTGAGAGCTCGCAGGAGTTTGTGAATCTTTTCGTGGTTACTGTAATCTTTGCCTAAGGAGGACAAAGGGTTTACAATATCCAAGAACCTCTCGAACATTTGTGTGACTGTTTCATTTGGCTTCATTTTGAACGCCTCGTACTCTTGAGTAAGTCTGCTGACTTTTGACTCCTTGACTTGAGTCGTGCCTTCATGTGTAACTTCGAGAAGCTTCCACACACCATTTGCCGTTGTGCATGTAGATACCCTGTTAAATTCTGTTCTGTCTAAGGCACAAAAAAGAGCATTAATGGCACGTGCGTCAAGACTGACCTTTTTTTTTTCTTCCTCTGTATAACTGCTTTGGGTTTTTTCAACCAAAACTTCCTTGACATTTATACGAGGTGGCTTCTGATAGCCATCAAGAACAATAGCCCATAAGTCAAAATCAAGAGATTTCAAGAAGAAACTCATCCGTGTTTTCCAATAAGTGTAGTTAGTACCATCAAACAGTGGGGGTCTGTTTGTGGCCTGACCTTCACTTGTAAATTTCATAGTAGCCATGTGATGTGCTGTGATCTAATAAATAATGAATAAATAATAGCACTGTTACCTCGCTTTACCTGTAACACCCGCTCTGATACCAATTGTAGGAACGATATAGTAAAGCGTAATACTCTAGAAGGGGGTGAATAGAGTTGGCATCGGAATAATGCTAATTAAAAAATGTTAGCAACACAATCACAGTATATAATTACAGTTGAAATAATGTAAAGGCAGAGTTCAGAAAGCAAACGCAAAGACAGCGATGTATACTGGTATTCCTCTGTTGAGGACTAATCCAGTCGGTAGAACTCTTGCTACCAGTTGAATCCACTATAGGAAAAACCGCAAGTTTTCTTACGAAGTCCTTGCAACTTCTACAACGCGAGCTTTGATACGAAGAACTCGTCCAACTTCAAATGTGAAGAGGTATTCTTCAATCAAGCCTTCTGATTACAATCTCTCAGAAACTTCTAGACCGTACCGCACTGACAAATCGACTAGAGGATTGTAACTGGCTTGGGATCTGAAAATGAAAGCTCTAGAAAACTCTTTGGAAGGCAGAAAGCTTTTTAGATAGAGAGAAGATTGAAAGTGAATGAGTGAATTGAAATGATCGAAATCCATCTCTATTTATAGGAATTCCAAAGGGAGAACTATGTCAGAATTCAGGCAAAATTCGGGCAGAACTCGATGAGCAAATCTCGGTCAAATCCGCAACTACAGGAGGACCAAGTTCCAGAGAATTCAAAAATCAAACGGCCACCAACCGAACTCTGGCTGAACTCTGGCCGAACTGTGGCCTAGTTCTGTCAGGGTTAGGTTAGGGTTTTAAAATAGATTTTTGGTGATTTTTGAAAACCTTTTTGAAAACCTTTTTGTAAACATTTTGATAGGTCATTTTAAAAACATTTTGAACTATTTTGGAGATAGCCTATTTGCCAGTACGACTCGGTGTACAACATATTCCTAGACTCAAATAAAGTGAAAAATTACATTACATAGGAAGTACAGACTCAAGTAGGCAAACAGATCTTCAGTCTTGAACGGAGTGAATATCCAATCTTGCTTATGTCCAAGAAGCTGAGATGTCCCAACAAGCTTCGTATATCCAGACAGAGTTTTGATCAATTATTAAAATCAGGTTGACCATATGACCAATGGCCAACAAGTGGAACAAGACCTTCATTTTGGGGAGGTGGAAGATTCACGATCTCGAGAGTAGCCCTTGGAATGGGGACAACACCATCTTGCACTAGTTGTGGTGGAAAATCACCAAACTGTACAGAGACGACATTGGCCGTCACAGTCTTCTCATCCTGTTGGAGAGTAACTGCACCAGAGTTGACCATTTCTTGGATTTTGCCTTTGAGCACGTAGCATGCTCTGGTTGGATGCCCTATAAATCTGTGATGAACACAATATTTATGGTGGTCAGTCTTACCTACTACTTCTGGCCATTTTGCCTCCGGCAGTTAAAGTTTATTGCTTTTGATTAAACAATCGAAGATGCTCATAATATCATTTTCATCAAAAGAATACTCTTCTTTTGGACGAGGTGCTTTCTGTGGTGGTGCTGATGGAGTGGGTGCCGTCTGAGCAACATTAACAACCATTGACTCCTTACCCTTGAGATTGATGGCCAATATTTCTTTACCCTTGCGATTGTTCTGGCGATTATTACCACCGGGTGTGGAATGTTCATCTTGGTTAGGATGAGTCATTTGAACTCCTAACTGCTTGAACTTCTCAGCGCTAACCTCTGCCGTCTTGGCATTCACAATAAAAGAAGACCAATCTTGGAATTGTGTTGATCCTGTCCACATGCTGATGATAGACAACAAGTTTGATTTACATGTGTCTATTGTTACAACAGATGGAGTTCCTAGAGGCATTTTAAGTGCCTCTCGGTAGAATCTTTCAACAAAACTCTTCGTGGATTCATTGTGTCTTTGTTTAGTTTTGATAAAGGCAGACGTCGTCATATTGTTGACTCCCTCATAGAACCGTTCCAAGAACATTTGCTTAAAACCAGCAAAAAAAGTTATGCAACCATCAGGCAAGCTACGGTACCAGTCATATATCATACCGGCTAAACAACCGACGAACACCCTGGTAAGGAGAGCATTATTTGGCTACAATTGGTCAGTCATCACCTCAAAGTGATTGATGTACTGACTTGGAGAAGTGCTGCCATCAAACAGCATATTGGTGGGAAGCTTGTACTTAGGAGAAAATTGAACCTCCTTCCATTCAGCAGGATAGGGTTGTTTTATCCCAAGTCTTTGTAGACCATCCTTCTATTTAAAGGCCTCAAACTGAGTGCGTAAGAGTTTTACAGCCTCATTAGCATCCCCTGATGTCTGAGAATTGGTGGGTTGATTTGAGTTGTTAGGAGGAGGAACAATATGATAATTACCACCCCTAGCACCAGACTGACTAGGAGCAGCTTGAATTGGTACAGAAGCAACCTAGGGAGGAGGTACCCCCAGACCAATAGTAACAGGTACAGAAGATGCTATGAGCTTAGGATTTGTAGCAGGGTTTATAATCGGTGGTACTGCATATTGAGCCACGATTATAGTGTGCATACTTGCGACCATTTCAGCCATGGTCTTCAGTTTGTCCTCTAGTGCAGCAATTCGTTGTTTTTGACTTATTGAACTAGAAGCGTCTTGGTCTTTTGTAATAACATATGTTGTCACCTCTCTTGCCATTATTGACGAGATAGTTTGTTCAGAACTTTCACTATCTACGTCAAAGTCAGACAAAGAATCTTCTTCCAGATGAGTAATAGGAAGATCGTTTTGATTGAAGACATCTTGATCCAAGTTCCGATCTTTCGATCTGGTATGTTGAAAAGCCCCTTCACTGGATTCACGGAGTTGTCTCAAGTACTGCTGACTCGGATTGTGAGACGTGCCACGCTTTGAGGATTTTCTACCCCCAGTGTTTCGGAAAGTCATATTGACAGCAGCATATAATAGCTCACCTTCATCTTCCGTCATGGGTTCGGGAATTGAAGTATAGTTCAGCCGATCGAAGACAGATCGTTTAGCTGATTGGCAACAACACTTGATGACTACTTCATGAAGGCAGTGGCATTCTGATAAATAATTCATAGGTGAGTGAGGCATCTCTGTGATCTCCCGTCTTTGTGTAAGACGTTCCCAGAGATCAGTTACCACCACGGGACGAGAAGAAGTCGGAGGAACATATTCCGCAATGATGTTAGGAACATGACTCCGGTTCTTAAGATGTTTAGTTCTGTGAGTGTACAAAGAAGTACTTAACTCATTGGCATAAGTGATTGGGTCCTTCTTTTCAAACCTTTGTTTCTGGTGTAAATTGGCCCTTGGCATAGAATTCTTGCGTTTTACCGAAGTTGATACTGATTGACGTCTGTTGAGATAAGCACGTAAATCAGAGAATTCTGCTCCTGGTGCATCTGTTTGAGATACCAGCAACTTTCCTTGCTTGGATCTTGAAATATGCAAAATTGGAAGATCTGGAGCAGTTGCCAAAGGGGTAGACAAAATGCCTCTTTGATCAGTACTCTTTCCCCTGGCAGAGATTTGAAGATCGTTGTTTAAGGGAATACAATCTGATATATCTTCTTCTGAATCATAGACTAGAAAAGATTGAGAAAAGACCAAAGGGTGCTTTTCTTTATTTTGTGAAGGGTTAGCTAAAAAGCGTTTCCCTCTGTTTTATTGTGGAACCACCTTAGGCGCAGGTTGTGCCAGTTGAGGAAGTGTCAAAGGACCATTCCCTTTGTTCTGTCTAGTACTAGTACTAGAACATTGCTTCTCCAAGTTCAGGACTGGAGAAGTAGAGGGAATAGCCAAAAGACTAGTTCCCTTAGGTTGTACCAGGGCAACATGGTGTGCAAACTGCGCCTGAGCAGCAGAGGGCTTAGGTTGTGCCATAGCCAAATGGGCTACTGGTTGTGCTTTAGCAGCAGATTACGCCTTGGCAACAAGATGAGTTGACTTCGCCTTGGCAGCAAGGTGAGTTGACTGCGCCTTGGCAGCAAGATGAGTGGGTTGCACGCGGGCAACAGAAGCAGAGTGAATAGACTGTGCCTTGGCAGCAGCACGAGTGGACTGCGCCTTGGCAACAGAGGGAGTAGGTTGCGCGCAGGCAACAGAAGCAGATTGCGCCTGAGCTACAAAGACAGATTACGCCTGATGTAATGCCCGTGGTTCGTATTACGTATTTTGTATACGTGTACGAAATTCCGACCTGTAGTTAGACTTGTCATACTTGTCTTGATCCTGGTTTAGTGGTTTGTCTTAGCTTGGTTTTGTTTGGTTGGGTTCGGTTGGGTTTGGGTTAGCATGAACCCCTACCTACCACCACCAACACCATTTATTAACCCACTCCTCTCTTTCTCCTCATTAATTCTTTTCCATTACTTCTTCTTCTTCACCATTACTTCTCCACCAACCAGAGAGAGAGAGAGAGGTGTAGGCAAGTGCGTCTTACTTCATGGAGGAAGTCCATTTTTAAATTTTCTATTGTCTTCCTCATGTGTTTCTAACCCACTTTAGTACTTAGCATTTTTAATTTCCATGGCTCATTGCTTGTAGATCTAAGTTGGTTTCATTTTCGGATTTCTTGGGTTTTGATATATTTAATCTGGTTATTATCAAGTTCTGATGGTTCCATGTTGTAGAGAATTTTATTCTGCCCCATTTTGACCTATGAAAGTTCGAATTTGGACTCTGGATGATGGAATTATGGAGCTTGGAAGCATGGCTTCATGGTGTTCTTCTTCTCGGAAATTGGAGAAGAACAGTACTTGACCGCATGACTATTTCATACGGCAAGTGTTTTTCCCAGTCGCATGGCCATTTAATTGAATATTTAATTTAATTGGCCGCATGAGCATTAATTAATTGCTGGCCGCACGGCCTTTGCAAGCATTAGCTTGCATGCTTATATTATTTTGGCCGCATATGGCCACTCCAATTCTAGTCGCATAAGATCAATTCTCTGCATGGCCATTAATGCTGTTGCTTGGCCTTTTATTAATTGCATTATTCAATTGCCTTTGGCCTTCTTACTAGTTGCATGCATTTAATGCGTGCATTAGCTTTTGCTTGCATGGAATTAAACAGTCAGTCGCATATGGCCAACACAAGGTTAGCCGCATGGCAATTTGCCAATTCATAGCCGCATGGGCCTTTTGTCCATTAGCATTAAATATTGCCAAGTGAGCCGCATGGCCTTTGGCCATTAGCATTAAATATTTGCTTGCATTTTGCATGCAAGCAAATAGCATTAAATATTGCTTGCATTAAATAATTGCCATTAGTATTAGCATTAAATTTCGCATGCAACCTGTTTTGCTTGCATGGAATAAGCATTAAATATTTAGCTAACAATTAAAGCTTGCATGCACTAGCATTAAATACTAGCTTGGTCGCATGGCCTTTTCTTTACATATTGCATGCATTAGCATGCAATGCTTGCATGAATTAGCATGTGGCCGCATGGCCTTTTCTTTAGTATTGCATGCAATGCTTATATGCATCAGCATATGGCTGCATGGCCTTTTCTTCAATATTGCATGCAATGCTTTGCATGCTGTTATTTATTTATATAGGCATGGCCGCATGGCCTTTTATTTAAGTGCATGGATTAAGTTGTGGCCGCATGGAGTTGCTTTAAGTAGTTGGCCGCATGGCCAAGTACATTATTGGCCGCATATGGCCAATGGCCTTTTATTCAACATGCTTTTATATATTTGCTTGGCCATTTAAATATTTGCCTTGGCCATTTAAAATAGTACTTAGCCGCATATGCATTGCTTGCTTGCATGCAATGCAGGCAGCTTGCTTGAGCCGCATATGTACTGTTGTATGGCCTTGCATGCAATTGCTTGCATGAATATTTAATTTCTAGCAGCATGGCTTATATATTGAGTATTTGCCTTATGGCCCCCACCTCATCCACTCTTGGCCACATGGCCTATTTATTATTCTTGGCCGTATGCAACAAAAGTATGCTAGCCACATATTGTATGGTGACAACATTTATTGGCTGGTCGCATGGCATACTTGCATTAATTACGGGTCCCACTATCTTTTGTCTTATTTGTCTTTACAATTATATTATTATGATTAAATAATGTGTGATTCTAAATTGCTTCCCTAAACACGAATTGTTAGTGTAATGATTGATAGTGACTTGCTGGTCGTATAAAAAATTTCCTGAGCCGTATGAGTCCCCCATGGCCCTTGCTCCTGCTAATATTTAATTACCACATATATGCTTGTACCATATTAATTGTTCCTTGACACGATGGTGACCCGTTGTTGTGCACTTTTGACAAATGACATGACTTGATAGTGGCCCGACGTGGCGCACTCCTGACAGTAAACTTAACATGATAATTCTTGATAGTGGCCCGCCGTGGCGCACTCTTGACAAGTAAACCTGACATGATATATCTCGACATACTGTTGCGACGGCTAACATGACATGACCTGACTTGATAAAATGAATGACCTGGACACCGTGGACGATTGTGCTTGTACAAATGAACCCGTCTTGTCTTGCATCATGTCTAAGATAGGGACCCCTGAGTACCACGGTCAAGAGTACCTACTGAATTGACTAAGGCTATTGACTAGAATAATCCAGTAGTCATGAAGAGATTTCCCAGCTACAGGTAATCCCGTTATCTGGGCACCCCACTTAGGATCTGTAGCCTGCCGTCGAGTAGGGCACATTTTCAGCACACTGTTATGTGTTGCACCCTCTAAGTCACCTAAGGGTACATGCGTTTCCTGGACGATGTACCCACTTGAATTTAACCCCTAATTGCGTCCGGATAGCCTGGATGGTCTGCAGGGCTTGTGGCTGTTGGAATAATCTCACTGCATCTTGCTAGTAACTAGGCCTGTAATAACCCTAGTTAGTTAAAGTATCAAGCCATACTTATTGCTTGGCCGTGAATGATTGGATGGAGTCTAATCAGTCTAGTCTTGTCTTGATCCTGTACAAGATTGTTACTTGACCTGATTTCTTATATTTATCTTGCCGATAAATGGTGGGAGAAACCAAGTTCTGTTTAGACAAAGGGTTACAACCCCGGTCCTTGTTTGGTTTACGAGTTGTAACCTGGTTGTCTGAATAGTCCCATGGTTATCTCATCGTATATCACCTGTCATGCTTTTTCCTTAATTATTGTCTTTTATTATATAATTATATTCTTGTGCTAATTGCTGGTTTTTAGTTCCTAAGTGAAGTCTCCTTTGTGGCACTTGCTCTTTCTGGGATCTGACCCAGCTGGTTTTGTATAGCCAGATACCGGAGCAGCTCCAGAGGATCTACCGACTTTCCAGCCAGATGGTGACCACTAGAAGGAATCCTGGCAACGAGTGGGTTTATTTTGGCTCTCCCACTCTATTGTAAAAATATTCTTTTGAGGCGTTTAGCCGACGAACACGTGTTAGCTCGATTGCACTTTACTTACTATCTGCCTACGGGCTGTAACATGATTGACAGATCCTAGGGTTGATCATGTATGACTAAACTCTTGCTAGTCCTCACATTTTGTAACGACTAGCTTCATGATCAGCTGAATATGTAATGTTTGGGATGCCTTACTATTGTATATTTGGTGATCTTACATCTTGTAACATTTACTTACTTGCTTGTGATTGAGACACTAGGCTTGTTATTGACCATAAGAGACTGATGGATTGTAGTTAAACCCTCATATATCTAGACAGCCGTGACCGTATGGTGAGGTGGTTTCTATTTCATTATACGTAGCTGGCTATGTATGCCCCCGCTCTCCAGTATTCTGGTTCTGGGACGTGACACATGAGCAACAGAGGCAAATTGCGCCTGAGCAACAGCAACTGTGGAAGACTTAGGAGTCCACACAGCTTTGTTCTTGGTGATAGCCACAGCGCGTTTGTTGCTCTTTTTGTTGATTATATCCTCGTAGGCTGTCTGGTTGACTTGAACAACCAGAGTCTTCTGCATCTTGCCGATCAACGCAGCATCACATTGAGTTGTCACCTTCTCATCGGAGGAGAAAGTCTTTCCCAGCAGAGTCGCCATTTTTTTTGCAAAAACAAAAGTTTGATTACAAACTTAGAAAAAAGTACAAGAGTACAATGAATTCTGGGAAAGTACAACTTTAGGAATCTGATCAGAAGACGATCACTTTATCCCTTGGACTATGTGAACTTGAAGACTAGAGCCTCTGGAGAATGCAGCAGTAATTTTACAAGAGTTCTTGATCTCTGTGATGCTTTGGCAATGATTAGAAACTCTATTTATAGAGTTTTGGAAATAACTGTTTTAGCAGTTATTCTGATGTGCGCGAGGTTGAACTGCGCCACTTTGGGTTGCGCCAACCTTAAATTGCGCCAACTTCCATTCAGTTACACAAACGTGTACTAACTGTATTTAGACGCGTGGCATCATATGATTGAAATGCGCATGGTCGTGTACAGAGTAGTAGACACATTTTAATAGATTAGTGGCATGTGCGCCATGTCATCTTGCTTTAGAACATAAGTTGTCTCAACTTTATCAGGTTGCGCGAGCTTCAGTCAACAAGTCAAACTGTGCTTGATTGGGTTGCACCTAGGCACAACTCAGTACGTAGGCATGTGGTCAGCATTTAAATGTGTGAGGAGAATTTGTTCAGATTGTGCCTAGGCACAACTCACAGAGTGTGCGGGATAGCAGTCATCAAATCATAACATATCGTCTCGAGCCCCGTGCTTCACGGGATTCGAAGAGATTTTCTTCGTTCACCGTGCTGTCAGTTGTTAGTGCTGTCAGTTAATGATGGCAATTATTTATCAGGCGCCACATAGATTTCAACACAATGTGATGGGAAATATTTGGCACAACCTGAACAGTGACGCAGCTTTATCACTGAGCTTCATAACAGTGGCACAGCTTTATTTTTGGGGCACAACTAGATTGATGAGCAATAAAAACATGATGCAACTTGATTTTTAGGCTCTACATGCATAAGCTGATCGGTCTAAAATCTTTGAAGGTCTCTGGGTTATCTTTTTTGGAGATTAATATGAGGTTGGCACACGATAAGGGTTTAGGATAGCGCGCTCCTTGAAAGAAAGTAGTTGCGGCTTCGATCACAGTTCCTTGTCGAGATGACAAGGAACTGGCCTCAACAAGAAGATCCAAAGATATAATAGACCTTCATTTATTAGATTTAGAATGAAAATTCGAGATGTAATAGATTTCCATCAAGATGTATCTATGTTTTTAAAGAAGGAATAAAGAATGATTTTCTCTCCTTTATGATTTGATTTTGATGTGATGATATAAAAAATAGAATCCAGAGGTAATGTGGACGTGAACTCATTTTTTTATAAATGATCTTCAAGTCCGCTGGGACTTATGTAGGTCCTAAAGATCAAGTTGCATTCATCAAATAGACAGAGGAAAGTAATTTGCGCTCCCTTCAAATGGACTGCACAGGAGGCAGATTGCGCAACAAATCAAACGCGCGAGGCCGAACTGCGCTAACATCCAAGCGCGCTACGCTGACGTGGCAATGCCATCATTATCTGACAAAAAATCAGATCTTATGACAACTGACAGCCCAAAAAGTGAGGAGTCTGTTCGTTTCTCGAGTCGCGCCGCATTCTAAGACAGCTGTCCAAATCCTAGCGCGGTCCAGCTGTCAAATCCCAGCACAATCTGCCGGCCCAACCTAAGCGCAGTATGCTAGATCCTCTCCAGCGCGTGTTACGCTCCAGAACCAGAATACTGGAGAGCGGGAGCAGAGATAGCCATCTACGTATAATGAAATGGAACCCACGTCACTATACGGTCACGGCTGTCTAGATATATAAGGGTTTAACTACAATCCATCAGTCTCCTATGGTCAAGAACAAGCCTATTGTCTCAATCACAAGCAAGTAGTAACAGTCACAAGATATTAGAGCATTAATATACAATAGTAAGGCGTCCCATACATTACATATTGGATGATCATGAAGCTAGTCGTACAAAATGTCAGGACTAGCAAGAGTTTTAGTCAATACATGATCAACCCTAGGATTTGTCAATTATGTTACAGCCAGTAGGCAGACAGTAAATAAAGGTGCAATACGAGCTAACACGTGCTCACCGGCTAAACGCCTCAAAAGAATAATTTTACAATAAAGTAGGAGAATAAAAGAAACCCACTCATTGCCAGGGTTACGCCTGGTGTTCACCATCTGGCTGGAAGGTAGGTAGGTCCTCTGGTGCTGCTCCGATATCTGGCCATACAAAACCAGCTGGGTTAGACCCCAGAAAGAGCAAGTACCACAAAGGAGGCTTCACTTAGGAACTAAAACCAGCATATCACAATAGAATATTAAAGATAATAAATAAAGAACTGATAATAATAGAGATAACAACAGTAAACTGAGTACGAGGAAACCATTCAAGTAGCCAGGTCACAACCCTTAAACCAAATAAGGACCGAGGTTGTAACCCTTCACCTGAATAGAACCCGTCTCAAATACTATTGGTATAGTGAAGACAATAAACGAAAAGAGGACACAGAACTGCTCCGGGAGCCAGGTTACAACCCCTAAACCAAACAAGGACCGGGGTTGTAACCCTTCGCCTGAACAGAACTGGACCCCTGATCTTTATTGCTAAGGCCAGCATAATTAATCATGGTATTAAGGTAAGGTAAAATATGACGAACATGGCATGGGGTTGCAATAAGACAATAACGAAGAGAGGACACAGAACTGCTCCGGGAGCCAGGTTACAACCCTTAAACCAAACAAGGACCGGGGTTGTAACCCTTCGCCTGAACAGAACTGGACCCCCGATCGTTATTGTTAAGGCAAGCATCAATAATCATGTCATGTCACAATCTTGCACAGGATCAGGATAAGACCAAGCGGGAATAAACTCCATCCAATCAATCACGGCCAATCAAGAGTATGGCTTGATACTTTTAACTAACTAGGGTTATCACAAGCCTAGTTACTAGCAAGATGCAATGAGATTATCCCAACAGCCACATGCCCTGCAGACCATCCGGTTATCCAGGTCGAACGTCCGTTTATGAAGAATGCAACACGTGACTGTGTGCTGGAAATGTGTCCTACTCGTCGGTAGGCTACAAGTCCACTTAACGCGCCTAGATAACGGGCTTGCCTGTAGCTGGGAATCTCTTCATGTCTACTGAATTATTCTAGTTTATTAGCCTTAGTCAATTGCAGTAGGTATCCCTGACCGTGGTACTCAGGGATCCCCATCCTAGACATGATGCAAGACAGTACCAGTTTATTTGTACAAACACAATCGCTCATGGTGTCCAGATCTTTCATACTTGTCATGTCAGGCTAGCTGTCGTAACAGCATGCCGAGATATATCATGTCAGTTTACTTGTCAAGAGTGCGCCACAGCGGGCCACTATCGTGTTCTATTCTTACCTTATCATGAATGAGAGAAACTTGCATAAAATAACTAGTGACATATTCTTGAAGCCAAGGAAAAGATCTACAACTTTCATGTTTTGAGTTTTTCGAGATTCTAGCTACAAAACAACTTAAACAGGCAAAAACAGCGAAATGGAGCAATTCCGGCGCATGGGATTCCTGCACAATCGGTGCATGGGATTCCTGCGCAATCGGCGCATGGGATTCCTGCACAAATTGGTGCATGGGATTCCTGCACAAATCGGCGCATTGGATTCCTGCGCAATCGGCGCATAGGATTCCTGCACAAATCGGCGTATGGGATTCCTGCGCAATCGGCGCATGGGATTCCTGCGCAATCGGCGCATGGGATTCCTTCACAAATCGGCACATGGGATTCCTGCACAATTGGCGCATGGGATTCCTGCACAAATCGGCGCATGGGATTCCTGTGCAATCGGCGCATAGGATTCCTGCACAATCGGCGCATGGCCTCCCGGCGCATGGGGTTCGTCGTCCCCAAACAACAAGTTCAGCCATGAAAGTTCCAAAAACTTGCCATGGCCATAACTTCCTCATCCGGAGTCGAAATCAAGCGAAACAAAAGCCAAAACTGAAGAAAATTGAATTCTCTACAACATAGAACCATTAGTTTTTTGGAAATACCAAGTTTTTAGAGATCAAAACCAAGAAAACTAAACAAAAAGGAACTTAAAACTTAGATCTACAAAAATATAACCATAAAAATGGAAAATGCCAAGTTCTAAAGTATCTTAGAATCAAGTAAGGAAGAGAATGGAACAATAAAACTTTGAGATCCATCATGAAGCAAGTTTGCACTTGCCTAAGCTCTCTCTCTTCCTGGTAGGTGTAGAAGTAAATGTGGAGAAGAAGAAGAGTAATGAAGAGAGAGAATGAAGGAATGGGTTAATAAAGGATGATGGGGGTGGTAGGTAGGGGTTCTCCCCTTGGTTCATGATGAACCAAGGCAACCCAAGCCTAGCCAAACCAACCCAAAATAAACCGAGCCAAGCCAAAAGATATGCAATACAAGAGGAAATACGTACACGTATTCCAAGATACATAATACGAACTACAGGCATTGCAACTCTACCCTCCTTAAAAGAATTCCATCTTCGGAATTTAATCAAGAGGCTAGAATTGCAAGGACAAGCTATAATAATCGTAAGCTATAACAAGCAGTCTATCATGCAGTCATTTATTCAAGCAAAAAATTGAAAGCATAAGGCATAAGGAAGACATTATACCTTACGAGTCAAACAGGTCGGGATATCGCGATCGGATATCATCCTCACGCTCCCACGTTAACTCACCCAAAGAGTGATGACCCCAAGCAACACGGACTAAACTAATAGTCTTATTCTTGAGTATCTTCTCTCTCTGGTCCAATATAGACACGGGCCTCTCCTCATACGAAAGGTTGGTACCAACAACCAATTCCGAATGATCTAGGATGTGGCTCGGGTCCGGGATATACCGTCGTAGTTGAGATATATGGAACACGTCATGCACCTCTCTTAGCGACGGCGGAAGAGCGAGACGATAGGATACATCACATACTCACTCCAGAATATCGAACGGCCCTATATACCTAGGACTAAGCTTTCCCCGTACGCCGAAACGAATGACGCCACGGTTAGACAAAATCCTCAGGAATACATGGTCGCCGACTGAGAATTCAAGGGGTCGCCGATGGGAATCGGCCCAATGACGCTGGCGATCTTGGGCAATTCGAAAATGATCTCTGACTCTTCTGACCACTTCAACGGTCTGAGCAATCATTTCCGGACCAAGCATCTGCCTCTCTCCAACTTCATCCCAGGCTAGCGGGGATCGACACTTCCTACCATACAGTGCCTCGAACGGTGCCATCCGGATACTGGCCTGGAAACTATTGTTGTACGAGAACTCCACCAGGTGAACGTGATCTTCCCACGAACCACCGAAGTCGAGTGTACATGACCGCAACATATCTTCAAGAGTCTGGATCGTACGTTCCGACTGGCCATCTGTCTGCGGGTGATAAGCTGAACTGAACTGGAGGTGAGTTCCCAAACTTTTTTACAAGCTACGCCAAAAGTGCGACGTAAATCTTGAATCTCTGTCTGAAGTGATACTGACTGGTACACCGTGCAATCTGACAATCTGCCGGAGATGCATCTCCGCTAGCTGAGCCGTCGACTGACCAACTCTGAATGGAAGAAAGTGAGCCACCTTCGTGAGTCTGTCTATAATAACCTAAATAGCGTCTCTGCCAGCTGGGGATCTAGGCAATCCAGTCACAAAATCCATGGTTATATGCTCCCATTTCCACTCGAGAATCGGTAATGGTTGAAGAAGTCCAGCGGACCTTTTATGTTCAGCCTTGACTTGTTGGCAGACTAAACAACGAGAGACAAACCGGGCTACCTCCCTCTTCATGCCATTCCACCAAAAGTGCTGACGAATATCACGGTACATCTTCGTACCGCCAGGATGAATAGAATACTGCGAACTGTGGGCCTCTGCCATGATCTCCTGTCTGATATCTCTACTGGGTACACAAAGACGCGTACCATGTCGAAGTGTACCATCTTCATGGATACATAACTCTGGTCTTCGTCCTGCCTCACACTCTGCTCTGAGTCGCTGAAGCTTGGAATCTGCTGACTGCGCCATCCGGATCCTCTCGACTATAGTGGACCGAACTTGCATGCTGGCCATCAATGCCACACTGGAAGGGACGACAACTTCTATACCCATCTTCTGAAGATCGGCTAACAGTTCTGGTTGCGCTGTCAGAAAATAAACTCTGGCTCTCCTGCTCAATACATCTGCAACAACGTTGGCCTTCCCTGGGTGATACTGCAGGTTGACATCATAATCCACAAGCAGCTCTAGCCATCTCCTCTGACGCATGTTGAGATCCTTCTGGGTGAAAATATACTTCAGGCTCTTGTGGTCGGTGAAAATTTCTACCCTATCTCCGTATAGGTAGTGCCTCCACAACTTAAGTGCAAATACTACTGCTGCCAGCTCCAAGTCATGGGTTGGGTAATTCCTCTCATGATCACGAAGTTGTCGCGACGCATAGGCTATTACCTTCCCATGCTGTATCAGAACACATCCTAAACCTCTATCCGAAGCATCACAATACACTGAGAATCCTCCAGTTCCATCTGGAAGCGTGAGAATAGGAGCTGTCATCAAGCCTCGCTTCAACCTCTCAAAAGAATCCTGGCACTCTGCTGTCCAAGTAAACTGCACATCCTTACGGGTCAACTGGGTCAATGGCGCAAAAATTCGAGCAAAGTCTGAGACAAATCGTCGGTAGTAGCCGGCCAATCCAAAAAAACTGCGAACTTCTGCAACCGTGCTAGGCACTGGCCATGTTTCAATGGCCACGATCTTCTGGGGATCCATTTCAACTCCTCCTCGGGTGATGATATGACCCAAGTACGAAATACGATCGAGCCAGAACTCGTATTTACTGAACTTGGCATACAACTGGTGCTCTCTGAGAATCTGAAGAACAACTCTGAGATGCTGCTCATGCTCCGCTTCACTCGTGCTGTAGACCAGGATGTCATCTAGGAACACAATCACGAACTGATCTAAATAGGGCATAAAGATACGATTCATGAGGTCCATGAATACAGCCGGCGCATTGATTGCTCCAAATAGCATAACAAGGAACTCCCAATGCCCATATCGGGATCTGAAAGCTGTCTTCGGGATGTCCTGCTCTCTAACTCTGATCTGATGGTATCCTGACCGTAAGTCGATCTTCGAGAACACTGCTGCCCCCTTGAGTTGATCAAACAAGTCATCTATCCTCGGAAGAGGATATCTGTTCTTGATTGTCACTGAGTTCAAGGTACGATAATCTACACATAATCTGGACGTACCATCCTTCTTTTTCACAAGAAGCATCGGGGCTCCCCAAGGCGATCCACTAGCACGAATGAATCCCTTGGTTCTGAGTTCTTCAATCATCTTGTACAATATCTCTAGTTCTGACGGCGCCATCCTGTAGACTCTCTCTGACACTGGGGCTGTTCCGGGAATCAAGTCGATGGTGAACTCGATCTCCCGTTCTGGCGGCATCCCTGGAAGCACTTCTGGGAAAACGTTTGAAAACTCTTCGACTATCTGAGGTAACTGCACTGCTGCTACTGTCATCTGCAATACTGGAGGAGAAGGTTCAACTTCGCCTCGGGAAAAGGAAAACTCTGGCTCGTCTGGAATGCTAAAAATAATCCTGCCAATGTGGCAGTCTATCCTAGCATACTGGTCCCTCAACCAATCCATCCCTAATACCACATCATAATCGGCCATCGGAAACTCTATCAATCTAGCGGGGAATTCTCTACCGCTAACTACGATCCGACACGAGGAAAACACTCTATCTACTCCCACAAGTCCGTTACCAGTAAGTATATTGAGCCTCACTGATAATGACTCGGGCTTCAATCCTATTCGTATCGCAAATCGTGCAGACATAAATGAATGCGAGGCACCAGAATCAAATAATACTGAAGCTGGAAAGGTGTTGACGAGAATAGTACCTGCCACTACCTCACCTGGTGCTATTCCTTCTTCTTCCATGGTCAAAGCCAGCACTTGACCATGTCCTCTGGGTGCGGGTCCCCTCTGTTGAAAATTCCTCTGCCTGTTCTGGATCAGGGCTTGGGCTTGGGCATACTGCTGCGGTCTCTGCTGCTGGAATGCCTGGGCCTGCATCGACAATGGCCTCGGGAACGGGTACTGCAGCTGCTGTTGTTGCTGGACTGGTGCTGGTCCTCTAACTGAAGGACTAGAGAAGGCCGATAAACTCCTCCTGTTCGGGCAATTCCCAACCCTGTGGTTTGGGATACCACAAACCAAGCACAAACCCTGTGCTCTGCGACACTCTGATACCACATGTCCTGGCTTCCCGCAGTGTGAACATCCCACTGCGGAAGACTACTTCTGCTTCTGCTGCTGAGGATGCGTCGGGGTTGAATGCTGGACCGACGTCACCGAGGCCGCCCGCCTCGGAGCTCCAATGGTCAAAGCCCTGGCCGTCGGGGCTGGTGCTGAAGACTGATTCATCTGGCTGTGGGATCGCTTCTGACCTCCGGTCCTATCCACGATCCTCTGGGAGGTATACTCATGCCTCCGGGCTGCCCTCAGTACTACATCAAAAGTCTGATGCTTAAACTGCTCCACTGCCAATAGAATCTCCAGATGAAGTCCTTGCTGGAACTGCTGGGCTCTATCGAACTCGGTTGCCACCAAGGTGGGAGCAAATCGACTAAGTCTCAAAAACTCGGCCGCATATCCGTCGACCGTCCTGCCCATCTGCTTCAGATTGGTGAACCTCGTCTGTAGATCGTATCGAGCTACAGCATCGAAATACTTGGTCTGGAATCTCTCTCTGAATACTGCCCAGGCAATAGGGGCCACTAATCCAACGGCCTGTGCCGCCCACCAGCTGCGGGCAAGATCCAATAACTGCAGGCGCACCACGGCCACCTTCTCGGCTTCTGGAGTCCTGGCTGCTTCTAGAATCACCTCGGTGTCCTGAAGCCAAGCATCAGCAGCGATAGCATCTTCACTGACGTCGAAGAAGGGAGGGTTCAAGCGCTTGAAGCTGTTGGCCGCGCTATTACCCTGATGACTTCCTCTGGTCAAAGTGTCTGCCACTGCCTGGTACAAGGCATCTCCTCGACGATCCTGGGAGGCTAATAGTGACCTGATGAGACCCACCAAAGTGCCATCATCAGGCTCTGCTGGCTGGACGGGCTAAACTGGTGGCTCTCCTTCAGTAGGCATGACTCTGGAGGCTACTCCTAAATGCTGGGCTTGATCTCCAGGTTGCTGCTGGTCCGCGGGAGGTGATTCGTCTTGCTGATCGGTAGGTCCAGGAACAATGCCGCTGAAGAAGACGACATAGGGAACAATAAGGAAGGACCAGGACAGATCAATGATACAAGCATGTGATCAGGTCAAGATTACAGGGATTCAGAAGATACGAGCAGAGATCAAGGGCGAATACTGATTGAGACATCTATTCGGTAAACCCTCACATATCTTGATTTACAAGACCTGCATGGGCCACCACTTAAACCATGTCATGCCCCAGAACCAGAATACTGGAGAGCGGGGGCAGACATAGCCAGCTACGTATAATGAAATGGAACCCACGTCACTATACGGTCACGGCTGTCTAGATATATGAGGGTTTAACTACAATCCATCAGTCTCTTATGGTCAAGAACAAGCCTATTGTCTCAATCACAAGCAAGTAGTAACAGTCACAAGATATTAGAGCATCAATATACAATAGTAAGGCGTCCCATATATTACATATTGGATAATCATGAAGCTAGTCGTACAAAATGTCAGGACTAGCAAGAGTTTTAGTCAATACATGATCAACCTTAGGATTTGTCAATCATGTTACAGCCCGTAGGCAGACAATAAATAAAGGTACAATACGAGCTAACACGTGCTCGCCGGCTAAACACCTCAAAAGAATAATTTTACAATAAAGTGGGAGAACAAAAGAAATCCACTCATTGCCAGGGTTACGCCTGGTGTTCACTATCTGGCTGGAAGGTAGGTAGATCCTCTGGTGCTGCTCCAATATCTGGCCATACAAAACCAGCTGGGTTAGACCCCAGAAAGAGCAAGTGCCACAAAGGAGGCTTCACTTAGGAACTAAAACCAGCATATCACAATAGAATATTAAAGATAATAAATAAAGAACTGATAATAATAGAGATAACAACAGTAAACTGAGTACGAGGAAACCATTCAAGTAGCCAGGTCACAACCCTTAAACCAAACAAGGACCGAGGTTGTAACCCTTCACCTGAATAGAAACCCGTCTCAAATACTATTGGTATAGTGAAGACAATAAACGAAGAGAGGACACAGAACTGCCCCGGGAGCCAGGTTACAACCCTTAAACCAAACAAGGACCGGGGTTGTAACCCTTCGCCTGAACAGAACTGGACCCCTGATCTTTATTGCTAAGGCCAGCATAATTAATCATGGTATTAAGGTAAGGTAAAACATGACAAACATGGCATGGGGTTGCAATAAGACAATAACGAAAAGAGGATACAGAACTGCTCCGAGAGCCAGGTTACAACCCTTAAACCAAACAATGACTGGGGTTGTAACCCTTCGCCTGAACAGAACTGAACCCCCGATCGTTATTGTTAAGGCAAGCATCAATAATTATGTCATGTCACAATCGTGCACAGGATCAGGATAAGACCAAGCGGGAATAAACTCCATCCAATCAATCACGGCCAATCAAGAGTACGGCTTGATACTTTTAACTAACTAGGGTTATCACAAGTCTAGTTACTAGCAAGATGCAATGAGATTATCCCAACAGCCGCAAGCCCTGCAGACCATCCGGTTATCCAGGTCGAATGTCTGTTTATGAAGAATGCAACACGTGACTGTGTGCTGGAAATGTGCCCTACTCGTCGGTAGGCTACAAGTCCACTTAATGCGCCTAGATAACGGGATTGCATGTAGCTGAAAATCTCTTCATGTCTACTGAATTATTCTAGTTTATTAGCCTTAGTCAATTGCAGTAGGTATCCCTGATCGTGGTACTCAGGGATCCCCATCCTAGACATGATGCAAGACAGTACCAGTTTATTTGTACAAACACAATCGCCCACGGTGTCCAGATCTTTCATACTTTTCATGTCAGGCTAGCTGTCGTAACAGCATGCCGAGATATATTATGTCAGTTTACTTGTCAAGAGTGCGCCACAGCGGGCCACTATCGTGTTCTATTCTTACCTTATCATGAATGAGAGAAACTTGCATAAAACAACTAGTGACATATTCTTGAAGCCAAGGAAAAGATCTACAACTTTCATGTTTTAAGTTTTTCGAGATTCTAGCTACAAAACAACTTAAACAGGCAAAAACAGCGAAATAGAGCAATTCCGGCGCATGGGATTCCTGCACAATCGGCGCATGGGATTCCTGCGCAATCGGCGCATGGGATTCCTGCACAAATCGGCGCATGGGATTCCTGCACAAATCGGTGCATGGGATTCCTGCGCAATCGGCGCATAGGATTCCTGCACAAATCGGCGCATGGGATTCCTGCGCAATCGGCGCATGGGATTCCTGCACAATCGGCGCATGGGATTCCTTCACAAATCGGCGCATGGGATTCCTGCGCAATCGGCACATGGGATTCCTGCACAAATTGGCGCATGGGATTCCTGTGCAATCGGTGCATGGGATTCCTGCACAATCGGCACATGGCCTCCCGGCGCATGGGGTTCGTCGTCCCCAAACAACAAGTTCAGCCATGAAAGTTCCGAAAACTTGCCATGGCCATAACTTCCTCATCCGGAGTCGAAATCAAACGAAACAAAAGCCAAAACTGAAGGAAATTGAATTCTCTACAACATAGAACCATTAGTTTTTTGGAAGTACCAGGTTTTTAGAGATCAAAACCAAGAAAACTAAACAAGAAGGAACTTAAAACTTAGATCTACAAAAATATAACCATAAAAATGGAAAATGCCAAGTTCTAAAGTATCTTAGAATCAAGTAAGGAAGAGAATGGAACAATAAAACTTTGAGATCCATCATGAAGCAAGTTTGCACTTACCTAAGCTCTCTCTCTTCCTGGTAGGTGTAGAAGTAAATGTGGAGAAGAAGAAGAGTAATGAAGAGAGAGAATGAAGGAATGGGTTAATAAAGGATGATGGGGGTGGTAGGTAGGGGTTCTTCCCTTGGTTCATGATGAACCAAGGCAACCCAAGCCTAGCCGAACCAACCCAAAATAAACCGAGCCAAGCCAAGAGATATGCAATACAAGAGGAAATACGTACATGTATTCCAAGATACGTAATACGAACTACAGGCATTACAGCGCGGTTTGATCCCAGCGCAGTCTGAAGCTAGCGCTGTTCAAGTTGCGCGATCCATAAAGATAACTGACATTTTGTACGCGGCTTACATGCCATCAATTGCTCAACACGTGGCAGCTTCCTGTACACGACCAAGCGTATTTCAATCAGACAATGCCACGCGTCTAAATACGGTTAGCCCATGATTGAGTAACCGCCAAAAGCCAGCGCAACTGGTAGCCTGCGCAGTCTAATGCCTGCGCAATCCAACTTACATAATCCAGAATAACTACAAATTAGTTATTTCTAGAACTCTATAAATAGAGTTTTAAGTCCTTCATTAAGGGGATCGGATCATTATTATCATCATAGATCAGAAGTTCTTGTCCAAGTGCTGCTGCATTCTTCAGAGGCTATCGTCTTCAAAGGTCACATCGTCCAAGGGATAAAGCGATTGTCTTCAGATCGGATTCCTATAGTTGTACTTTCCCAGAATTCAATTGTAATCTTCTTACAAAGTTTGTGAAATAAAACTTTTGTTTTTGTAACTTTTGTTTTTGCAAACAAAATGGCGACTCTGCTGGGGACCACTTTTTCCTCCGACGAGGAAGTGACAACTCAATGTGACGTTGCGTCTATCGAAAAGATACAGAAGACGCTGGTTGTGAAGGTCAACCAGACTGCTTATGAAGCGATGATCAACTCTGAGGCTACTCGTCGTACTGTAGCCTCTGCCAAGAACAAGTTCCGTTCAGTGTGGACTCCGAAGTCCCCTGCACAATCCTCTGCGCAGTCATCTTCGTAATCTGCTGTTTCTACGGCCAAGGAACCAAAAGCCTCTCCTGTCCTTGCACAAAATACCACATGCGCTGCCAAAGCGCAAGCCAGAGTCCCTACTGCCCATGCGCAGTATACTGCTCCTCTTGCTGCAGCGCAATCCATAACCTATGCTGCTTTAGCAAAATCCAATACCCTTCTTCCTCTGGCGCAATTGGCGAAGTCTTTCCCTCCTGCGCAATCCACTGCTCTTTCAAACAGAGCGTAACTCAAGCCCTCTGTTGCTAAAGCCTCACTTGTTGCTTCTGCTAAGACACGAGTTGTACCTCCTACTTGTTCTATGACCAAGGAGGCCTCCGTCATCATCTCCAGAGAGCAAGTTGCCGCTTCTTCTGTTCTTACACAACCCACAGAGGGTAGTCTTTTGACTACTCCTCCTCCGTCCCAGCATAAACAGAAAGGCCCTTTGGTCTTTTCTTAATCTTTCGCAGTCCAGAACTCGGAAAACAACAGAGGGAAACGCTCTTTATCCAACCCTTCTTCACAAAATAAAAGAAAAGGCCCTTTGGTCTTTTCTCAGTCTTCTCCGGTTTTTACCACAGAAGATCCATCTGAATGTGCCTCGGCACTAAACAGTACAAAAACTCTCCCTGCTAAAGAGAAGAATGTTGATCAGAGAGGCATCTTGCCTACTCCAGTTGCACACTTTCAAGATCTTCCAACTCTTCGAATATCCCGTTCGAAACAGGGAAAATTGCTGGTATCTCAGACAGAGGCCCCTGGGGGTGAATTTGCCGATTTACGGACTTATCTCAACAGACCAGCGTCTATGAAACGTAAGCAACCGATGCCAAAGGCAAATTTGCATCAAAAGCATACTTCCAGGAAGAAAAATCCCGAGACCTATGCCAATGAAGTGAGCACTTCTCTGTATACTCATGGGACGAAGCATCTGAAGAATCGGAATCATGTTCCGAATGTCATCAAAGAACCCATCCCTGGCCTCCGAGAGCACCTCAAGCAAAAATGGGACAATATTTCAACACCTCCAGTTCAACCACTTGAACGCTATTGTAATCACAAGGTTTTCATCAAGTGCTGTTGCCAGACAATAAAACGATCTGTCTTCTATCGTCTGAATTTTGCAACTTCTGAACCAATGTCAGAAGACGAAGACGAAGTGTTGTATGCTTCCGTCAACATGGCTTCTCGAGACACTGGGGGTAGGAAGTGTTCGAAACACGGCAAACCCCGTAAGCCCAGTCAAAGATATCTGGATTTACTCCATGAATATTCTGAAGGGGTATTCCAACACACCAGATCCCGAAGCCGAGACACAATCGGTCAAAGGAATCTTCTCCAAGATCCCTCTGGTCACTTCTCTGTTTCTCATTCAGGGGACGATTCCTTCTCTGATTATGATGCATACAGCGAAAGTTCTGAACAGACAGTGTCTTCTACTGTACCTAGAGAAGTGACAGCTTATGTTGTCACTGAAGACCCAGATGCTTCTAGTTCAGCAAATCAAGAACAACGAATAGCTGCAGTGGAGGACAAGTTGAAGACCATGGCTGAAATGGTTGCAAGTATGCATTCTATCATCGTGGCCCAACATACAGTACCACCGACCGCACCTGCTGTAAATCCTGAGATTATAGCATCGTCGGTGCCTGTCAATGCAGATATGGGGGTAGTATCTCCTCAAATACCTCCTGTACAAGTTCAACCCACACCCAGTCAGTCAGGAGCTGGGGGTAGTACTTACCACGCTGTTCCTCCCCCTAATACTATAATTCAGCCTGCTCCTTCTTCATTATCGGAGGATGCGAATAAAGATGTCAAACTCTTGTGCACTCAGTTCGAGGCCTTCAAAGAGAAGGACAACTTACAGAGATTGGGGATCAAACAACCCTATCCGGTTGAATGGAAGGAAGTCCCCTTCCCTCCAAAGTACAAGATTCCCATAATTTCATTGTTTGACGGCAGTACCTCTCCGAGTCAGTTCATTAACCACTTTGAGGTAATGACTGTTCAACTTCAGCCAAATGACGCTCTTCTTACCAGGGTATTCGTTGGCTGTTTAGCCGGTGTAGCATACAATTGGTACAGGAGCTTGCATGATGGTTGTATCACGTCTTTCTCGGGTTTTAAACAAATCTTCTTAGAACGATTCTACGAGGAAATCAACGATATGACAATGTCGGCCCCCAACAAGATCAAACAAAGACACAATAAAACTGCTGAGAGTTTCATTGAAAGATTCTGCCGAGAAGTATTAAAGATGCCTCCTGGAACTCCGGCTGCTGTCACTATAGATACCTGCAAGGCAAATCTTTTGCCTATTATCAGCATGTGGACAGGGTCAACTCAATTTCAAGATTGGCCATCATTCATTATCAATGCTAAATCAGCTGAAGTTAGCGCTGACAAGTTCAAGCAGTTGGGGGTATACATGTCTAACCCCGACCGGGACGAACACCCGACATCCAGTAGCAGTAATCGCCAGAACAACCGCAAAGGTAAAGAAACTTTGAACATCAATTTGAAGAACAAAGAATCTCTGGCTGTCAACGTGGCTCCACCTACGTCTACTTCTACTCCTTCTACCCCTCCACCAAGGGAACCTCGTCCGAAAGTAGAGTACTCCTTTGACGAGAACGACACCGTGAGCATCTTCGATTGCTTGATCAAAAGCAATAAGCTCCAACTCCCAGACCCGAAGAAGTCTGACGAGGTCAGTAAGACTGATCATCCCAAATATTGCGTTTATCAAAGGTTCATTTGGCATCCCACTCGAGCATGTTATGTGCTCAAAGGCAAGATTTAAGAGTTAGTCAACGCTGGTGTTGTTACCCTTCAATAAGATGAGAAGACTGTTACCGCGAATATGGTATCAGTACAGTTCGGTAACTTCCCTCCACAGATGGTACGGCATGGTGTCATCCCTATCCCCAAGGCCACTCTTGAGATCGAGAATCTCCCTCCTCCACGGAGTGAAGGTCTTGTCCCCCTATCTCTTGATAACGGTGAGATTATGTGGATCCATCCTGACCTTGTTGCAGACTTCGAGGCTTCTTCCTCATCTAAGCAAAAAGACCGCTCCAAGGGCAGAACAAAGATCTGCAATATGGTCTCTTTTGACCCCATAGTTGAAGAGGAAATCCTGCTGGGCACCAGGTCAGGGAAAGCCTATTTACGAGAATTTCCCGAAACTCAAGAAAACCCTGCTTCTTTTTCTGAGTCTGCTCCAGTACAGCCTGCCTCTACAGAGGGTATCCCTTCTATATCATTACCGGTTGTGGAACCAACTCCTCCTAAACCGGCAGCAGCCGACAAAGGCAAACAACAAGTCCGCTTCGATAAAGTATTAAAGAAGTCATCCCCCTCTGGACTTGAAAAGCCATATAACTTCGACATATTGGCTCAACTGGCCAACACACCGGCTAGGTTGTCTATCTTCGAGCTCTTACGCCTCTCTAAAGAGACTCGAAAAACACTGAGTGAGGCTTTGATGCAGGCAGACACTTGCCTAACTCTTCTTAAAAAACCTGAATCAGAACCTGTTTCTTGTCTCCATTGTCACAGTGTGCTGGAATTAATTCCAAATATTACCATCACACAAGATGACATGTTGATAGAAGACAATCGACATGACCGTCCTCTCTACTTTACAGGATATGTCGATTCTATGAAGGTCGATCGTATTCTGATAGATCTAGGGTCAGCACTCAGCATCATGCCTAAGACAATGTTGGATGCTCTAAAGATTCCAGTGCATAGCCTCTCCGGCACTATCAGCACCATTCTGGGATTCAACCAGGAAAGAAGTGAACCTTTAGGCAAGATACGCCTAAAACTCCAAATTGGCAATCTTCTCACTAAGGTGACTTTCTACATTATAGACAACCATGGTTGTTCCTACAATGCTCTTCTGGGGAGACCATTCCTTCATGAACACAATATTGTTCCTTCCACTCTCCATCAATGCTTCAAGTACGTTGATGACAAAGGAGAGGTCCAAAAGGAAGTTGCAGATCTTTACCCCTTCAAGGGCGTCAAAGCATATTGCAACGACGCTCGCATGTACAAAGAAGAGTTTATGAAGGTGGTTTTGGCCATGGATGGTGAAGAAGAACAAGAATCAGTGCCTAATGACACTCTCATTATACCTGTCAAAGGGCATGTCTCCCATCCTCAATCCTCCAAACCACTGGCTATTCATCCACCAGCCTAGAAGCAATCAACTGATGATAGTCAAGATCAAAGGGAGCTCACCTCTTCTGAGCCACTTGTTATCAACTTACGTCGTAACAAGGATAAAAGGGAGCTCATCTCTTCTGAGCCACTTGTTATCGACTTACGTCGTAATAAAGGTCAAAAGGAGCTCACCTCTTCTGAACCGCTTGTTATCGACCTTCGTCGCAACAAGCCTTCTGATCCTCCTCTTGTAATCGATCTGACCAAGCCGGCTAAGGCTAAAGGTCTTGCTGTAAATATGGATGTACAAATTAATGAAAAAGCATCTACTTTCCAGTATACTAATGTCATTTATTATACTAAATATTATTTGGATATACTAGATAGCTTTCAGTCATTTACAATAGGGGTCGTACAATCCCTTCAGACGGAAGTATTATTTGAACATCCAGATAACTCATATTTTGTTGTTCCTTCTCGAAAGAGAGGCGAGAGTCCAATACTTTTTAGTAAAGGGCCAGAACAAAAATTCAGCTATACGGATGATAGCAAAAATAACGATATCGGACATCTCCAACTTCATCGTTATAGTCAACAATCAAAAGACATCATCCGAAAGATGGGTTATGACTTCAAGAATGGCCTCAATTACGGTAAGGAAAGACGAACCCCTATCCGTACGGTTGTTCCAAAAGGAAAATCAGAGTTGTACTACAGCAGGACGAAAAGAGGTCTCGGATATGCTTCACTTTCGGTCTTATCTCCAGAGGTCTCCGAATCCGATAGTGAGGAATGCTCTAACTCTTCTGATTCTAGATCATGGGATTCTGACACCAGCATTGGTCAAGTTCATCGATTGATCGTATCTTCTAACATGGTCTCCGCTGAACTCCCGGAAAGTTATGATAAAGATATCGAAGAAAATCCCGAAACAGATCCTTGGGCTCAACGAATGGATACCCAATGGGAACTCCGATTCGAACAACGAGAACCTCCTACCGAAGATCAATTGGTTCAAATTGATGTAGGAGAAAACGGGTCACCTCGTCCAATATTTATTCGCAAGAACCTTCCAGAGGCGGATAAGCAAGAGTTAATTCTTCTTATTCGAGAGTACATTGATGTCTTTGTCTGGAGTTATGAAGACATGCCAGGTCTAGATCCTAAAATTTCTACTCACAAATTGAATATCTTGTCTAATGCAAAGCCAGTCAAACAGCAACAAAGGCGATTCAAGCCAGAAATGATGGACGCGATTAATGATGAAGTCAAAAAGCTCATAGCTTGTGGCTTTATTCAAGAAGAACAACATCCAGATTGGGTAGCCAATGTTATCCCAGTCTTGAAGAAAACTGACAAAGTTCGAGTTTGCATCGACTTCCGAGATCTTAATGAAGCTTGTCCAAAGGATGAATTCCCTCTCCCTATTACAGATGTCATGATCGACAATACTTGTGGGTTTGAAAGAATATCCTTCATGGATGGATTCTCAGGGTACAATCAGATTCGAATGAACCTTGAAGATGAAAAACATACTTCTTTTCGTACTCCTCGCGGAGTCTACTGCTATAGTGTGATGCCATCTGGTCTCAAGAATGCGGGTACAATGTACCAACGAGCTATAAGTACCATCTTTCGAGATCATCTGCGCAAGACTGTCGAATGCTATGTTGACGATATTGCTGTCAAGAGTCGTCTAAAGGAAGATCACATCCAAGATTTAAGAACTATCTTTAATCTAATGCGCCAACATCAATTAAAGATGAATTCCACCAAGTCATTCTTGGGTGTCTCTAGTGGTAAATTTCTTGGCTTCGTCATTACCTCTAAAGGTATACACGTAGATCCCGAGAAGATCAAAGCCATTCAAAAGATGCGTCCTCCACGTAACTTAAAAAGCTACGAGGATTCCAAGGTCGACTTGCGTACATCAGGAGGTTCATTTCAAATCTGTCTGGACGCTGTAGACCGTTTACTCAATTAATAAAAAAAGGTATATCTTTCGTTTGGACCGAAGAATGTCAACAAGCATTCGATGATATAAAGCGGTATCTGATGAACCCACCAGTCTTGGTGCCACCAATCTCGGGCATACCATTCTTAATGTATGTCCGTGCTATGGATCATTCATTGGGTGCTTTACTTGTCCAGAAGAACAAAGAAGGTCATGAACAAGCCATCTACTATCTCAGTCGCACTATGATTGGTGCTGAACACCGTTATAGTCCGGTTGAGAAAGAATGCTTAGCTCTTATGTTTACTGTTCAAAAGACAAGGCATTACATCATTGGACAAACCATTCATGTCATATCCCGAGTTAATACTCTTCGGGTACTGATAAAGAAACCCAGCACACTCAACTCTCGGTTAGCTACATGGGCCATTCTGCTAGCCCAATACGACATGGTTTATGTTCTACAAAAGTCTGTTAAGGGTCGAGCAGTGGCTGACTTTTTAGCAGCTCATCCTGTTCCGGAGACATCTAAGCTTTATGATGAAATTCCAGATGAAATATTAGAATCAAACATGATCTCTGAAGTATTTCCTACATGGCGTCTGTTCTTTGACGGAGCATCCCGGATTGGACCCAATGGGACCATTGTCGCAGGAGTTGGGATTGTACTAGTTTCTCCAGAAGGATGATCTATCCAAAGAGCTTACTCATTAGATCAGCCATGCTCTAACAATGTGGCTGAATACAATTCCTTGCTCATCGGACTCCAATTAGCAAAACAGTTGGAGGTCGAATATCTTGAAGTCTATGGCGATTCCAAGCTGGTTGTTAACCAGGTTAGAGGAATCTATAAAGTTCGCCATCAAGATCTAGTGCCTTATCATGAAGCGACAATCAGCATGGCTACATCATTCAAAGCCTTCTTTATCGAATATGTCCGTCGAGCTTGCAATACTGAGGCAGATGCTTTAGCTAATCTCGCGGCAGTCTTGGCAATTTCCGTCAAGAGACAACAAGTGGTTGTTGTTTCCAATAGAGAGTTGTTCTATATCGAAAACAATCATGACATTTGAGTTCAACAACCTCGCCGAAGTCAATGTTATCAATGAAGATTGGAGAGCTCCCTTCATCGATTTCGTAGTTCACGACATACTTCCTGAAGATCCTAAGGAGGCTACGAGTATTCGCCGACGATCTCTTCGATTCTACTATAATCAGGCCACCAAGACTCTCTATCGACGGACTTATGACGGCCTGCTCTTGCGCTATCTTGCTGGTGATGAAGCGAAGCAAGTATTACGTGAAGCTCATGATGGCGTCTGTGGAGCACATCAACCAGGCCCTAAGCTACAAGATCGTATCCGACGAATAGGTTATTACTGGCCCTCTATGGTATCTGATGCCATCGAATATGTAAGAAAATGTCGAGCCTGTCAAATCCATGCAGATTTCATCTATCAACCATCGGAATTCCTTCATCCGACTGCTGCTTCCTGGACTTTTGAAGCTTGGGGCATGGACATTATAGGTCCCATCAATCCTCCTTCTTCTAAAGGACATCGGTTTATACTAGCCATAACGGATTATTTCTCCAAGTGGGCTGAAGCTATACCTTTGGCTGAAGTTGAAACTAGCAGCGTTATCAACTTTGTCAAATATCATGTCATTTACAGATTTGGTGTACCTCGACGAATCATTCATGACAATGGACCTCAGTTCATCAGTCAAAAATTCACAAGGTTCTGTGATGATCATCGAATTGACAATGTTACTTCGACAGCTTACAATCCTGCTGCTAATGGCTTGGCTGAAGCCTTCAACATGACCATCATCAAGCTCCTTAAGAAGTTTGTGTCTACTAACAAACGAAACTGCAGTAAAAAGCTTGGAGAATGCCTATGGGCCTACCGCACTACGGTCCGTAACCCCACAGGCTGTACACCCTTCTTTCTGGTGTACGATTGTGAAGCAGTTCTACCTCTGGAACTTGAAATTCTTTCCTTGAGGATTGCTATCGCCAATGAGTTGACGAATGAGAACAATAATCTTCTTCGACTTCAAGAACTAGAGGCGCTCGACGAGAAACGGCTATTAGCTCAGCAACACATCGAATTGTATCAAGCCCACATATCGAAGACTTTTAACTGCAAAGTTAAAGTCAGAGCCTTTCAGACAGGAGAACTCGTTCTTACAGTCAGACGTCCTATGACTATAACTCACATGAGCAAAGACAAGTTCGATGTAAAATGGGAAAGGCCTTATATAGTGAGCAAAGTCTTCTCAAATGGAGCCTATTAACTCACAGAGCTGGACGGTCGAGTTGCAATGATGCCCATCAATGGCAAGTTCCTCAAAAAGTATTATGTATGAATGTAAAAGGAATTTCTTGTAAATATGATCAGACAGTTCATAAATAAAAATTTTATTTTATTTTTATCATAAATGATAGTACATAATATCAAGGAAGGTCACTATCATCCTTCTCAAAATTAGGACGCGGGCCACTGCCGTCCTTATCGAAGACATAGTCGGCAAAAGAGCCAAGGACTTCTTTGCTTGAACCCACCAGGAATTTGTAAACGGCCAGTCATTTAACCTCCTCTTCCTTTGTCATCCCTAGTTCAAGTAGGAAGTCCAGGATATTCCATGGCGGCTTGGGTGCAGACGAACCTTCACCTGCTCCCGTTTGCTTTGGCTGGTTGGGTTCGGCTGGATGTTCCTTCGTGACTTCCTCAACCTTCGGGATAATCTCAGCCTTCTTGGATACATCTTCAGACGACATTTTTGTGTTGAAAAGTGAAAGTGAGCATTCCATCTAAATTTCTGTTCTATTTATAGGCAGAGATTCTTGAAACTTCGAAGCGACGCGTTCTTCGCAACATTTATTACATTCATTCGACGGTTCGTTCGTTCATTACATTCATTCGACGGTTCACCCGTTCATTTGACGGTTCACCCGTTCATTACATTCATCCGACGGTTCGTCCGTTCATTAAATTCATCCGACGGTTCGTCCGTTCATTCTATTCATCTGACGGTTCATCTGTTCATCCCGACGATTCATTTCGTTCACACATTTTGATGATTCATCCGTTCATCCATATCAGCAACTTGTCACGTATTTATTTTTGATTAAGTTGTCTACCGAAATTGTGATATTCACCAAATTATATTCTGCCATGTCCACATTACCTCTGAGCAGATATAATGAATATAATTATTTTCTACATCAAGAAATATATCATGTCCCGAACCTCTGAATATATTTTCTATCGCTATTATTTTATATCCGTAATGGGATATGTAATAAATAATAGAGCCACAAAAATAATGTCTTTTTATTTGATCAAAATTAAAGGCATTACAAAAGACATGTCATAAAAGAGAAAATACAAAAAGTTTCCTATTCAGCTGGAGGGGTCATCAAGTTAGCCATCTGCTGCTTCAAAGCTTGAAGTCGTTCCTCACGAGAATCCAGCACCCGCCTTCTAGCTTCCTCCATTCCAGATTTATAATCAAAAGTCGACAAGGTTACTAGTCGGCGGGAGATTTCATCTTGATGAGACCTGACAAACTCATTCTTTTCGTGGGTCAGAATATCTAGTTGCTAAACTGCAGCTTGATGTTGAGTAGTCTCTTCTTCCAGAGTAAGTTGAACGATTTTCAATTCTTCTTGAAGACGGGCAGACTCTGTTTTCAGCTCAGCAACCTTCTTTTCTTTCTTCCCAACAGCAGACGCTATTATCTCCATCTAGGAATCATACTCTGAAGCTTTAGTGGCATAAGTATCCAAAAAGGTCTGGAAAGCAGCTTTTGTGACTTCAGCTTCACGAGTCATCTTTTCAAACTCAGCATTCACTAGGGGTTCTACCTCCCCCCGATTAAGATCCTTGTAAATCTTAATTGATTCCTCCAGCTCATCCAGTATATGTTCAAGATAGGTAGCTTGAGCTTCATCACCCTGACTTCGGATAGCGCTGATCAGATAAGTAGTTGGATTTCTGACGATGATGAAACCAACATTCTCTCTCTCCATTATCCTTTCTACTAAGGGTCCTAATGAAGTAAAGAAGAGGTTGGTGAATGAACCAACTATAAATCTGTTGGTAGCTGTTGTACCGGGTGTAGCAGCTACTTCTGTGGAAGTTGAAGCAGCAGATGCCTGTACAGGTGGACGTTCGACTTCTTGAACATGAACTGAAGTCTCTCTAGACAAGGGAGCCATGGTGGAGCTAGCTGCCCCTCCCAGATGTTCCTCTACGAAATCAAATAAACACCATCAGTTTGCTGTCGTTAGCAACTATCAAAAAGGATCAGAAATAAGGGCAATCTTCCTATTGCTGGGTCTAGTGACAAGTTTATCATCTGTTGACATCGGTTGCAACCTCACAGAAGTAGCTTCAGACATTACTGCCTGACTACTTCTTGCTTCGGAGCCACATGAAAAATGTCGGTTGCTGCTAGCTATCGCTGTTGTGTGCACTATATCAGTACATACTAGAGGAATTGAAGAAGATTGAATTTCTGCATAAATAAAAGTTAAGATGTCAGTCATTTGATCTAGAAAAGAAGATTGTCAATATCATTCAATACCTCTAGGATCAGTGACAGTAGCTTCCTCCGGTGCTACGTCATTAGCAGTATTCTTTTCTTGGGATGCATGGGCATCGGCATCCTCTTCCAGATTCAGATTATCATCAACATCCGCTGTTGATGTCTCTTTATTATCTGCACCCTCTCCCCGTGCTTCCTCGCTATCATCTGCGTTGACTGGATCTACGTCATCAGGAAAGTTGAAGTCACAGTCTTCAAGGGCCTCGATCATCAATCGATCTTCTTTAGCCCGACGTGATCGTGGTGTAGATGGAGGATGAGTAGCTTCCATTGTAAATGTAGAAGACGGTAATATCTCAACAGATGATCCTGATTCATTGATTGGGGTTGGAGTGGCAGTTCCTTCTCTTGCTTCTGCAGCTCCATCCTTTGTCTCTGCGGTCTCATCTCTTGTCTCAACAACTTGGTCTCCTTTCTCTCCACTGGAAGTTTCCTGCCTGGGCTCAGGAGCAGGAGTAGGGGAAGACATCATAACCCCTGCGACAGCACTTACCAGGGCTGATGCATGAGCAGATCTCGGAGGAGTGGTCACTTTCTTTCCTAAAGCTAATTTGATCCTGCATAGAGGTTCTTCTGGAATCTCTACGTCTGTTGCATGTGTTCTTCTTTGGATAGAGGTTGGGGTCGTCGCCTGTAACTCCACTTTCCAGGAATTTTACTATTTCTAAAATAATTTTTCCTGATATTATTTTTTAAATTAGTATTACTATTTTTTTTAGCCAACTTATTTGGGTTTGTTTTCTTTTACCTTGGGCTTTTACTTAAGCCCATGAAACCCATTGGTTTAACCTATCCTCTGTTCTGAAACGAAATCCTTCTTTTTGATCTCCACCATTTTGATTGAGGAGGCCGACCCAGCTGTTCGAACGGCCAAGGAAATTTGAACTTCCTTTCTCTAACAAACTTGTCAGAGCCATGTGCTCTGCAAGTTTTTCCCTCCAATTCTCTCTAACCGCCTATTTAAGGTTTTTCCTCTCCACATTTTAGAGGAACAGCATTCCTCTATTCCTCCAGAGATCGTCTTCTCCAATCGAAGCTCTGCCCAACCAGCCATGGCGGATCACCTTCCTGGATCAAGGAGCATTGCAAAGGAGCAGCAGATCCTGAAGTCGGCGTGAGGAGCTTTGCTGTTGATTCATAGATCGAGATCGAGATCAGGAACTGAGGTGAGGATTCAAGCAAATTAGTTGGATTTGGTATTCATGACTTCGATGGATGGTTGATTCTTCTTTCTCTCTCGATTAGTTTGTTATCTACTCGCATTGGCAAAGAGATCTAGGACTTCAACCGTTTGATTATTTGTCCAACTGATTGAACCCTGGTAAGAATGCTATTATTGTTTCAAATCACTCGGGTTGATGGATGATTGACCTGGTATTCAATTCTATTCACTCTTTTGATCAGATCTAGAGTATAGATCTGTGGCAAATTTCGACCAATCGAATCCTCATTACAGAGCCAAAGGTAGGTTCTCTGATCGAGCCTATCCTTATGAATTGTAAATCATTACATTCTTGCTGTGTTGATTCTGTTCTAACTCTTGTGTCTCCCTTTAATATCCTATATCTTGTGTCAGATTCGTGAATGATTGTGTCGTGCAAGTGTCTGTTCCTACGGGGTCAGTTACGATCTAGCAACTCAGGTAATTTGATTCTTGTCCTCATAAATACTTGTGAACCAGTGTTTGTCAGTTGATCCTGGAATTTATCAATTGGTGATATCCTTTATAGTTGGATTCATAATTAACTGTAGCAGGAGGAAGGATGCCAATTCTCCTTAGAATTGACAGTTCCTCAATTATGGTTGATCCATTGGTTGAGTATAGCATTACTGTTAGTAACTGGGTTGCATTCGAATGATTCCTGATAGGAAGGGGAATATGATGTTAATCATAACTATTGATATCAGGACTCTGGGTTCAGTTCAACTCTTCTTTAGGAACCCTCAAACTTTACATCCCACAGTGGTCGAGTTGGGTTAATGGCTGCATACCCAAGTCTATCAATGAGGAATGGAAAGATTTGAGATGTAACTTATGTGGAGAGGGTGTAGTGCTCTTCACAGGTTCAGGTTCCTGAGCTTCTACACTTTGTTTCAGTCCCTATTGGAATGTTAGTTTGAGTGCCAGTGCAATGATCATATAGATCTAAATTTCTGACTGAATGATATAGATCACCTGTGTAATTATTTTCCTATTTAGAATTTAACCAGTTGACTGAACCTAAGTGGCCTGTACATGTTGACTGAACCTGAGATCAACTTGCCATATTTGGACCATCACAAGAAACTGAAATTCAGTGCTATGTTGGACACCATCAGTGCCAAGTGGATTTCAGTTCTCTTACCTGAATTCAGTCAAGTCTGGGTTCCAGTTGAGGAACCTGATACACCATCTCAGGGTTCAACTGGTATGGAAATCAGGAAATTGAGACCATGAGAGTTTGTTCCCAGGAAACACAGGAATGTAATCCTGTGTAACCCAGGAACCAGGAATGAATTCCAGTGTAACCAGTGTCACCCTTTGCAATAACTTGAGTGTTGATTTTTCAAATCAATAGACATCAGGTCCTTTTTGCATGATACTATCTGTGTACACCTTAACTCAGCAGGGATTGTAGGGCTATTGCCATACCAGTGATGCAGGGAAGAATTGCAGTATTGTGTCTATCACTGATGGTTAGAGGCTGCTAAATTTGAACCTATAGGACTGATATACATTTGGACTGTTTTATATCCCGCCTCTGTATATGTGTGTATCCTGGAGGTAACACAGAATATAACTGAGTTAGAATAGAAAGGGAATAGGAAATCTGGGACTTTGAGAACTCAGGAAATAGGAGAAGTTAAGTCTCAGGAAATTTGAGATGAGAGTTCATGTGTATTTTCAGGAAGAGTTCCTGTGTATTTCCAGGTAGCTTCCTGAGTAATTTCAGGAAAGTAATTTCCTGTGAAAACACAGGAATACTGTCCAATTGAACACAGGGACTTGGTACATCCTCAAGGGTTCATTTAATTTGGAACCTGAGATAATTTCCCAGGTTGGTTCAATCAGGAATTCAGTTTTAGATAGCACTTCATGTTGTTCAGTTTTGAATTCAAGAGAGGTAGGTTCCTGTTTAGTTTGAACTTTCAAATAGGAAGGTTGCATGGTTTTAACTGATGAGTAGAGGTTGCTGAACATTGAACCTTGATTTGCTAATACTGCCATGAGTATATAGGACTTCTAATTGGGTGCAGGAACCTGGGACATTTTCCATGGTCCAGTTTGTATTATCAGAACCTGGGATGACTAAAACTGAACCTGGGCATGCTTTAGCATTTCAGTATCTTAAGACTGTCCTGTTCATGACTTAAGTTGTGTTTGAACCCAATGGAAAATACCTTGGTATTGGATTGTTAACTTAAGATTATTAATGAGGAGAACTGGATTGTGTGTAGTAGTATTGATTTTAAAATTGTTTTGAACTAAAATGCTAGGTTGACCTTCTAGGAACCATGATTTTTTTTATATACTCTAGTAATGTAGGGAAGTTTAAGGAGAGGTAGTCTTTTATTAGAGTTTAATATTAGAAGAAACAAAGTCATGTATAAGATAGTTTAATTATAAACCAAGTTGTTAAGTGATCTTTTAGACTAGGAATATTTTACCTACATTATAGACTTATCAATTGTAAATCATTATTTCCTACAGGAGGATACCTAGCATTTTGCCTACTTGTACTTTCCTGGAGCCAGGCAAGTACACTCTACGGTTTTGTACTTTACATTATCTTTCCTGTACTTCCTTGAGTGACACAATTGCAACACGACATGTTCTTTCTGGTGCTCTTGTTCTCTTGTGCTTATTACTTGTATCTGGGGAGGGGAAATATACTATCTATGTGACCAATCCCAAGTAACAACTCAGGTGTGTTTTAGCTTAGACCCCGCATCGTGCACGCGGGTCCTAAGTCACCATTCATGTGCTTTCAGGTGCTTTCAGGCGCTTACCCTAGCCGGTCACATAGTTAGTTATATTTCAAATGCATTACACATATGTTCAGGAGATTACCTTGTACTTATTTCCTGTGATATCATGTTCTTTCAGGTGCTTACATATCATGTTCTTTCATGTTCTTACATTCATGTTCTTCATGTACTTTACCATGTTCTTCATGTACTTATTCACTTGTATTTTCCTGTACTTTCCATGTTCCCTTGTACTTTCATTTCATGATGTCTTGTTCATTACCTAGAATTGTACTTGCTCCGCTCCTGACTGGATATGTTATGATAGGTGAGATGGAGGCTTTGTGTGACACATACTATGGACAGGATACTGCCATCCCTACTGAGCCAGCTGGAGCTGCTTGTGACCTAGAGGCTGCAGAGGCCTAGTACTTCATTTAGTTTTCCATTTATCTTTCCATGTATTGAGACTAGCAGACTCTTATAGTTGAATTGTAATAAAATTCAGATATTGTATCTCTTTTCTGGTTGGGACACATTATATAGTTGCTGTGATTCTATACTTTCATGTTTATCTGGTTAGTTTCCCTAGCTTGGTACAGCTTACTTCATTGTGTCTAACAATGAAGGCTGGGCGTGTCCGACTCGTGTCCGATTATTCGGGAGCGGGTCGTGACATGTTTTTAGTGGTGGCCCATGCAGGTCTATCCTAATGGTACCTAGGACTTAGCGTACTATTGGGGGACTTGATTACACTAGGGAAACTTGATCACAGCATAGGAAAATCGGAAAATAAGGGTATATCAGGTATATCAGGTGTATCAGGTATTTTAATATTCTATAAACACTTGTTGTTTGTAGGTCTAGGTTATTTTAACAGTTTTCTGTTTTGCAGATAGTTCAAACGCATGCAACACCAGAACTGTCAATTCACCTACGCTTGACGTTTCCAAGCTTCCACTACCTTCTATCACTCTACTATCCCCATGGGTAGTACGTAGTTGACGGAGACGTCTGAAGAGTCCCTTGACAACCAGAGGAAGCAGGCCACTCTTTCCAAGTCAGACTTGTGGATACACTCTCCGAGCCCGGAAGGACTTCTGATTTCCAGACTCTCAGACACTTGGATTTTTTCGACACCAAGCGCATATCCTACACCAAGGAGCAGATCGAGAACCTGGAGTTACCACTGAAGATCACCCAATTTTCTGAGGACCCGACTTCTCTGAAGATTCGAGCCACCTGCCAGGAGATCCAGAATGTAGCACAGACAATAGGACACAACGGAAAACTGAAGCTCAGAAGGAACATGAAGATTTATGACAAAGATAACAACTACCCTGGACCCGCAAAGCGTCACAACACTCAGTCAGCGTTTCTTCGATCACATCACCAGTCGCATCATCAGGAGCAGATCTCAGCAGCCAGCACGCCAGCAGTCATATATTTCTGCCAGAGCGCTGTGTTTCAGCCCAGCGGGAGATCCAGATGACGACCACTTGCAATTTCTGCTGTCGCCCAGGACATCACCACAAAGAGTGCCACAAGAGACGAAGGCTATGCCTGCACCGCAGATCGTCTGCCCACCAAGTCAAGAACTGCCCGGAGGCCACTGATCATGCTGCCCAAAGACGAACGCAAGAAGCACCAGGACTACAACAAGGGGGACCCGCCTCTCCAGATTCAACAATCACATGAAGCACTACCGCAGGGATCAACCTATGTCAGGACAATTCAAGAAGTTGAAGTGATTCCAGTCCCGGAGAAACACAGAAGATAGCCTGAAGACCGAAGATTTTTGCATGGTTAGGAAAACCATGTATCTTGATTAGCAACCTAGTTTTCTTAAATTTCTTTTAGCATCTAGACCATTTCTTGGAACTTCTTGTTTTCTATTTTGGAATCTTGGTTGGTATTCGAAACTTAACTCGCGATATTGTTATCTATTCGTTGATTGGTACTCCTCCAATCCATTCTTCGTAATCTTGCTCTTTTCGAGATTCTACTCAAGAATTTTGTTTCCTATTCAGGACTAGTTACAATATGTAAATTTGGTTTTCTTTTCGAAGTTCAGTTTTCTATTGGGGATTGTTGGAATTTGATTTTTTTTCAATACTTGTTTCTATTCACCATTCAAGACATCGTTTGGAAACTTCGGGTTCGACTTGTTCCCTATGTGAGATTCGTTTCCTACGTAGCTTGTTTTCTACTTAGAAATTGTTCCGTTCACAACTTTGCTTCGATCTTGTTCCCTATTTGAGGTATCGCTTGTTCATGGATATTGTCTTACTCACCCATTGATTCTTTTTCGTAACTTGATTCCATTCGAGAATTTAAGATCCTGTTTCCTATTTCGAGACTTTGTTTTGTTCGTGATTTTGTCTCCCATCCAAGATTTACCGGACCTTGAATTTCAGTTCCTATTCGCGACTCGTTGAGACCGTGTTCCCTATTCCAAATCTTGTCTCCTCATTGAGATTTTTTATTCGAGAATTTGTCCCTTATTCACAACTTTGTTGATACTGGATTTTCTATTTTCCACTGTGTACCTTATTGGAGATTTCATTTTCTATTCAAGTTTTACTAGAGATTTCATTGTTATTCGAGATTTGTTGAAACTCGTTTCCAGTACGGGATTTTATTTCTTATTTTTGAAACTTGTTCCCTATCTGATACCTTGCTTTAGTTCATCCTTCGAGACTCTGTTATCCTTTCGAGATAACGTCCCATATGTAGAATCTTGTTACCATTCCAGATACAGTTGATATTCTGTCATAATTTGACACTTCGTCCTGTCTGAAATTTTAAATCTCCCTGGCTGTCTTTTTGTACCCATTGATTTGATCCCTTGTCATTTTTAGTACCTAATAAACTCATGTATTCTAACAGTCAGGTAACTTCACCATTTCCGTGATTTGGACTATTGAATTCATTTTGAAATCCTTGAAACTCTTTTGAAATTCCTAGGGATAAAGTCGAGAGGCTATTCGATGACCTACTGTGGCCTGACAGTTGCGCGCTGCAGCCATTAGATGGATTATGGAGACTGAGGGTTCACTGCAGCCAGTAGCGCACTGGCGAGGCAGGAACTCTAAGTTGAAGTGATTTCAGACAACCATAGGTTTTCGAGTACTGTCGAGACTTGTCATATTCTACATACCTTGATCTCTTGGGTTGCTTCGTCAATGATTGTTAGAAAATGGACAAGGTTGACAAATTATTCGGTGACATATTGTTATTTGAGTCACGAAGCCAAAAGTCCACTGCAGTCAGATATATACTGGCGGGGTAGGGATTCTAGGCAAAGTGATTTCAAATAGCTATATGTTCCGGACACTATGGAAACTATATCCTTTTTTATATGATTTCTGGTTTTCGAAAATCACAAATCCTTGCATGTTCACCCTGATTTGATATTGTATCTCCTGAGTATTTCGTACGTTTTCTCAATCAGCCCTTGCTAATTTTCCTTCTAGCATTCTATCGTTAGATCATCGAATTCCTCAAAAATTGTATATTACCAGATTGTGATTCCGTGCTTCATTTGTGACTTGTCTAAACTTCGATCTTAAGTCATGTCTATCTGACCATGATTTTCTATCTTATTCTAGTCTACCTGTGTTAAACTATCGATTTTTGATCATACTTAATATTGTGTCTTCATGATGTTGCTCCTCTAAGTTGTAATTAAAATTCCTTCTACTTCGTGACTATTTGATCCTCGATCCTTGTCAAAGTGTGATATCCCAAACTTCTTATGTGTACTTGGACTCAAGGCTCAGAGCGTCATGGATCGACAGAAGCACTGGGCGGACAGTAGTAGACGGGCACTTGAATTCGAGGTTGGAGACAGAGTATTCCTGAAGATCTGACCGACTAGAGGCGTCATTCGGTTCGGCAGAGGCGGGAAGCTCAGTCCGAGATTCATCGGACCTTTCGACGTGACGGCACAGATTGGCGAGGTGGCATATCGACTAGCTCTTCCAGCTAGATTGGAGGGAGTGCACGATGTCTTCCACGTATCTCAGCTTCAACGATACATTCCAGACTCCAGCCATGTAGTAGACTATTCCGAGATGGAGGTGGGCCGAGATTGACCTACGAGGAGCAGCCAGTAGAGATCCTCGATCGTAGGGAGAAACGTCTGTGGATCCAGACCATTCCTCTTGTCCGTGTCATGTGGAGACACCACTCTCCGGGAGAGTCCACATGGGAGCGCGAGGATGAGATGCGGGAACGCTATCCCAGTTTGTTTGTTTGAGTGTACCTTGATTTTTTTTTTTAAATAATAAATAATTGTGTTTGGATTTCTATTATGGATTTTGAGACCTACTTTATAGTTGAATTTCGAGGACGAAATTTTTTGAAGGGGGGAATATTTGTAACTCCACTTTCCAGGAATTTTACTATTTCTAAAATAATTTTTCCTGATATTATTTTTTAAATTAGTATTACTATTTTTTTTAGCCAACTTATTTGGGTTTGTTTTCTTTTACCTTGGGCTTTTACTTAAGCCCATGAAACCCATTGGTTTAACCTATCCTCTGTTCTGAAACGAAATCCTTCTTTTTGATCTCCACCATTTTGATTGAGGAGGCCGACCCAGCTGTTCGAACGGCCAAGGAAATTTGAACTTCCTTCCTCTAACAAACTTGTCAGAGCCATGTGCTCTGTAAGTTTTTCCCTCCAATTCTCTCTAACCGCCTATTTAAGGTTTTTCCTCTCCACATTTTAGAGGAACAGCATTCCTCTATTCCTCCAGAGATCGTCTTCTCCAATCGAAGCTTTGCCCAACCAGCCATGGCGGATCACCTTCCTGGATCAAGGAGCATTGCAAAGGAGCAGCAGATCCTGAAGTCGGCGTGAGGAGCTTTGCTGTTGATTCATAGATCGAGATCGAGATCAGGAACTGAGGTGAGGATTCAAGCAAATTAGTTGGATTTGGTATTCATGACTTCGATGGATGGTTGATTCTTCTTTCTCTCTCGATTAGTTTGTTATCTACTCGCATTGGCAAAGAGATCTAGGACTTCAACCGTTTGATTATTTGTCCAACTGATTGAACCCTGGTAAGAATGCTATCATTGTTTCAAATCACTCGGGTTGATGGATGATTGACCTGGTATTCAATTCTATTCACTCTTTTGATCAGATCTAGTGTATAGATCTGTGGCAAATTTCGACCAATCGAATCCTCATTACAGAGCCAAAGGTAGGTTCTCTGATCGAGCCTATCCTTATGAATTGTAAATCATTACATTCTTGCTGTGTTGATTCTGTTCTAACTCTTGTGTCTCCCTTTAATATCCTATATCTTGTGTCAGATTCGTGAATGATTGTGTCGTGCAAGTGTCTGTTCCTACGGGGTCAGTTACGATCTAGCAACTCAGGTAATTTGATTCTTGTCCTCATAAATACTTGTGAACCAGTGGTTGTCAGTTGATCCTGGAATTTATCAATTGGTGATATCCTTTATAGTTGGATTCATAATTAACTGTAGCAGGAGGAAGGATGCCAATTCACCTTAGAATTGACAGTTCCTCAATTATGGTTGATCCATTGGTTGAGTATAGCATTACTGTTAGTAACTGGGTTGCATTCGAATGATTCCTGATAGGAAGGGGAATATGATGTTAATCATAACTATTGATATCAGGACTCTGGGTTCAGTTCAACTCTTCTTTAGGAACCCTCAAACTTTACATCCCACAGTGGTCGAGTTGGGTTAATGGCTGCATACCCAAGTCTATCAATGAGGAATGGAAAGATTTGAGATGTAACTTATGTGGAGAGGGTGTAGTGCTCTTCACAGGTTCAGGTTCCTGAGCTTCTACACTTTGTTTCAGTCCCTATTGGAATGTTAGTTTGAGTGCCAGTGCAATGATCATATAGATCTAAATTTCTGACTGAATGATATAGATCACCTGTGTAATTATTTTCCTATTTAGAATTTAACCAGTTGACTGAACCTAAGTGGCCTGTACATGTTGACTGAACCTGAGATCAACTTGCCATATTTGGACCATCACAAGAAACTGAAATTCAGTGCTATGTTGGACACCATCAGTGCCAAGTGGATTTCAGTTCTCTTACCTGAATTCAGTCAAGTCTGGGTTCCAGTTGAGGAACCTGATACACCATCTCAGGGTTCAACTGGTATGGAAATCAGGAAATTAAGACCATGAGAGTTTGTTCCCAGGAAACACAGGAATGTAATCTTGTGTAACCCAGGAACCAGGAATGAATTCCAGTGTAACCAGTGTCACCCTTTGCAATAACTTGAGTGTTGATTTTTCAAATCAATAGACATCAGGTCCTTTTTGCATGATACTATCTGTGTACACCTTAACTCAGCAGGGATTGTAGGGCTATTGCCATACCAGTGATGCAGGGAAGAATTGCAGTGTTGTGTCTATCACTGATGGTTAGAGGCTGCTAAATTTGAACCTATAGGACTGATATACATTTGGACTGTTTTATATCCCGCCTCTGTATATGTGTGTATCCTGGAGGTAACACAGAATATAACTGAGTTAGAATAGAAAGGGAATAGGAAATCTGGGACTTTGAGAACTCAGGAAATAGGAGAAGTTAAGTCTCAGGAAATTTGAGATGAGAGTTCCTGTGTATTCTCAGGAAGAGTTCCTGTGTATTTCCAGGTAGCTTCCTGAGTAATTTCAGGAAAGTAATTTCCTGTGAAAACACAGGAATACTGTCCAATTGAACACAGGGACTTGGGACATCCTCAAGGGTTCATTTAATTTGGAACCTGAGATGATTTCCCAGGTTGGTTCAATCAGGAATTCAGTTTTAGATAGCACTTCATGTTGTTCAGTTTTGAATTCAAGAGAGGTAGGTTCCTGTTTAGTTTGAACTTTCAAATAGGAAGGTTGCATGGTTTTAACTGATGAGTAGAGGTTGCTGAACATTGAACCTTGATTTGCTAATACTGCCATGAGCATATAGGACTTCTAATTGGGTGCAGGAACCTGGGACATTTTCCATGGTCCAGTTTGTATTATCAGAACCTGGGATGACTAAAACTGAACCTGGGCATGCTTTAGCATTTCAGTATCTTAAGACTGTCCTGTTCATGACTTAAGTTGTGTTTGAACCCAATGGCAAATACCTTGGTATTGGATTGTTAACTTAAGATTAATAATGAGGAGAACTGGATTGTGTGTAGTAGTATTGATTTTAAAATTGTTTTGAACTAAAATGCTAGGTTGACCTTCTAGGAACCATGATTTTTTTTATATACTCTAGTAATGTAGGGAAGTTTAAGGAGAGGTAGTCTTTTATTAGAGTTTAATATTAGAAGAAACAAAGTCATGTATAAGATAGTTTAATTATAAACCAAGTTGTTAAGTGATCTTTTAGACTAGGAATATTTTACCTACATTATAGACTTATCAATTGTAAATCATTATTTCCTACAGGAGGATACCTAGCATTTTGCCTACTTGTACTTTCCTGGAGCCAGGCAAGTACACTCTACGGTTTTGTACTTTACATTATCTTTCCTGTACTTCCTTGAGTGACACAATTGCAACACGACATGTTCTTTCTGGTGCTCTTGTTCTCTTGTGCTTATTACTTGTATCTGGAGAGGGGAAATATACTATCTATGTGACCAATCCCAAGTAACAACTCAGGTGTGTTTTAGCTTAGACCCCGCATCGTGCACGCGGGTCCTAAGTCACCATTCATGTGCTTTCAGGTGCTTTCAGGTGCTTACCCTAGCCGGTCACATAGTTAGTTATATTTCAAATGCATTACACATATGTTCAGGAGATTACCTTGTACTTATTTCCTGTGATATCATGTTCTTTCAGGTGCTTACATATCATGTTCTTTCATGTTCTTACATTTATGTTCTTCATGTACTTTACCCTGTTCTTCATGTACTTATTCACTTGTATTTTCCTGTACTTTCCATGTTCCCTTGTACTTTCATTTCATGATGTCTTGTTCATTACCTAGAATTGTACTTGCTCCGCTCCTGACTGGATATGTTATGATAGGTGAGATGGAGGCTTTGTGTGACACATACTATGGACAGGATACGGCCTTCCCTACTGAGCCAGCTGGAGCTGCTTGTGACCTAGAGGCTGCAGAGGCCTAGTACTTCATTTAGTTTTCCATTTATCTTTCCATGTATTGAGACTAGCAGACTCTTATAGTTGAATTGTAATAAAATTCAGATATTGTATCTCTTTTCTGGTTGGGACACATTATATAGTTGCTGTGATTCTATACTTTCATGTTTATCTGGTTAGTTTTCCTAGCTTGGTACAGCTTACTTCATTGTGTCTAACAATGAAGGCTGGGCGTATCCGACTCGTGTCCGATTATTCGGGAGCGGGTCGTGACATCGCCTCTTCTCTATGAGTCGACTCGGCCTGTTGTCGAGACTGCGAGCGGGTGGTGACTCTTTATGAAGAGTCTACAGCAGTCTTCTTCTTTGAGACATGAGAAGATGTTTCTTCTGCCTTCTTCTTCTTCTCCTTGGTCGAAGATCTTACAACTTTTAAAGAGAGGCGCAGTGGCTTGTAGACTTCTTCAAGGAAGTTGGCGTCCCTTGAAGCTTCTAATGGTGCATCGGCTGGCTCATGCTCTTCATCATTACCAGGAATCACCAGAACAGGTGCTCCTTTCTTAAATCGAGTTGCCGTTGCGAAGCTATCTGCCAAATTGAAGTTTTCAGCAAAATTATTTGCTGATGTATAGAAGATCGAGTACGTATACAGCATACGAGGACCTCGATCATTTTTGGACGGCATCGAGAATGTCGTCCTTGTGTCCCGAGCATTATAATATGCCCAAGCCCGGGCTCCATCAATTAAAAACCCTTTTCCTTGTAGGCATGTGATGGCATTACCTACATGGAACTGGTCATAACCGAATTGGCGCACAAAACGGCAGGGGAGATAAGTCTCGAGATAGCATTCATCCTCGAACCGGTATACCAGGTGTGACGGCCGGATTGTCCTCAGCCAATCGAAAGTTGTGTGGCCCAAAGGCTGCATCCTCCCGGAGTCCACACGGTTTGTAGACATATGCTCATAACCGACTGGAGGGGTAACTGTAACGTCCCAGTCCCAAAATACGTAGGACTAAGTACGTAGACATGCCAGCTGTATACATACGAAGTACATGGACCTTGTATGTATACATAAGCTGTAAAATACAGTAATCCATGACAAACTAAATCTCATCCACAATGAAAAGAATAATACTATAAAAATCAACTTGAATATTTGTAATACAATCGTTGGGCGGAGACAAAGTCCACTACCAACTATCTCAATGAAAGAAATGTACAAGAATCGATACATAAAGTGGCAAGTCGAACCAAGCACAATTGTCTTCGAAGGAATTGAGAAGACCACGGCCTTGGCTAGGATACCTGCGGAAGACATAAACACACACCTGGGGAAAAACCAGGTCCTCAGACGGACGTAGCAAGATACAGAAAGAACATGCTAATATGAACTGCCAGAATAAAATAATATATAGAAGACTATTCTAGACACAAATATGCAAAGAAAATTTTAACCGCCTAATGTACAATTTAGAGGACAACTTTCATGTGCATGGGTGGGATTTTAGGCTCATGTGTACGTAACTGGCATCCAGTCATCTGTATCCGTCCGTAACGTCTAAAACGTAGAGGGCATCTGCAAATATATCGCCATAGGTCCATCCGGAGACTGTGGTTTACCTGTTTGGATTCCCATACGCACTAGCGACTGTCCTCCGCCAATATTTCCCATACTGACCAAGTCATATCCATGACCCGCCCAGTTTTGTAACTTCTCGAGTCTCTATACCTTAATCGTAGCAGTTACGATCTATCCGTCACACGATAATAAAGATGGCCAGTCCATAAGTCATGCCCCTAACAAAATGTCTCAAACCGTGTAGTGTAGGTGTCATGGCCAAAGGAGATATAAGGATATCCCCCAATAAGAAGGTAGTCCGCTAACACTAAGTCATCATGCATAAAATAAAATAACGACTAATAAAGTCGCTTGCACCCAAGTGTGGCTTGGACGCGCAGTTTATAGCAAAGGAAACTAACAATATGAACAAAATAAATAATACAGAAAATAAATAATTGACAGTTAATTAGCAAGGTATACTTGCCTGGTAGGACTCCTGGTGAGCTGCCTGGTGTGGTACGATGTTCAATGTGGCACGAACTGCAACTTTGGTGCAACAACTATGCAAGGTGACCACGAACGGTGGCACGGACAGTTCCATTGGGTCCAAGAGGGTCAATTTAGTTAAGGTCGACATAGGGTAGTCTAGAATTAATAAAAGGATAGGAAAGATGGGCTGAATCACGAGATGGAGAAAACCGTAGGAAGTCAAATAATATATTTAGTTTTTGGAAAATATTTTATAATACTTAAAACATAAATTTTTAGTCAAAATATGTTTTTCAAACAAATACCCCAAAATCGGAAGTCATTTTAGGGCGAACTCTACGTTTGGTCAACGTAGTGTTTTAGGTAAAAATTCTAGATTTGTAAAATAGGATATTTAGTTAAAAAGTTATATTTTTATTAATTAAATATTAAAATCTAGAAATCATAATATATTTAAGGCAAAAATCTAGTTTGAAGCCAATGCAGGCTGTCACGACCCGCTCCCGAATAATCGGACACGAGTCGGACACGCCCAGCCTTTGCCGTTAGACACAACAAAGTAAGCTGTACCAAACTAGGGAAATCTACCAGATAAACATGAAAATATATAATCACAGCATCTAAGAACGTATCCCAGAATGATCACCATAATCCACAATTCTATGTATATAAATGTACGAATCATCAAGAATGAAATGTACATGAATTCTAAAGACAATATCTATGAGTAAAGCTAACAGTCTAAACCTGAAATCTCAAGCTAAGTCATGACCATCCTGCACAGCTAAGATCTCGGGCTCTGGCCCATAAAATAGAATGATGTCCTGCAAGTATACCTGCAACTTATCCAGTCAGGAGCGGAGCAAAGTACAATTCTATGTAATGAACAAGACATCATGATATGAAAGTACAAGGGAACATGAAAAGTACAGGAAAGAACATGTGAATAAGTACATGAAAGAAACAGTGTGTAAAGTACATGAAAGAACATGGTATGTAAGCACATGAAAGAACATGGTATCATGGAATCACAGAAAATAAGTACAAGGTATATCTCCTGCATGTGTGTACTATATTTGAAATATAAATAAGTATGTGACCGGCTAGGGGTAAGCACATGAAAGCACATGAATGGTACGGCTTAGGATCCGCGTGTACGATGCGGAGTATAAGCTAAACACACCTAAGTTGTTTCTTGGGATTGGTCACATAGATAGTATATTTCCCCACCCCAGGTACAAGTAGTAAGAACAAGGAACATGAGCGCCAGAAAGTACATGACGTATTGCAATGTGTCAATCAAGAAAGCACGGGATGTAATGAAATGCACAAGACCATAGAATGTACTTGTCTAGCTCCAGGAAAGTACAAGTAGGCAAAAGAGCTAGATATCCTCCTGTATGTAATAATGATGTGTACAAGTTGGTTAATAAACTGCTAATTCTAAATGGTTTATCAAAAGATTTAATCACAATTAATTCCTAATATAAACCTTAGTTCTATGGTTTCCTATAGGGTATCAATAATACTCACTATAATCTAACTAACAAGAACTTTTAAATAAAGCTAAATACATGTTTTCCTATGAGACAATTTCAAAAGGTAAACTTTCAACAATGGTGGAGATTTCTTAATTGTTAAGGCCATGCTTATGCAACTCAAGTAATTGAGAAACTCAATTGCTAATCTACATAAATTTAGATTTAGCCATCCTATCTTAATAGGAAATACAAACCTAGTTATACTGCAAAATACCCTGGTTAACCTTGAACATTATTCTAGAACTTCATTCCTGGAATTCATTTCTGGATTCCTAAAATTTACATGATTATATTCCTGATTAACACTGGAACACATTCCTGGTTAACACTGGAATACATTCCTGGTTAACACTGGAATACATTCCTGGAATTCATGAGTCTACACAGGATTACATTCCTGAGTTACACAGGAATTCTTCCTGGGTTCCACTAAAATTATAACAAGTGTCTCAGATTTCCTGAGACACTCAAGTCTCTGAGAAATGAAAGTTCTCATGTTCTCAGTCTTCCTGAGAACTCAAGTTTCTGATAATGAAACTCTCAAATCTCAGATTTCCTGAGACTCAAATGTCCCAGGTTTTCTGAGTTTACACTGAACAAATCCTGATTTCTGAGACACTCAATGTTTTCTGAGAATGTTCTCAGGCTTTCCTGAGACAACACTCTCAAGTGTCTCAGATATCATGAGACTATCAGGTCTCCTGATTCCTGGGACTCTAAATCTCCAGATTTCTGAGACAACAAAACTCCTGAGTATGCTCTCAGGTTATACTGAAACAAACTAGGCTAATGTCTCAGGTTTTCCTGAGATAAAACTGAACTAATGTCTCAGGTTTTCCTGAGATGAAACTGAACTAAACAGTGGGATGTTATCACCAATCCCTGAATTCAAACTAGGTTGAACCGTGAGATGTTATATGGAATCTACATTCAGGTATCCATGTTATAAAATCCTATCATTGCCTTATAAAATTTGAATCATCCATTCATTCCTATACTCAAGCTATCAAGTCTTCATCTAATAGGATGTTGAAACAATATAGAACAGTCTAAATGTCAGATTACTAATCAACATCACTATCTTCCTAATTCCTTCTACCATATCACAATTCCTATTCTACTGTCGTTTGCTGGTATGTTGACTCTGTTATGCAATTTCATGGAGTCAGTCTTAGACTTGGTATGGGTGTAAAAAATGGTTAAATACACCTGACAGTTATTCTAACCTCTCAAGATTAGTTAGCATTCGACAACATCATTACAGGGAGACTACCTGGTAATATGTAATGTTTAGACAGCACTATTCCAAACCCCCAGGTCCAATCTAAGCTAAAATCAACATAAATAATCCCCTGTTCAGCCCATTGTTTAGAGAAACTCCTTGATCAACATACCAGTCAAGGTGGAAGCAATTGGTTTCAACTCAAATCAATATCAACTGAAATCTAAAATGCTAGAGATGGAAAATAGATTTCTAAGCTTGATAAAATCAATTTTCCCCAAAACACCTATAGAAGGATCATCACAGGTTGAACTTGTCATTTCTTACCAGGAAAACACAACAACAACATGACAATGCTTAGTCTCAACCAACACCCAGGTCCCTATAGTAAGTATCAGAATTAATGCAATCATGTATCAGACTTAGTCACACCCATTCTTTCCCCTCTCTTTGCTCATCAGTTAAACTCATATTTATAGAATGTGAAACTAATCACAAACGACAATAGCTACCAGGTATATTAAAATAAAACCTATCGATCTATCTATCTACTCTGGAAATGAAAACTAGTCAAACATACTCACTGATACCCGGAACAAGAATGTGTCCACACTTATTACTCCCCTTAAACTCTCCAATCAGTTAAATAAGACTGAACATAAACATGAAGTATTTATTGTACCAAATAGTTCTCAATTATGCCTAAATCATAGAAGATTAATCTCAGAGAATAATATGACAATTTCCTGATCAATTCAGATATACTATATCATTAGGCCAAGGTTTCGAAATGAGAAAGGATTAGGGGATCACCTCTACGAGATCGACCTAAACCCCAAGTGTCTGCAGTTATTCAAATTCTAAATTAACCCAGATCTGTCACTCGAATATCAACCTATGATCACAACATCATCTCATGAACTTGTAGGAATAATTCCATAATTGAAATCGAGAGAGGTTGGAATTACTTACCAAATTTGCAGATTGATGAAAAAGGAGTAATAAACCCGAGCGAACTCGAATCAAAATGGATCTACAAATTGACACAAGTATTGAGAGAACCATGGAGACAATTTGAAATTCAAATCACTGGTGTCAGTCCTTACCTTAATCGATTGATTTGGATCAACCAACGGATCGTTGAAGATAACTCAAAACAGGATCGATCAACCTATAAACCAAAATAACAATTTCTAATTCTAGATCGATGATAGATTCAGAAGTGGGTTTTCGAGATTCAACATTCATACCAATGGTTTGATGGATCAATGATCAGCAAAATAACTGAGTTTGCCGAGTTAGGCTCTCCGTTGTCGTGGGAAGCGGCGCCGCCCAAGCCATGGCCATCCCCTCCAGAGGCCAAATTCGAAAATAGAGGTTGAGGAAGAAAATTTGGGAAGTAGAATTGCTTGCTAGGTTGAAAATGAAATGGAGAAAAATGGGAGATTATATAGAGGATTAGTTGGAGAATGGCGTAGATCTGAGGCTAATCCTCTAGGCAGAAAAGTTACTGTTCCCTTCCTGGCATTTTGGTTAGGGAGGAGAACGTTGGGAAATTTCAATTCCTCAACATTCATTCTTTTTCCAGAGACCAAGCTTGAGTGTAAAGTTAGCTAAAAGAGAAAGAAGAGTGGCTGGAATTGATAATGGGCTGGATAATAATGGGCTGGAATGGTAAGGTTAACCTAATGTGATTTAAACTTAACTATTATATACAAATACTTTGTTGAAAACAAAATTTTGCTAAAAAAACTAGTAGGAAAATATACCCCTGGGAAGCAGGCTTATAAATCTTTCCCCCTAAAAAAAATTTTGTCCTCGAAATTCGAGAAACAACAAGGCAATCTCAAGCAAACTCTCAAGGAGATTCAACACTGATCATTTATTGAAATCAGAATTCAAAAAAAATAGTACAATCAAATCAACCAAATAGGTTGGGATAGCGCTCCTGCATCTCGTCCTCGCACTCCCATGTGGCCTCTCCCGGAGAGTGGTGTCTCCACATGATACGAACAAGAGAAATAGCCTGGTTCCGCAAGCGCTTCTCCCTCCGATCGAGGATCTCCACTGGCTGCTCCTCGTAGGTCAATCTCGGGCCCACCTCCAGCTCAGAATAGTCCACCACATGGCTCGGGTCTGGAATGTAGCGTCGAAGCTGAGATACGTGGAAGACGTCATGCACTCCCTCCAAGCTAGCTGGAAGCGCCAGTCGATATGCCACCTCGCCGATCCGCGCAATCATGTCGAAAGGTCCGATGAATCTCGGACTGAGCTTCCTGCCTCTGCCAAAACGAATGGTGCCTCTGGTCGACGAGATTCTTCAGGAACACTCTGCTTCCAACTGCGAACTCCGGTGGCCATCTGCTGTTGTCCGCCTAGTGCTTCTGTCGATCCATGACGTTCCGAGCCTTGAGACTAAGTACACACAAGAAGTTGGAATAACACGATCTAACAATGGTTAAGAATCAAATAGGCGCGGGATAGAATAAAATTTAAATTACAACTTAGAGGAGCAAAAATTATGAAGACACAACTATTAAGTATGATCAAAAATCGATAATTTAATACAAGTGGACTAACACAAGATAGAAAAATCATGGTTAGACAGACATGATTTAAGATCGAAATTTAAACAAGACACAAACGAAGTATGAAATCAAAATCTGGCAATGTATAATTTTGAGGAAATCAATGATCTAACGATACAATACTAGAAGGTAATTAGCAAGGGTTGATTTGAGGAACGTACGAAATACTCAGGAGATACAGTATCAAATCAGGGTGAACATGCAAGAATTTGTGATTCTCGAAAACCAATAATCATATGAAAAGGAAATATAGTCTCCAGAATATCCAAGAACATGTTGGTATCTGAAATCACTTTGCTTAGAATCCCTACCCCGCCAGTATGTATCTGACTGCAGTGGACTTTCGGCTCCGTGACTCAAATAACAATATGTCTCCAAATACTCTATCAACCTTATCCATTTTCCAACAATCATTGACGAAACAACCCAAGGGATCAAGATATGAAGAATATGACAAGTCTCGACAATACTCGAAAACCTATGGGTGTCTGAAATCACTTCAACTTAGAGTTCCTGCCTCGCCAGTGCGCTACTGGCTGCAGTGAACCCTCAGTCTCCATAATCCAGATAATGGCTGCAGCACGCAACTGTCATGCCATAGTAGGTCATCGAATAGCCTCTCGATTTTATCCCTAGGAATTTCAAAAGAGTTCCAAGGAATTCAAAATGAGTTTCAATAGTCCAAGTCACGAAAATGGTAAAGTTACCTGACTGGTAGAATACAAGGATTTATTAGGTACTAAGAGACGACAAGGGATCCCATCGGTGAGTACAAAAGGGCAACCAGGGAGATTTAAAATTTTCAGAAAGGATAAAGTTTCAAATTATGACGGAACATCAACTGATATCTGGAATGGTAACAAGATTCCATTTATGGGACATTATCCCGAAGGAATAACAGTATCTCGAAGGATGAACTGAAGCAAGGTATCAGATAGGAGACAAGTTTCAAAAATAAGAAATAAAATTCCGTACTAGAAACAAGTTTCAATAAAATCTCGAGCAAAACTTGAATTGAAAAGAATTCTCCAATAAGGTATACAGTGAAAATAGAAAATCAAGTATCAACAAGGTCGTGATTAGGAAATAAAATCTCGAAATAGAAAATCGTGACGAGGAAACAAGATATCAAATAGGGAACAAGGGCTCATCGAGTCACGAGTAGGAACTGAAGTTTCAAAGTCTGAAAAATCTTGGATATATAAGACAAAATCACGAACAAAACAAAGTCTCGAAAATAGAAAACATGATCTTAAAATCTTCGAATGGAATCAAGTTACGAGTAGGAAAAAGAATCAATGGGTGAATAAAACAAATATCCATGGAACAAACGATACCTCAAATAGGGAACAAGATCGAAGCAAATTTGTGAACGGAACAATTTTCAACTAGAAAACAAGCCACGTAGGAAACAAAATCTCTCATAGGGAACAGGTCGAATCCGAAGTTTTCAAACGATGTCTTGAATGGTGAATAGAAACAAGTACTGAATAATAAAAAAATCAAATTCCAACAAGCCCCAAATAGAAAACTGAACTTCGAAAAGAAAACAAAATTTACAAATTGTAACTAGTCCTGAATAGGAAACAAAATTCCTGAGTAGAATCTCGAAAAGAGCAAGTTTACGAAGAATGGATTGGAGGAATATCAATCAACGAATAGGAAACAATATCTCGAATTAAGTTTCGAATACCAACCAAGAATCCAAAATAGAAAACAAGAAGTTCCAAGAAATGGTCTACATGCTAAAAGAAATTTAAGAAAAACTGGATTGCTAATCAAGATACATGGTTCTTCCAACCATGCAAAGGAAATCTTCTGTCTTCAGTCTATCTTCCGTATTCCTCCGGTACGGAAATCTTTCTAAACTCCTTCAATTATTCTGGCGTAGGCTGATCCCTGCGGTAGTGCTCCATGTGGTTGCCGAATCTAGAAAGGCTGGTCCCCTTGCTGTAGTCCTGGCGTGTTCGTCCTTGGGCAGTGTGATCAATGGTCTCTAGCAGTCCTTGACTTGGTAGGCAGGCGATTATCAGTAGAAGCATAGCCTTCGTCTTTTGCGGCACTCTTCGTAGTGGTGTCCTGAGCTACGACAGAAATACAAATGATCGCCGGCTGAATCTGAATCTCCTGTTGGGCTGAAGTGTAGGGCTCTGACAGGAATATATGGCTGCTGGCGTGTTGAGATCTGCTCTTGATGATGCGACTGGTGATGTGACCAAAGAAACGCTGACTGAGTGTTGTGACGCTTTGCGGGTCCAGAATAGTTGATATCTTCATCATAAGTCTTCATGTCTTTCATGAGCTTCAGCTTCCGGTTTCGTTCCATTGTCTGTGCTACATTCTGGATCTCCTGGCTGATGGCTCTAATCTTCAGAGAAGTCGGATCCTCACATGCTGAGATGATCTTCAGTGGCGGCTTCAGGTTCTCGATCAGCTCCCTGGTGCAAGATATGCGCTCGGTGTCGGAAAAGTCCAAGTGTCTGAGTGTTTGGAAATCAGAAGTCCTTTCTAACTCGAAAAATGCATTTGCAAGTCTGGATTGGAAAAGGAAGGCCTGCTCTCTCTGGGTATCAAGGAACTCTTCAATCATCTCCGTCAACCACGTACTACCCATGGGGATAGTAGGGACGATCTGCAGGGTGGAAGCTTGGAGACCTCAAGTATAGGTGGATCAACCGTTCCGGTGTCGCGTGCTTGAATTATCTGAAAAACAGAAAACTGTTAAAATAACCTAGACCTAAATACAACAAGTGTTTATAGAATATCAAAATACCTGATATACCTGATATACCCTTATTTTCCGATTTTCCTATGCTGTGATCAAGTTTCCCTAGTGTAAATCAAGTCCCCCAATAGTACGCTAAGACCTAGGTACCATTAGGATAGACCTGCATGGGCCACCACTAAAAATATGTCACGACCCGCTCCCGAATAATCGGACACGAGTCGGACACGCCCAGCCTTTGTCGTTAGACACAACAAAGTAAGCTGTACCAAACTAGAGAAATCTACCAGATAAACATGAAAATATATAATCACAGCATCTAAGAATGTATCCCAGAATGATCACCATAATCCACAATTCTATGTATATAAATGTACGAATCATCAAGAATGAAATGTACATGAATTCTAAAGACAATATCTATGAGTAAAGCTAACAGTCTAAACCTGAAATCTCAAGCTAAGTCATGACCATCCTGCTCAGCTAAGATCCCGGACTCTGGCCCATAAAATAGAATGATGTCCTGCAAGTATACCTGCAACTTATCCAGTCAGGAGCGGAGCAAAGTACAATTCTAGGTAACGAACAAGACATCATGATATGAAAGTACAAGGGAACATGAAAAGTACAGGAAAGAACATGTGAATAAGTACATGAAAGAAACAATGTGTAAAGTACATGAAAGAACATGGTATGTAAGCATATGAAAGAACATGGTATTATGGAATCACAGGAAATAAGTACAAGGTATATCTCCTGCATGTGTGTACTATATTTGAAATATAACTAAGTATGTGACCGGCTAGGGGTAAGCACATGAAAGCACATGAATGGTACGGCTTAGGACCCGCGTGCACGATGCAGGGTCTAAGCTAAACACACCTGAGTTGTTTCTTGGGATTGGTCACATAGATAGTATATTTTCCCACCCCAGGTACAAGTAGTAAGAACAAGGAACATGAGCACCAGAAAGTACATGACGTGTTGCAATATGTCAATCAAGAAAGCACATGATATAATAAAATGCACAAGACCATAGAATGTACTTGCCTGGCTCCAGGAAAGTACAAGTAGGCAAAAGAGCTAGATATCCTCCTGTATGTAATAATGATGTGTACAAGTTGGTTAATAAACTGCTAATTCTAAATGGTTTATCAAAATATTTAATCACAATTAATTCCTAATATAAACCTTAGTTCTATGGTTTCCTATAGGGTATCAATAATACTCACTATAATCTAACTAACAAGAACTTTTAAATAAAGCTAAATACATGTTTTCCTATGAGACAATGTTCAAAAGGTAAACTTTCAACAATGGTGGAGATTTCTTAATTGTTAAGGCCATGCTTATGCGACTCAAGTAATTGAGAAACTCAATTGCTAATCTACATAAATTTAGATTTAGCCATCCTATCTTAATAGGAAATACAAACCTAGTTATACTGCAAAATACCCTGGTTAACCTTGAACATTATTCTTGAACTTCATTCCTGGAATTTATTTCTGGATTCCTAAAATTTACAGGGTTATATTCCTGATTAACACTGGAACACATTCCTGGTTAACACTGGAATACATTCCTGGTTAACACTGGAATACATTCCTGGAATCTATGAGTCTACACAGGATTACATTCCTGAGTTATACAGGAATTCTTCCTGGGTTCCACTGAAATTATAACAAGTATCTCAGATTTCCTGAGACACTCAAGTCTCTGAGAAATGAAAGTTCTCATGTTCTCAGTCTTCCTGAGAACTCAAGTTTCTGATAATAAAACTCTCAAATCTCAGATTTCCTGAGACTCAAATGTTCCAGGTTTCCTGAGTTTATACTGAACAAATCCTGATTTCTGAGACACTCAATGTTTTCTGAGAATGTTCTCAGGCTTTTCTGAGACAACACTCTCAAGTGTCTCAGATATCATGAGACTCTCAGGTCTCCTGATTCCTGGGACTCTAAATCTCTAGATTTTTGAGACAACAAAACTCCTGAGTATGCTCTCAGGTTATACTGAAACAAACTGGGCTAATGTCTCAGGTTTTCCTGAGATAAAACTGAACTAATGTCTCAGGTTTTCCTGAGATGAAACTGAACTAAACAGTGGGATGTTATCACCAATCCCTGAATTCAAACTAGGTTGAACCGTGAGATGTTATATGGAATCTACATTCAGGTATCCATGTTATAAAATCCTATCATTGCCTTATAAAATTCGAATCATCCATTCATTCCTATACTCAAGCTATCAAGTATTCATCTAATAGGATGTTGAAACAATATAGAACAGTCTTAATGTCAGATTACTAATCAACATCACTATCTTCCTAATTCCTTCTACCAGTTCACAATTCCTAATCTACTGTCGTTTGCTGGTATGTTGACTCTGTTATGCAATTTCATGGAGTCAGTCTTAGACTTGGTATGGGTGTAAAAAAATGGTTAAATACACCTGACAGTTATTCTAACCTCTCAGATTAGTTAGCATTCGACAACATCATTACAGGGAGACTACCTGGTAATATGTAACGTTTAGACAGCACTATTCCAAACCCCCAGGTCCAATCTAAGCAAAAATCAACATAAACAATCCCCTGTTCAGCCCATTGTTTAGAGAAACTCCTTGATCAACATACCAGTCAAGGTGGAAGCAATTGGTTTCAACTCAAATCAATATCAACTGAAATCTAAAATGCTAGAGATGGAAAACAGATTTCTAAGCTTGATAAAATCAATTTTCCCCCAAACACCTATAGAAGGATCATCACAGGTTGAACTTGTCATTTCTTACCAGGAAAACACAACAACAACATGACAATGCTTAGTCTCAACCAACACCCAGGTCCCTATAGTAAGTATCAGAATTAATGCAATCATGTATCAGACTTAGTCACACCCATTCTTTTCCTTCTCTTTGCTCATCAGTTAAACTCATATTTATAGAATGTGAAACTAATCACAAACGACAATAGCTACCAGGTATATTAAAATAAAACCTATCGATCTATCTATCTACTCTGGAAATGAAAACTAGTCAAACATACTCACTGATACCCGGAACAAGAATGTGTCCACACTTATTACTCCCCTTAAACTCTCCAATCAGTTAAATAAGACTGAACATAAACAGGAAGTATTCATTGTACCAAATAGTTCTCAATTATGCCTAAATCATAGAAGATTAATCTCAGAGAATAATATGACAATTTCCTGATCAATTCAGATATACTATATCATTAGGCCAAGGTTTCGAAATGAGAAAGGATTAGGGGATCACCTCTACGAGATCGACCTAAACCCCAAGTGTCTGCAGTTATTCAAATTCTAAATCAACCCAGATTTGTCACTCGAATATCAACCTATGATCACAACATCATCTCATGAACAAGTAGGAATAATTCCATAATTGAAATCGAGAGAGGTTGGAATTACTTACCAAATTTGCAGATTGATGAAAAAGGAGTAATAAACCCGAGCGAACTCGAATCAAAATGGATCTACAAATTGACACAAGTATTAAGAGAACTATGGAGACAATTTGAAATTCAAATCACTGGTGTAAGTCCTTACCTTGATCGATTGATTTGGAACAACCAACGGATCGTTGAAGATAACTCAAAACAGGATCGATCAACCTATAAACCAAAATAACAATTTCTAATTCTAGATCGATGATAGATTCAGAAGTGGGTTTTCGAGATTCAATATTCATACCAATGGTTTGATGGATCAATGATCAGCAAAATAACTGAGTTCGCCGAGTTAGGCTCTCCGTTGTCGTGGGAAGCGGCGCCGCCCAAGCCATGGCCATCCCCTCCAGAGGCCAAATTCGAAAATAGAGGTTGAGAAAGAAAATTTGGGAAGTAGAATTGCTTGCTAGGTTGAAAATGAAATGGAGAAAATAGGAGATTATATAGAGGATTGGTTGGAGAATGGCGTAGATCTGAGGCTAATCCTCTAGGCGGGAAAGTTACTGTTCCCTCCCTGGCATTTCGGTTAGGGAGGAGAACGTTGGGAAATTTCAATTCCTCAACATTCATTCTTTTTCCAGAGACCAAGCTTGAGTGTAAAGTTAGCTAAAAGAGAAAAAAGAGTGGCTGGAATTGATAATGGGCTGGATAATAATGGGCTGGAATGGTAACGTTAACCTAATGTGATTTAAACTTAACTATTATATACAAATACTTTGTTGAAAACAAAAATTTGCAAAAAAAAAAACTAGTAGGAAAATATACCCCTGGGAAGCAGGCTTACACAGGCCAAAAACTCTATTTTTATAGATTTTGCAAAATATTACATATCTTTTATAATAGCACTAGATATTTAAGTAACATAGCCTTTTTAGTTACAATAATTAAATTAACTACTTAAAAATCCCAAAAATTCTTTTTAGTGCAAAATAATATTTTTAACTTGATATAAAATACTTTAGGTAAATACTTCAAAAATTCACAAAAATCGTATTTAGCTAACTATAAACTTGTAAAAATATACTGTATAGATGGAGAAACTATATTTTATTATTTAGATAATATTCAAAAAATACTAAAAATTATTTTATAATAAGAAGCTATATTTGAAATTAGCTACTAACTAATAATAATAATATTAATAATAATAATAATAATAATAATAATAATAATAATAATAATAATAATAATAAACAGTAAATGACAACAAATAATAAACGAAGCTAACAAAACTACCAAAACAATCAAAGCAAAAACAAAAACAAAACAAAATAAAATAAAATAAAATAAAATATAAAACTAACCAAAAAGTGGGGGGAACTACTGTTCCTCAACTAAGTAAAAGTAAAAACAAAAATTAGAAAGGAAGGGTCAGGGAGAGTGAGAGAGACGAGAAAAGAGGGGAACGCGGAGGAGGGAGAGAGAGCGGGGACGGGGGAAGTGGAAGAGAGAGGAAGAAGAGGGGAGCGGTGGCGTTTGGTGGAGACGCCGGCGGACGGTGCTGCGCAAGGAGGCGGAGGAGAAGAGGAAAGGGCGTCGGAGAACGATGGGTTGTCGGGGTCTTCGCCGCCGGCGCTCGGCGGCAACTCGTACACATGTGGGGCGGGGAACAGCGATGGCGGATGCGTGAGGCTACGGCAGAGACAGCTCGGGGAACCCTCTCCGACGCTAGTAGTGGGGGAGCACAGCGGCGAGGAGGGCGGCGAGCGGCGGTCGCGGGGGTTTGGCCGCTGCGGCTGTCGCGGTGGCGGTGGCGAGCGGTGAAGGAGGTCAGAACTAAGGTGGAAGAAGAGACGGAGTCTCCGGCGACTGCGGGCTGCACTCGCGGAGGCGGGTTCGGCGGACTTCGGCCGGCAGTGCGAGGAGTGAGGGAAGAAGGGGGTTTCAGAGGGCGGCTCGCTGGTCGACGACACAAGGGTTAACGGCGGGCGGTGCACGGGGAGAGAGGGGGCGCGGATTCCTGCTTGGCGGAGCCGCTGTGGCACGGAAGCCAGGGGTCGACGGCGAGGTCGACGCTATGTTGGCGGCGGAGTTCGAGGCAGGGGACGGGCTCCGGTCATCGGAAGAGAGGGGCCGGGTGTCGACAGTACTAAAGGGAGATGACGGCAATGGTGATGGTGGTGGCATTTGGCCGGGTGGCCAGGCCCGAGATCGATGGCAGGGAGAGAAATCGACCAATTATGGTTAGGGTTAGAGATTTGGTCATGGGTTTGGGGTTTTGGACGTCGTGTCTTACGCGACATTGAATTTGGAGGACGTGTCCGGGGCTGTCGGACATGGAAAAGAAATTGTAAATGTAAAAAGAGAGAAAAAAAATAGTGGAAGGGGATCGGGACACAGACACGATGCACATTTGGGTTGTGGAATTTGTGGAAGATGAATTGTAGAGAAAACAATATGGAGGAGTACCTACCTATTTATAGGATGTGGGAATTCCCAATTGGGATAAGGATTTGGGAGGATTTAAATCCCCTTTAGATAAATCCATTATTAAATTAAATAAATTTAAACCAATCAAATCCAAATTCAAATCGATATCCAATTTAAATATAACTAAAATCCATCTTTTAGTATAAATTCAAATAAGAAAATTTTAAATTTCAATATAGATATTAATTAAATCAATCCATGAAATCAAATCGAGATTTAAATTGCTACAATAAATTCAAAATATATTTTCCAAAATACTAATAATAATAATTTCGAAAAATAATAAATATTTTTAAATATCTTTTTGAATAATAAAACATTAATATTAATAAATTTTGAAAATCAATTTAAATATTAATAGGAACTACTTCAAAAATACCTTTTAAATAATTTAAGATAATTAATAAAAATTTCGAAACATAAACTCGTCTTTTTATAATAATAAAATTAAATAATGTTTTTTTTTGAAATCTTGATGCGATACTTTTCACAACTTAAGTAAATAAAAGTAAGTACTATATATTATTTTGAAAATATAAAATATAAAAATATTTTTCTCAAAATATGTACGCTCGCACATATTCGCACTCGTCGAGCAATTACGAAAAATGCAATTTTCCTCGCGACGTACAATACGACTATGTGACGTATAAATACAAAAAAAAATCAGTACTAAAAATATAGTAGAAATTTAGCGGTTTTACATCCTACCCAACTTACAAGAATTTCGTCCTCGAAATAAAAATAAGTATGGGGGTTGAGAGGGTACAAGGGTATCGATGAGGAATCAAATCACGACGTTCAAAATATGCATTAGAAAATCGTAATTTTGATATTTACGAAAATAAATCACGAATTTAATTTAGGGAGTGAATGATGGTTGTGACAATGAATCTAGGGTCAAGGGAAATGACGAGTAACTTTAGACGAGGACATAGTCACATTGGTTGGTCAGTGGCTAACTATCTTGTCAATAGATGGTAGGGCAACTAAGGGTGATACTTTGGGTCTAACTATCAAGTACGAATTTTTGTCTAAATAGGTGAAAGACGAAAACCAATATGAGTCTAAAGAGTTGGTTTCGAATACCAATACGTGGTTCAAAGACGAGCGAGTAATTCAAAAGAATTGCCAAGGCTGTCGCGAATGGGACTCTAGAGGACAAGTTTAGCTATGTCCTCATCCACGTAGAACGATAAATGAAAGCGAACCAAAGTGCACTTGGTTGATCAAACCATCATGCACCAGTTCTAATTTAGACAATATGCTAGTGAGCGCTCAATAGCATATGTCATGAACAAGCTTGATAAAGAATTGAGCTTGCAAAACTAAGCTACATTAGCATCATTAGTCTCGATAATAAAAATATAGGCACGGGAGATTTAGATTGAAATAGAGTAGAATTAGTTCAAACTCTTTAAGATTCTAAGTTATATCCTATGTTGGTCTCTATACAGTCGTCCTATAGTCTCTTTGTCCAAGTTTTTGGTTGACTAGATGGGTTAGGGTCCTCTAAATTCTAGAACCTAAGTGATCTTGCTAATATAGGTCACAAGGACAAAGGGATTGCTAGGTCATAAGGCATTCTACCCAACTTATAAGAGTTAAACTAGTAGGGTGATGGGACAATGGGACAAGTCTACCTAGTATGGATTACCTTTCTAACCAACATCAAGCACGAAAGAATGATAAGAATTAACGGTAGAGAGAATCAAGCAAGATGCAAATCGAGGAGTCAAGCGAGAAGGCAGTCAAGTGTGTGGATGAGATCCTAGACTCTAATCATATATGCAGGTTTGCTTGGTACGATAAAGTAACCAAACAATTTATCTTGACCTGCATGGGCCACCACAAAAACATGTAACGTCCCATTCCCAAAATACGTAGGACTAAGTACGTAGATATGCCAGCTGTATATATACGAAGTACATGGACCTTGTATGTATACATAAGCTATAAAATGCAGTAATCCAAGACAAACTAAATCTCATCCACAATGAAAAGAATAATAATATAAAAATCAACTTGAATATTTGTGATACAATCGTTGGGTGGAGACAAAGTCCACTACCAACTATCTCAATGAAAGAAATGTACAAGAATCGATACATAAAGTGGCAAGTCAAACCAAGCGCAATTGTCTTCGAAGGAATGGAGAAGACCACGGCCTTGGCTAGGATACCTGCGGAAGACATGAACACACACCTGGGGAAAAACCAGGTCCTCAGACGGACGTAGCAAGATACAGGAAGAACATGCTAATATGAACTGTCAGAATAAAATAATATATAGAAGACTATTCTAGACACAAATATGCAAAGAAAATTCTAACCGCCTAATGTGCAATTTAGAGGACAACTTTCATGCGCATGGGTGGGATTTTAGGCTCATGTGTATGTAATTGGCATCCAGTCATCTGTATCCGTCCGTAACGTCTAAAATGTCAGAGGGCATCTGCAAATATATCGCCATAGTTCCATCCGGAGACTGTAGTTTACCTGTTTGGATTCCCATACGCACTAGCGACTGTCCTCCCCCAATATTTCCCATACTGACCAAGTCATATCCATGACCCGCCCAGTTTTGTAACTGCTCGAGTCTCTATACCTTAATCGTAGCAGTTACGATCTATCCGTCACACGACAATAAAGATGGCAAGTCCATAAGTCATGCCCCTAACAAAATGTCTCAAACCGTGTAGCGTAGGTGTCATGGCCAAAAGAGATATAAGGATATCCCCCAACAAGAAGGTAGTCCGCTAACACTAAGTCATCATGCATAAAATAAAATAACGACTAATAAAGTCGCTTGCACCCAAGTGTGGCTTGGACGCGCAGTTTATAGCAAAGAAAACTAACAATATGAACAAAATAAATAATGCAGAAAATAATAATTGACAGTTAATTAGCAAGGTATACTTGCCTGGTAGGACTCCTGGTGAGCTGCCTGGTGTGGTACGATGTTCAATGTGGCACGAACTGCAACTTCGGTGCAACAACTATGCAAGGTGACCACGAACGGTGGCACGGACAGTTCCATTGGGTCCAAGAGGGTCAATTTAGTTAAGGTCGACATAGGGTAGTCTAGAATTGATAAAAGGATAGGAAAGATGGGCTGAATCACGAGATGGAGAAAACCGTAGGAAGTCAAATAATATATTTAGTTTTTGAAAAATATTTTATAATACTTAAAACATAAATTTTTAGTCAAAATATGTTTTCAAACAAATACCCCAAAATTGGAAGTCATTTTAGGGCGAACTCTACGTTTGGTCAACGTAGTGTTTTAGGTAAAAACTCTAGATTTGTAAAATAGGATATTTAGTTAAAAAGTTATATTTTTATTAATTAAATATTAAAATCTAGAAATCATAATATATTTAAGGCAAAAATCTAGTTTGAAGCCAATGCAGGCCAAAAACTCTATTTTTATAGATTTTGCAAAATAATACATATCTTTTATAATAGCACAAGATATTTAAGTAACATAGCTTTTTAGTTACAATAATTGAATTAACTACTTAAAAATCCAAAAATTCTTTTAGTGCAAAATAATATTTTAACTTGATATAAATACTTTAGGTAATACTTCAAAAATTCACAAAAAACGTATTTAGCTAACTATAAACTTGTAAAAATATACTGTATAGATGGAGAAAACTATTTTATTATTTAGATAATATTCAAAAAATACTAGAAATTATTTTATAATAAGAAGCTATATTTGAAATTAGCTACTAACTAATAATAATAATAATAATAATAATAATAAACAGTAAATGACAACAAATAATAAATGAAGCTAACAAAACTACCAAAACAATCAAAACAAAAACAAAAACAAAAAAAATATAAAATATAAAACAACTAACCAAAAGTGGGGGGAACTACTGTTCCTCAACTAAGTAAAAGTAAAAACAAAAATTAGA